>CM042694.1:334785046-335125963 GCA_023614405.1 Avena insularis | reverse complement strand
TCCATGTATGGTTTGTGGAAAGAACACACATGCAATGACTCAGGGGGATCCATGTGTGGTTTGTGGAAAGAACACATGCAATGACTCTACTAGATCCATATGTGGTTTGTGGAAAGAACACACATGCAATGACTCTAGTGGGTCCATATGTAGTTCATGTGGGAACACACATGCAATGCCATTGGTGGATCCATGTGTGGTTTGTGGAAAGAACACACATGCAATTATTATAGTGGGTCCATATGTGGTTTGTGAAAAGAACACACATGCAATGAACACTGGTGGATCCAAATGTGGTTTGTGGAAAGAACACACATGCAATGAAGTGGTGGATCCGTAAGTGGTTTGTGGAAAGAACACACATGCAATGACACTGGTGGATCCATATGTGGTTTGTGAAAAGAACACACATGGAATGCCATTAGTTGATCCATATGTGGATTGTGAAAAGAACACACATGCAATGCCATTAGGTAATCCATGTGTGGTTTGTGGAAAGAACACCCATACAATGACTCTAGTGGATCCATATGTGTTTTGTGGAAAGAACACACATGCAATGACCACTGCTTGATCCATAGGTGGTTTGTGGAAATAACACACATCCAATGATACTGGTGGATCCATGTGTGGTTTGTGGAAAGAACACACATGCAATGACTCTAGTGCTGGTTTTAGTGTAAGAACACATGCAATGACTCTAGTGCTGGTTTTAGTATAAGAACACACATGCAATGACACTGGTTGATCCATATGTTGTTTGTGAAAGAAACACATGCAATGACTCTAGTGGATCCATATGTGGTTTGTGGAAAAAGAACACTCATGCAATGATCACTGGTTGATCCATATGTGGTTTGTGGAAAGAACACAGATGTAATGACTCGGGGATCCATGTGTGGTTTGTGGAAAGAACACACATGCAATGACACTGTAGATCCATATGTGGTTTGTGAAAAGAACACACATGCAATGACTCTAGTGGTGGTTTTAGTATAAGAACACACATGCAATGACTCTAGTACTGGTTTTAGTATAAGAACACACATGCATTGACTCTAGTGGGTCCATATGTGGTTTGTGAAAAGAACACACATGCAATGACTCTAGTGGATCAAAATGTGGTTTGTGGAAAAGAACACACATGCAATGTATCTAGTGGGTCCATATGTGGTTTGTGAAAAGAACACACATGCAATGACTCTAGTGGATCCATATGTGGTTTGTGGAAAAGAACACACATGCAATGACCACTGGTTGATCCATATGTGGTTTGTGGAAAAAACACACATGCAATGACACTGGTTGATCCATGTGTGGTTTGTGGAAAGAACACACATGCAATGCCATTGGTTGATCCATATGTGGTTCGTGAAAAGAACACATATGCAATACCATTGGTTAATCCATGTGTGGTTTGTGGAAAGACCACACATGCAATGACTCTAGTGGATCCATATGTGGTTTGTGGAAAAGAACACACATGCAATGACCACTAGTTGATCCATATGTGGTTTGTGGAAAGAACACACAGGTAGTGAACACTGGTTGATCCATGTATGGTTTGTGGAAAGAACACACATGCAATGACTCAGGGGGATCCATGTGTGGTTTGTGGAAAGAACACACATGCAATGACCACATATCAATCCATGTGTGGTTTGTGTAAAGAACACACATGCAATGACTCTACTGGATCCATATGTGGTTTGTGGAAAGAACACACATGCAATGACTCTAGTGGGTCCATATGTGGTTCATGTCAGGAACACACATGCAATGCATTGGTGGATCCATGTGTGGTTTGTGGAAAGAACACACATGCAATTATTCTAGTGGGTCCATATTTGGTTTGTGAAAAGAACACATATGCAATGAACACTGGTGGATCCATATGTGGTTTGTGGAAAAGAACACACATGCAATGAGCTGGTGGATCCGTAAGTGGTTTGTGGAAAGAACACACATGCAATGACACTGGATCCATATGTGGTTTGTGAAAAGAACACATGGAATGCCATTGGTTGATCCATATGTGGTTTGTGAAAGAACACATGCAATGCCATTAGGTAATCCATGTGTGGTTTGTGTAAAGAACACCCATGCAATGACTCTAGTGGATCCATATGTGGTTTTGTGGAAAGAACACACATGCAATGATCACTTGTTGATCCATATGTGGTTTGTGGAAATAACACACATCCAATGATACTGGTGGGTCCATGTGTGGTTTGTGGAAAGAACACACATGCAATGACTCTAGTGCTGGTTTTAGTGTAAGAACACACATGCAATGACTCTAGTGCTGGTTTTAGTATAAGAACACACATGCAATGACACTGGTTGATCCATATGTTGTTTGTGAAAAGAACACACATGCAATGACTCTAGTGGATCCATATGTGGTTTGTGGAAAGAACACACATGCAATGATACTGGTTGATCCATATGTGGTTTGTGGAAAGAACACATATGTAATGACTCAGGGGGATCCATGTGTGGTTTGTGGAAAGAACACACATGCAATGACACTGGTAGATCCATATGTGGTTTGTGAAAAGAACACACATGCAATGACTCTAGTGCTGGTTTTAGTATAAGAACACACATGCAATGGCTCTAGTGCTGGTTTTAGTATAAGAACACACATGCAATGACTCTAGTGGGTCCATATGTGGTTTGTGAAAAGAACACACATGCAATGACTCTAGTGGATCAAAATGTGGTTTGTGGAAAAGAACACACATGCAATGACTCTAGTGGGTCCATATGTGGTTTGTGAAAAGAACACACATGCAATGACTCTAGTGGATCCATATGTGGTTTGTGGAAAAGAACACACATGCAATGACCACTGGTTGATCCATATGTGATTTGTGGTAAGAACACACATGCAATGACACTGGTTGGTCCATGTGTGGTTTGTGGAAAGAACACACATGCAATGCCATTGGTTGATCCATATGTGGTTGTGAAAGAACACAAATGCAATACAATTGGTTAATCCATGTGTGGTTTGTGGAAAGACCACACATGCAATGACTCTAGTGGATCCATATGTGGTTTGTGGAAAAGAACACACATGCAATGACCACTAGTTGATCCATATGTGGTTTGTGGAAATAACACACAGGTAGTGAACACTGGTTGATCCATGTATGGTTTGTGGAAAGAAGACACATGCAATGACTCAGGGGGATCCATGTGTGGTTTGTGGAAAGAACACACATGCAATGACCACATATCAATCCATGTGTGGTTTGTGTAAAGAACACACATGCAATGACTCTACTGGATCCATATGTGGTTTGTGGAAAGAACACACATGCAATGACTCTAGTGGGTCCATATGTGGTTCATGTCAGGAACACACATGCAATGCCATTGGTGGATCCATGTGTGGTTTGTGGAAAGAACACACATGCAATTATTCTAGTGGTTCCATATGTGGTTTGTGAAAAGAACACACATGCAATGAACACTGGTGGATCCATATGTGGTTTGTGGAAAAGAACACACATGCAATGAATGCTGGTGGATCCGTAAGTGGTTTATGGAAAGAACACACATGCAATGACACTGGTGGATCTATATGTGGTTTGTGAAAAGAACACACATGGAATGCCATTGGTTGATCCATATGTGGTTTGTGAAAAGAACACACATGCAATGCCATTAGTTAATTCATGTGTGGTTTGTGGAAAGAACACCCATGCAATGACTCTAGTGGATCCATATGTGGTTTGTGGAAAAGAACACACATGCAATGACCACTGGTTGATCCATAAGTGGTTTGTGGAAATAACACACATCCAATGTGTAAGGTCCCCAACCTTTAATAAGATTGAACCCTCTGTGTTTACAATGCTAGTCCCTGGATCAATAGCTAGCATCCACAGTTTAGATGTAATATCAAGAAACAAAGGTCATAATACAACTTTATAACCAGGAATAAATTAATTTTATTACGTCAAACATAGCTCATTTGGCTAATACATTACATTGTAGCGGAATAACTATAAGCATGGGGTCCTTCATCTTCAAAGTGCCACAGGCAGATGTTGGTTGTAGACTTTGTAATCCTAAACAATCAATCTTCACTAAAAACAATCAAACCTGCAACATTACAAGTTACAGCCACAAGGGTCAATACATTTGAATTGTATTGGCAAGTGATACTATAGTAATATGGTGGAGTCTATCATCTATATGCATTTGGCTAAGTGGAGCTGAGGCTTGCATTGCTCAAAAATAGATTTTTCCTTAACATTTGAAAATACTAAGTTTTTGCTTTGATAAAAAAAATCATTCCCAAGGTATCTACCAATCAAAGACTGAAGATCCTTTCCAAGGCATCTACCAATCAAAGACTGAAGATCCTTTAACCCTTGTTCACCCACAAGTTTTATTTAGAAATTGGAGTGATGAGATTCTTGAAGCTTCCATGTATTGATGCTCAAATTGTCCTTTACTGGTACATGGCTAAGTACTTAGGTTTACACTCTGCAGAGGTGGTGCACTTTCCCACAAGACTTGGTTTCCCAAGACAAGATCCTTCAGAAGCCTTTCCTTAGTCAAATGGACGCGCTCCAACCTATCATTCCCACTACCACCAACTGTCCAAGAGACTAAGTTCTAGCAACCTAAGATCATGGCAGAGCCCATAATGCCAAGTGGTTGCACTTGAAGCTTCTCAACATTTGACATCTCAAATCTCTTTGTTCCTGGGTGGCCATCCACAAGTGAGATACACTAAGGTAAACCACAAACATGGGCCTTGTGAACCACTCAACCAAAAACCACCAAGCAAGTCCCATTCCACCCAGGTGATTCATTAATTTAGTTGTTTTATTAAACAAAACACAAGTCCTTAGACTTAGAGATTTTCCATAGCATGAATATGTATTCCACCCTTGTTTTCTATTAGCTAAGCTAAGCATGATAGTAGTATGAATCTTAACTTAGGAAATTTCTTCTAAGGCTTCATCTACTAGGTTTTCCCATAGCAAGGTCTATACTTAGCAAATAAAATCCATGCAAGATTTACTTAGCAAAAACACTAATGCATAGTGAAAATAATGGGACAAAAGATATGAAGCATCACTTGCCTTTTTGGTAGAGGGTATAAGTTCACTTCTTGTCCTTGCAACAATCACACTCTTCAAGTCACTACAAATCAATCAAGCAAGGCACAAACTTAATCTACCAATCAAGCAAACACAAATTCAATTCACATTCCAAACCAAAGTCAAACAAACAATTTTTCACACACAAAGTAATGGGATCTAAGTCATGCATAAGCATGCAAAGGTTGGTTCTATTGTAAGGATGGTCTTCACTAGGCTTCTAAACTTTGTAAGTTCCAAATTGGTCATTTACCAAAATGGCAAAGTTATTTGCAAAAGGTTTCACTATAAAAACCATTTTCGGTACAAAGTATTATTTTATGTGGTGTAGAAATATTTTTACTAAGGCATTAGCCTATAGGGTTCACCAAATGAGTTGCTATTGCAAAACTTGGTGTTTGGGTCAGTAGGTTTGGTCCAAAACATTTTCCCAAAGTTTTTTTTTTACTCAAAAACATTTTCATAAACAAAACAATAGTTTTATTTAGCTAGAAATGGACTAAACTAGTTAATCCATTCTAAACTTTTCCAAATTCATTTTCCAAACCATGGGTTGATTCCTAGGGTCAGTAAGGTCACAACAATCCATTTTGCAGAGGTTTTAACCCTAAAATCATTTTTAAACAATTTTTCTAATCTAAACAAGCAATCAAATGTTTCTGCATAAACAACCAATCTAACAAATACTATTTTCTAAACCAAGGGTATGGTTGGCTAGGGCTTGCTCTCCTGAATCCAACGACATAAAATTTGTAATTTTTGGACGTGTGGATCAAAAGATTCAAGGGTTTGAAAATGGCACTTAAATCTGTTTTCAAATTCTGTTTTAAACAGACCTGGCCACGCGTCGCGTTCCTATTGGTCCATACCGGTTCGGCCGGATCAATCGCTGTGGAGCGTTGGATCAAGTTAGATCGCACGGTCCAGAGAACATACCCCTTCGGTGTTTAAGTAATCTATTAGATTCGTTTGATCCAGATCTAACGGCTGCTACTGCCTGGTCACAGATGGGCGGCGCTGCGCGGTGGTGGACGGCGGCGACGGCCAGACGAGATGCTCGCGGTGGTTCTAGGAAGCGAGGAAGACAGAGGGGGTGCTCACCGTGTTTGCCGTGGCGTGGGGAAGCTCAATGTGCCTTACGCTTGTCGAGTAGCGTTGGTGTTATGGAATTGCTCGCCGGAGCTGCTCTCGGTTCTCGAGTGCGGTCGAGGCCGGTCGGCGAGGCTATAGGGCTCTCCGAAGCAATGCAGAGGGTGTGTTAGACGCGCCAGGTACTAAGGAGTATGTGAGCATCACTGAATGGCATCGGGGAGGTTCGAGCTTACCAGGAAGAGTCGCCGGGGTTTGCAGTAGACGGTGGCGCTCAGGTTGACGACGGGGCGACGCTGCAGTTCACCCCAAGGCAAAACAAAGGCATGGTAAGATGCGGGCGACCATGGGGTTCATGTGAGCATGATCGAGAGGTGCTGGGGCGGACGGTGTTTACCGGGGGAGTTTGTCGGCGTGATGGCAGATGGCAGCGGTGCTGGAGGTTGTCGTTGCCGGCGCTTCGAAGCGCTTCGAGGGCTGGTGCTGAGGATGATCAGCGGAGGTGGGGATCACGAGAGCACGGTCGAGGAGGCAAGGGGCGGCGAGGGGCTGCCGGAATTGGCCGGGGAAGCCGTCGGGGACAGGGTGTTATTGCAAGCAATTCGCGCAGCCTAGGGGCTCCGGTGGGGTGTGGTCTGCGGGAGGAGGAAGAGGAGAGGGAGGCGTTGAAGTAGCTGTGGTCACGGCGAGAGATTAACGCAGCATTAACGCGAATTTAATCGGCGAATTCAACGCAGGAAACAGCCGGCGAGGGGGAAGAACAGGTCGCGGTGGGAACGACGATGAACAGTAGGGATGGGGTCCACCAGTCAGTGGGAAAGGGTGAGGGAACGGGGTCCACTTGCCAGTGATAGAAATGAAAGGGTTTGGGTCCACCATTCATTGTCTTTGCGGGTCAGAATCTGGGTGAGAAAGGAATGCTTCGGGGAAGAGAACAGGTGGGCTAGGTGGGCTGCTGCTGGGCCTTAGTGGGCTGAGTCCTTTTTCTTATTTTTTTCTTTTTCTGTTTTGAATTTCAATCAACATTTCAAACAACATTCAAACATTCAAACAAGGTTCAAATTAATTCAATCAAACAACAAACTTTTCTTTTGAATTTGGTTTTGTTTATCAACATAATCCAAATCTCAAAATAATATTTTTATTTATTTTAGGATCCATTCTTTAATTAAATAAAATGGATCTTTAGTTATTTAATAAAATAGGGTTTGATTTAGTTAATAAAATTTCCATTTGAAAATCCAAATATTTTCAAAACCAAAACAGTAGGTTTTATTTGAAAATAAAAGATATTTGGAAAACTTGTTTAAAACAAAATAACTTTTTATTTTAGGTTCCATTAATAATTAAATATAATGGACCTTAGTTATTAAATCAAATAGGATTTGTTTATTTCAAAACTTTATTTTGAAATCTAAAATAAAACCAAAACACTTTAGTAGGTTTTATTTTGAGAAAACAAAATACTTGGAAAACTTATTTTAAAAGAATAAATAAGTTTTAGTGTTTATTTAAAATGGGAAAAGCCTTTACTTAAATAAAATTTGGATATTACATCCTTATCATTTTATTTAAATAAACCTTTACTCATTTTATCAAAACAAAATATTTTATTATAAAAGCTTGGCCAAATTTAATTTGGCTCTTTAAAATAAAATCTTTATTTATAAAACTTCTTTGCTTTTGAAAACCAAATCTTTTTATTTAAAAGATCCAAAATAGTATTTCCAAAACATTTTATTTGCCTTTATTAAATGTTTATCTTTATAAATCCCTTTAGGATTATTTGTTCACCAATTGGTATGGGTTTTTGGTAAGGGCTTTATTAGCTTTGGAAATTCAATTTCCTTATCTTATTATATTCATAAGATTTTATTTATGGTTCCAAACTAAGTGAAACCAATCTCTATGGTCTTACTTGATCCTTGGTGAATATTTGTTGATCAATTTTGGTATGGATCAAATCCATGGATTTGGAGATAACTTGGAAATGGTTTTTATTCCCTTAGGGCTTAGGGTTTTGGATTTATTTTCCAAGTGTTCAAATTTCCAGATACATTCATTGAGGAATGCATTTCTCTTGATTTGGATTTGTTGAATTCAAACTTTCACCAAAGTTTGTTCAGGATGGGATTTTAAGTTTCCTTTTAGAAACAAAAGTTTCTTTTCACCCTGATTTTCAACAAAAAATTTATTTTGTTTATTTATTTTTCACATTACAAGATTTGGAAAATCTTGGGATGTGACAGGCTACCACCCTTAAAATAAATCTCGTCCTCGAGATTTGGGAAGGTTAGGGTTACAAGCAGGTTCAAAACGACTAGGGTACTACCACCCTTAAAAAATTTCTAACTAAACTACATCTTGGCTTGCTTGTATCTTGGAAAACTTCTGCATAGTGTCCTTTGTTTCCATACTTTACTCATGGGCCAAGGTTGAGATTTTCCATAGGCTTGTTCAACTTTTCTGGACAATTGTTTGCATAATGGCCTAGTTCCTTGCATTTGAAACGGGTTATAAGTTTAAGGTTTTTGAGGTGGCTTCTCTGGACAATATGATGCATAATGTCCTAACTCCTTGCAGTGTTTGCACATCACTTGGCTAATATCCTTCCTCATCTTGGGTTTCACTAGCTTTTGTTTGTCTTCTTGGCTCTTCTTCTTTTCTGGGCATTCACTGGCATAGTGTTCCATCTCTTTGCATTTGAAACATTGCACTTGTGTAATATCCTTTTTGCTAGTGTTGGGGCATTTCTTCTTCTTCTTTTTGGGTCTCTCCAAAGCTAGGAGTTCTTCTAGTTCATATTCTTCATGAGTGGGAGATCTTTCTCTCTTCTTGGGGTATTGATCTTCATGTTCCTTGGGTGCATGATCCTTGGCTTCATAGATAATGCAAGCTTGGGTTCCTTCTAGAATAACATCTTTGTCATCCTTGTTGTCATTAGCTCTTTGGGAAAGTTTTCTTTCATGTTGATCATTTGTGTAACCAATCCATGCATCAATTGGGATTGAAGTTTCAAAATCCTTTGTATGGCTGGGTCTAATCCATTGTTGTTGGCTAGAAGCTGAGTTGTCTCTTAGCTCAACTGGTTTGGGTTGCTATGAGTTCTCTCATGTTGTCCTCTTGGTTGTTGTTGTTGTCACCATCCTTGATGTTGGAGTTTCTTGGGGAAGTCATCTGTTTGGGTTGGGTTGGGATTAGAATATGCAAGATATTTTCTAAGGAATCAATTCTAATCACACACATCATTCACACAAGCAATGTGCAAGCAATCACAAACAAACTTTCCACTCAAACAACAAGTTTTCAAGCACATTTTTAGGCAACCAAAAATAATTTTGTTACACCACATAAGTTGGTGTGTTTGACTTAAACTAGATATGGTGGTCCATCTATATGGTTCACTTGTGATCCTTCCATCCTTCTTGGTTGATTCTTCTTGAGAAAATTTTTGGTCACAAAAACTTCAAAGGTGGTCATGGTTCCTTCTAGGTTGTTTTTCCTTAGTCTTCAAGTCTTGAGTAACATTTCTTGTCTCACTTGTAGTCTTTAGTGATATCCAAGTTGGAAGTCCTTGGTGAATATGCTGAAGATGTTGAAGTCATTAGAGTTGAAGAAGTTGAAGTCATTGGAGTTGATGAAGTTGAAGATGTCCTTTGCACATGGTGAAATCTTTGGTCAAAGGGTAGGTTTTTCCATTAAGTTTGAAGTAGAAGAGAAGTAGAGTTGAAACCAAAATGGTTGAGGAAAGAGTTTACAAGATTGTTTTGTAAATAAGTTTTTGGAACAAATACAACTCCTATTTTTCTAAGGGTTTTTGTCCAATCCTAGGTTTACAAATCCTACAGGCAACACAATGCTCTGATACCATCTGTAAGGTCCCCAACCTTTAATAAGATTGAACCCTCTGTGTTTACAATGCTAGTCCCTGGATCAATAGCTAGCATCCACAGTTTAGATGTAATATCAAGAAACAAAGGTCATAATACAACTTTATAACCAGGAATAAATTAATTTTATTACATCAAACATAGCTCATTTGGCTAATACATTACATTGCAGCGGAATAACTATAAGCATGGGGTCCTTCATCTTCAAAGTGCCACAGGCAGATGTTGGTTGTAGACTTTGTAATCCTAAACAATCAATCTTCACTAAAAACAATCAAACCTGCAACATTACAAGTTACAGCCACAAGGGTCAATACATTTGAATTGTATTGGCAAGTGATACTATAGTAATATGGTGGAGTCTATCATCTATATGCATTTGGCTAAGTGGAGCTGAGGCTTGCATTGCTCAAAAATAGATTTTTCCTTAACATTTGAAAATACTAAGTTTTTGCTTTGATAAAAAAAATCATTCCCAAGGTATCTACCAATCAAAGACTGAAGATCCTTTCCAAGGCATCTACCAATCAAAGACTGAAGATCCTTTAACCCTTGTTCACCCACAAGTTTTATTTAGAAATTGGAGTGATGAGATTCTTGAAGCTTCCATGTATTGATGCTCAAATTGTCCTTTACCAGGGACATGGCTAAGTACTTAGGTTTTACACTCTGCAGAGGTGGTGCACTTTCCCCACAAGACTTGGTTTCCCAAGACAAGATCCTTCAGAAGCCTTTCCTTAGTCAAATGGACGCGCTCCAACCTATCATTCCCACTACCACCAACTGTCCAAGAGACTAAGTTCTAGCAACCTAAGATCATGGCAGAGCCCATAATGCCATGTGGTTGCACTTGAAGCTTCTCAACATTTGACATCTCAAATCTCTTTGTTCCTGGGTGGCCATCCACAAGTGAGATACACTAAGGTAAACCACAAACATGTGCCTTGTTAACCACTCAACAATAAACCAGCATTCATGTCCCATTCAATCCAGGTGTTTCATTTACTTAGTTGTTTTATTAATCAAAACACAAGTCCTTAGACTTAGAGATTTTCCATAGCATGAATATGTATTCCACCCTTGTTTTCTATTAGCTAAGCTAAGCATGATAGTAGTAGGAATCTTAACTTAGGAAATTTCTTCTAAGGCTTCATCTACTAGGTTTTCCCATAGCAAGGTGTATACTTAGCAAATAAAATCCATGCAAGATTTACTTAGCAAAAACACTAATGCATAGTGAAAATAATGGGACAAAAGATATGAAGCATCACTTGCCTTTTTGGTAGAGGGAATAAGTTCACTTCTTGTCCTTGCAACAATCACACTCTTCAAGTCACTACAAATCAATCAAGCAAGGCACAAACTTAATCTACCAATCAAGCAAACACAAATTCAATTCACATTCCAAACCAAAGTCAAACAAACAATTTTTCACACACAAAGTAATGGGATCTAAGTCATGCATAAGCATGCAAAGGTTGGTTCTATTGTAAGGATGGTCTTCACTAGGCTTCTAAACTTTGTAAGTTCCAAATTGGTCATTTACCAAAATGGCAAAGTCATTTGCAAAAGGTTTCACTATAAAAACCATTTTTGATACAAAGTATTATTTTATGTGGTGTAGAAATATTTTTACTAAGGCATTAGCCTATAGGGTTCACCAAATGAGTTGCTATTGCAAAACTTGGTGTTTGGGTCAGTAGGTTTGGTCCAAAACATTTTCCCAAAGTTTTTTTTACTCAAAAACATTTTCATAAACAAAACAATAGTTTTATTTAGCTAGAAATGGACTAAACTAGTTAATCCATTCTAAACTTTTCCAAACCATGGGTTGATTCCTAGGGTCAGTAAGGTCACAACAATCCATTTTGCAGAGGTTTTAACCCTAAAATCATTTTTAAACAATTTTTCTAATCTAAACAAGCAATCAAATGTTTCTGCATAAACAACCAATCTAACAAATACTATTTTCTAAACCAAGGGTATGGTTGGCTAGGGCTTGCTCTCCTAAATCCAACGACATAAAATTTGTAATTTTTGGACATGTGGATCAAAAGATTCAAGGGTTTGAAAATGGCACTTAAATCTGTTTTTTAAATTCTGTTTTAAACAGACCTGGCCACGCGTCGCGTTCCTATTGGTCCATACCGGTTCGGCCGGATCAATCGCTGTGGAGCGTTGGATCAAGTTATATCGCACGGTCCAGAGAACATACCCCTTCGTTGTTTAAGTAATCTATCCGATTCGTTCGATCCAGATCTAACGGTACGCTCTTTGGTCACAGATGGGCGGACTGCTTGGGTGGTGGACGGCGGCGGCGGACGAGATGCTCGCGGTGGTTCTAGGAAGCGAGGAAGACAGAGGGGGTGCTCACCGTGTTCGTCATGGCGTGGGGAAGCTCAACGTGCCTTCTGCTTGTCGAGGGGCGCGTTGGTGTTGCGGGAATTACTCACGGGCTGCTCTGGTTCTCGAGTGCGGTCGGGGCGCTGTCAGGCGAGGCTATGGGCTCGCCAAGCAAAGCGAAGGGTGTGTTAGGCGCGCTGGTACTAAGGAGTATGTGAGCATCACTGAATAGCATCGGGAGGTTCGAGCTTACCGGGAAGAGTCGCCGGATTTGCGATGAGGGTGGCGCTCAGGTTGACGACGGGGCGACGCTGCAGTTCACCCCAAGGCAAAACAAAGGCATGGTAAGATGCGGGCGACCATGGGGTTCATGTGAGCATGATCGAGAGGTCTGGGCGGACGGTGTTTACCGGGGGAGTTTGTCGGCGCGATGGCGAATGGCCGGTCTTGAAGGTTATCGTTCCGCCTTCGAAGCGCTTCGGGGCGAAAGCTGGTGCTCTGAGGATGATCGACAGGAGGTGGGGATCACGAGAGCACGGTCGAGGAGGCAAGGGGCAACGAGGGTCTGCCGGAATTGGCCGGGGAAGCCGTCGGGGACAGGGTGTTATTGCAAGCAATTCGCGCAGCCTAGGGGCTCCGGTGGGGTGTGGTCTGCAGGAGGAGGAAGAGGAGAGGGAGGCGTTTATGTAGCTATGGTCGCAGCAAGAGATTAACGCGATTAACGTGCTAATTTAATCTGCGAAACAATGCAGAAATGCCGGTGAGGAAGAACAGGTGTGGTGGGAATGACGATGAACAGTAGGGATGGGGTCCACCGGTGGGAAAGGGGTGAAATGTGAGGTCCACTTGTTGATAGAAAAGGAAAGGGTTTGGGTCCACAGTCATTGTCTTTAAGGTGAGAATCTGGGTGAGAAAGGAATGCTTGGGGAGAGAGAGAAAGTGTGGGGTGAAGATACAACTTTTGGGCCTTAGTGAAATTTGAGTCCTTTTCTTATTTTTTACATACGCTTTTCTTTTCTTTTCTAGTTCTTTTCTGTTTGAATTTCAATCAACATTTCAAACAACATTCAAACATTCAAACAAGGTTCAAATTAATTCAATCAAACAACAAACTTTTCTTTTGAATTTGGTTACATTTATCAACATAATCCAAATCTCAAAATAATATTTTTATTTATTTTAGGATCCATTCTTTAATTAAATAAAATGGATCTTTAGTTATTTAATAAAATAGGGTTTGATTTAGTTAATAAAATTTCCATTTGAAAATCCAAATATTTTCAAAACCAAAACAATAGGTTTTATTTGAAAATAAAAGATATTTGGAAAACTTGTTTAAAACAAAATAACTTTTTATTTTAGGTTCCATTAATAATTAAATATAATGGACCTTAGTTATTAAATCAAATAGGTTTTGTTTATTTAAAAACTTTATTTTGAAATCTAAAATAAAACCAAAACACTTTAGTAGGTTTTATTTTGAGAAAACAAAATACTTGGAAAACTTATTTTAAAAGAATAAATAAGTTTTAGTGTTTATTTAAAATGGGAAAAGCCTTTACTTAAATAAAATTTGGATATTACATCCTTATCATTTTATTTAAATAAACCTTTACTCATTTTATCAAAACAAAATATTTTATTATAAAAGCTTGGCCAAATTTAATTTGGCTCTTTAAAATAAAATCTTTATTTATAAAACTTCTTTGCTTTTGAAAACCAAATCTTTTTATTTAAAAGATCCAAAATAGTATTTCCAAAACATTTTATTTGCCTTTATTAAATGTTTATCTTTATAAATCCCTTTAGGATTATTTGTTCACCAATTGGTATGGGTTTTTGGTAAGGGCTTTATTAGCTTTGGAAATTCAATTTCCTTATCTTATTATATTCATAAGATTTTATTTATGGTTCCAAACTAAGTGAAACCAATCTCTATGGTCTTACTTGATCCTTTGTGAATATTTGTTGATCAATTTTGGTATGGATCAAATCCATGGATTTGGAGATAACTTAGAAATGGTTTTTATTCCCTTAGGGCTTAGGGTTTTGGATTTATTTTCCAAGTGTTCAAATTTCCAGATACATTCATTGAGGAATGCATTTCTCTTGATTTGGATTTATTGAATTCAAACTTTAACCAAAGTTTGTTCAGGATGGGATTTTAAGTTTCCTTTTAGAAACAAAAGTTTCTTTTCACCCTGATTTTCAACAAAAAATTTATTTTGTTTATTTATTTTTCACATTACAAGATTTGGAAAATCTTGGGATGTGACAGGCTACCACCCTTAAAATAAATCTCGTCCTCGAGATTTGGGAAGGTTAGGGTTACAAGCAGGTTCAAAACGACTAGGGTACTACCACCCTTAAAAATTTTCTAACTAAACTACATCTTGGCTTGCTTGTATCTTGGAAAACTTCTTCTTGGAAAACTTCTGCATAGTGTCCTTTGTTTCCATACTTTACTCATGGGCCAAGGTTGAGATTTTCCATAGGCTTGTTCAACTTTTCTGGACAATTGTTTGCATAATGGCCTAGTTCCTTGCATTTGAAACAGGTTATAAGTTTGAGGTTTTGAGGTGGCTTCTCTGGACAATATGATGCATAATGTCCTAACTCCTTGCAGTGTTTGCACATCACTTGGCTAATATCCTTCCTCATCTTGGGTTTCACTAGCTTTTGTTTGTCTTCTTGGCTCTTCTTCTTTTCTGGGCATTCACTGGCATAGTGTTCCATCTCTTTGCATTTGAAACATTGCACTTGTGTAATATCCTTTTTGCTAGTGTTGGGGCATTTCTTATTCTTCTTTTTGGGTCTCTCCAAAGCTAGGAGTTCTTCTAGTTCATATTCTTCATGAGTAGGAGATCTTTCTCTCTTCTTGGGGTATTAATCTTCATGTTCCTTGGGTGCATGATCCTTGGCTTCATAGATAATGCAAGCTTGGGTTCCTTCTAGAATAACATCTTTGTCATCCTTGTTGTCATTAGCTCTTTGGGAAAAGTTTTCTTTCATGTTGATCATTTGTGTAACCAATCCATGCATCAATTGGGATTGAAGTTTCAAAATCCTTTGTATGGCTGGGTCTAATCCATTGTTGTTGGCTAGAAGCTGAGTTGTCTCTTGGCTCAACTGGTTTTGGGTTGCTATGAGTTCTCTCATGTTGTCCTCTTGGTTGTTGTTGTTGTCACCATCCTTGATGTTGGAGTTTCTTGGGGAAGTCATCTGTTTGGGTTGGGTTGGGATTAGAATAGGCAAGATATTTTCTAAGGAATCAATTCTAATCACACACATCACAATTCACACAAGCAATGTGCAAGCAATCACAAACAAACTTTCCACTCAAACAACAAGTTTTCAAGCACATTTTTAGGCAACCAAAAATAATTTTGTTACACCACATAAGTTGGTGTGTTTGACTTAAACTAGATATGGTGGTCCATCTATATGGTTCACTTGTGATCCTTCCATCCTTCTTGGTTGATTCTTCTTGAGAAAATTTTTGGTCACAAAAACTTCAAAGGTGGTCATGGTTCCTTCTAGGTTGTTTTTCCTTAGTCTTCAAGTCTTGAGTAACATTTCTTGTCTCACTTGTAGTCTTTAGTGATATCCAAGTTGGAAGTCCTTGGTGAATATGCTGAAGATGTTGAAGTCATTAGAGTTGAAGAAGTTGAAGTCATTGGAGTTGATGAAGTTGAAGATGTCCTTTGCACATGGTGAAATCTTTGGTCAAAGGGTAGGTTTTTCCATTAAGTTTGAAGTAGAAGAGAAGTAGAGTTGAAACCAAAATGGTTGAGGAAAGAGTTTACAAGATTGTTTTGTAAATAAGTTTTTGGAACAAATACAACTCCTATTTTTCTAAGGGTTTTTGTCCAATCCTAGGTTTACAAATCCTACAGGCAACACAATGCTCTGATACCATCTGTAAGGTCCCCAACCTTTAATAAGATTGAACCCTCTGTGTTTACAATGCTAGTCCCTGGATCAATAGCTAGCATCCACAGTTTAGATGTAATATCAAGAAACAAAGGTCATAATACAACTTTATAACCAGGAATAAATTAATTTTATTACATCAAACATAGCTCATTTGGCTAATACATTACATTGCAGCGGAATAACTATAAGCATGGGGTCCTTCATCTTCAAAGTGCCACAGGCAGATGTTGGTTGTAGACTTTGTAATCCTAAACAATCAATCTTCACTAAAAACAATCAAACCTGCAACATTACAAGTTACAGCCACAAGGGTCAATACATTTGAATTGTATTGGCAAGTGATACTATAGTAATATGGTGGAGTCTATCATCTATATGCATTTGGCTAAGTGGAGCTGAGGCTTGCATTGCTCAAAAATAGATTTTTCCTTAACATTTGAAATACTAAGTTTTTGCTTTGATAAAAAAAATCATTCCCAAGGTATCTACCAATCAAAGGCTGAAGATCCTTTCCAAGGCATCTACCAATCAAAGACTGAAGATCCTTTAACCCTTGTTCACCCACAAGTTTTATTTAGAAATTGGAGTGATGAGATTCTTGAAGCTTCCATGTATTGATGCTCAAATTGTCCTTTACCAGGGACATGGCTAAGTACTTAGGTTTTACACTCTGCAGAGGTGGTGCACTTTCCCCACAAGACTTGGTTTCCCAAGACAAGATCCTTGAAGCCTTTCCTTAGTCAAATGGACGCTCCAACCTATCATTCCCACTACCACCAACTGTCCAAGAGACTAAGTTCTAGCAACCTAAGATCATGGCGAGCCCATAATGCCATGTGGTTGCACTTGAAGCTTCTCAACATTTGACATCTCAAATCTCTTTGTTCCTGGGTGGCCATCCACAAGTGAGATACACTAAGGTAAACCACAAACATGTGCCTTGTGAACCACTCAACCAAAAACCACCAAGCAAGTCCCATTCCACCCAGGTGATTCATTAATTTAGTTGTTTTATTAAACAAAACACAAGTCCTTAGACTTAGAGATTTTCCATAGCATGAATATGTATTCCACCCTTGTTTTCTATTAGCTAAGCTAAGCATGATAGTAGTAGGAATCTTAACTTAGGAAATTTCTTCTAAGGCTTCATCTACTAGGTTTTCCCATAGCAAGGTGTATACTTAGCAAATAAAATCCATGCAAGATTTACTTAGCAAAAACACTAATGCATAGTGAAAATAATGGGACAAAAGATATGAAGCATCACTTGCCTTTTTGGTAGAGGGAATAAGTTCACTTCTTGTCCTTGCAACAATCACACTCTTCAAGTCACTACAAATCAATCAAGCAAGGCACAAACTCAATCTACCAATCAAGCAAACACAAATTCAATTCACATTCCAAACCAAAGTCAAACAAACAATTTTTCACACACAAAGTAATGGGATCTAAGTCATGCATAAGCATGCAAAGGTTGGTTCTATTGTAAGGATGGTCTTCACTAGGCTTCTAAACTTTGTAAGTTCCAAATTGGTCATTTACCAAAATGGCAAAGTCATTTGCAAAAGGTTTCACTATAAAAACCATTTTCAATACAAAGTATTATTTTATGTGGTGTAGAAATATTTTTACTAAGGCATTAGCCTATAGGGTTCACCAAATGAGTTGCTATTGCAAAACTTGGTGTTTGGGTCGATGAGTTTGGTCCAAAACATTTTCCCAAAGTTTTTTTTTACTCAAAAACATTTTCATAAACAAAACAATAGTTTTATTTAGCTAGAAATGGACTAAACTAGTTAATCCATTCTAAACTTTTCCAAACCATGGGTTGATTCCTAGGGTCAGTAAGGTCACAACAATCCATTTTGCAGAGGTTTTAACCCTAAAATCATTTTTAAACAATTTTTCTAATCTAAACAAGCAATCAAATGTTTCTGCATAAACAACCAATCTAACAAATACTATTTTCTAAACCAAGGGTATGGTTGGCTAGGGCTTGCTCTCCTAAATCCAACGACATAAAATTTGTAATTTTTGGACATGTGGATCAAAAGATTCAAGGGTTTGAAAATGGCACTTAAATCTGTTTTTTAAATTCTGTTTTAAATAGACCTGGCCACGCGTCGCGTTCCTATTGGTCCATACCGGTTCGGCCGGATCAATCGCTGTGGAGCGTTGGATCAAGTTATATCGCACGGTCCAGAGAACATACCCCTTCGTTGTTTAAGTAATCTATCCGATTCGTTCGATCCAGATCTAACGGCGCACACCGGTCACAGATGGGCGGCGCTGCGCGGTGGTGGACGGCGGCGACGGCCAGACGAGATGCTCGCGGTGGTTCTAGGAAGCGAGGAAGACAGAGGGGGTGCTCACCGTGTTCGTCATGGCGTGGGGAAGCTCAACGTGCCTTCTGCTTGTCGAGGGGCGCGTTGGTGTTGCGGGAATTGCTCGCCGGAGCTGCTCTGGTTCTCGATGCGGTCGAGCGCTGTCGGCGAGGCTGAGGCTCGCCGAAGCAAGGCAGAGGGTGTGTTAGACGCGCCTGGTACTAAGGAGTATGTGAGCATCACTGAATGGCATCGGGGAGGTTCGAGCTTACCAGGAAGAGTCGCCGGGATTTGCAGTAGACGGTGGCGCTCAGGTTGACGACGGGGCGACGCTGCAGTTCACCCCAAGGCAAAACAAAGGCATGGTAAGATGCGGGCGACCATGGGGTTCATGTGAGCATGATCGAGAGGTGCTGGGGCGGACGGTGTTTACCGGGGGAGTTTGTCGGCGCGATGGCGGTGGCAAGCGGTCTTGAAGGTTGTCGTTACGACGCTTCGGGGCGAGACGAGCTGGTGCTACGGGATGATCGGCAGAGGTGGGGATCACGAGAAACCTGGTCGAGGAGGCAAGGGGCAACGAGGGGCTGCCGGAATTGGCCGGGGAAGCCGTCGGGGACAGGGTGTTATTGCAAGCAATTCGCGCAGCCTAGGGGCTCCGGTGGGGTGTGGTCTGCAGGAGGAGGAAGAGGAGAGGGAGGCGTTTATGTAGCTATGGTCGCAGCAAGAGATTAACGCAGCGTTAATTCAATGCAGGAAACAGCCGGTGAGGGGGAAGAACAGGTCGCGGTGGGAATGACGATGAACAGTAGGGATGGGGTCCACCAGTCAGTGGGAAAGGGTGAGGTAACGGGGTCCACTTGTCAGTGATAGAAAAGGAAAGGGTTTGGGTCCACCAGTCATTGTCTTTGCGGGTCAGAATCTGGGTGAGAAAGGAATGCTTCGGGGAAGAGAACAGGTGGGCTAGGTGGGCTGCTGCTGGGCCTTAGTGGGCTGAGTCCTTTTTCTTATTTTTTACATGCGCTTTTCTTTTTCTTTTTCTAGTTCTTTTTCTGTTTTGAATTTCAATCAACATTTCAAACAACATTCAAACATTCAAACAAGGTTCAAATTAATTCAATCAAACAACAAACTTTTCTTTTGAATTTGGTTCTGTTTATCAACATAATCCAAATCTCAAAATAATATTTTTATTTATTTTAGGATCCATTCTTTAATTAAATAAAATGGATCTTTAGTTATTTAATAAAATAGGGTTTGATTTAGTTAATAAAATTTCCATTTGAAAATCCAAATATTTTCAAAACCAAAACAATAGGTTTTATTTGAAAATAAAAGATATTTGGAAAACTTGTTTAAAACAAAATAACTTTTTATTTTAGGTTCCATTAATAATTAAATATAATGGACCTTAGTTATTAAATCAAATAGGATTTGTTTATTTAAAAACTTTATTTTGAAATCTAAAATAAAACCAAAACACTTTAGTAGGTTTTATTTTGAGAAAACAAAATACTTGGAAAACTTATTTTAAAAGAATAAATAAGTTTTAGTGTTTATTTAAAATGGGAAAAGCCTTTACTTAAATAAAATTTGGATATTACATCCTTATCATTTTATTTAAATAAACCTTTACTCATTTTATCAAAACAAAATATTTTATTATAAAAGCTTGGCCAAATTTAATTTGGATCTTTAAAATAAAATCTTTATTTATAAAACTTCTTTGCTTTTGAAAACCAAATCTTTTTATTTAAAAGATCCAAAATAGTATTTCCAAAACATTTTATTTGCCTTTATTAAATGTTTATCTTTATAAATCCTTTAGGATTATTTGTTCACCAATTGGTATGGGTTTTGGTAAGGGCTTTATTAGCTTTGGAAATTCAATTTCCTTATCTTATTATATTCATAAGATTTTATTTATGGTTCCAAACTAAGTGAAACCAATCTCTATGGTCTTACTTGATCCTTTGTGAATATTTGTTGATCAATTTTGGTATGGATCAAATCCATGGATTTGGAGATAACTTAGAAATGGTTTTTATTCCCTTAGGGCTTAGGGTTTTGGATTTATTTTCCAAGTGTTCAAATTTCAGATACATTCATTGAGGAATGCATTTCTCTTGATTTGGATTTATTGAATTCAAACTTTAACCAAAGTTTGTTCAGGATGGGATTTTAAGTTTCCTTTTAGAAACAAAAGTTTCTTTTCACCTGATTTTCAACAAAAATTTATTTTGTTTATTTATTTTCACATTACAAGATTTGGAAAATCTTGGGATGTGACAGAATTTCCTTAAAATAAATCTCGTCCTCGAGATTTGGGAAGGTTAGGGTTACAAGCAGGTTCAAAACGACTAAGGTACTACCACCCTTAAAAATTTTCTAACTAAACTACATCTTGGCTTGCTTGTATCTTGGAAAACTTCTTCTTGGAAAACTTCTGCATAGTGTCCTTTGTTTCCATACTTTACTCATGGGCCAAGGTTGAGATTTTCCATAGGCTTGTTCAACTTTTCTGGACAATTGTTTGCATAATGACCTAGTTCCTTGCATTTGAAACAGGTTATAAGTTTGAGGTCTTGAGGTGGCTTCTCTAGACAATATGATGCATAATGTCCTAACTCCTTGAAGTGTTTGCACATCACTTGGCTAATATCCTTCCTCATCTTGGGTTTCACTAGCTTTTGTTTGTCTTCTTGGCTCTTCTTCTTTTCGGGCATTCACTGCATAGTGTTCCATCTCTTTGCATTTGAAACATTGCACTTGTGTAATATCCTTTTTGCTAGTGTTGGGGCATTTCTTATTCTTCTTTTGGGTCTCCAAAGCTAGGAGTTCTTCTAGTTCATATTCTTCATGAGTAGGAGATCTTTCTCTCGTCTTGGGGCATTGATCTTCAAGCACCTTGGATGCAGGATCCTTGGCTTCATAGATAATGCAAGCTTGGGTTCCTTCTAGAATAACATCTTTGTCATCCTTGTTGTCATTAGCTCCTTGGGAAAAGTTTTCTTTCATGTTGATCATTTGTGTAACCAATCCTTGCATCAATTGGGATTGAAGTTTCAAAATCCTTTGTATGGCTGGGTCTAATCCATTGTTGTTGGCTAGAAGCTGAGTTGTCTCTTGGCTCAACTGGTTTTGGGTTGCTATGAGTTCTCTCATGTTGTCCTCTTGGTTGTTGTTGTCACCATCCTTGATGTTGGAGTTTCTTGGGGAAGTCATCTGTTTGGGTTGGGTTGGGATTAGAATAGGCAAGATATTTTCTAAGGAATCAATTCTAATCACACACATCACAATTCACACAAGCAATGTGCAAGCAATCACAAACAAACTTTCCACTCAAACAACACGTTTTCAAGCACATGTTTTGGCAACCAAAAATTTTGTTACACCACATAAGTTGGTGTGTTTGACTTAAACTAGATATGGTGGTCCATCTATATGGTTCACTTGTGATCCTTCCATCCTTCTTGGTTGATTCTTCTTGAGAAAATTTTTGGTCACAAAACTTCAAAGGTGGTCATGGTTCCTTCTAGGTTGTTTTCCTTAGTCTTCAAGTCTTGAGTAACATTTCTTGTCTCACTTGTAGTCTTTAGTGATATCAAGTTGGAAGTCCTTGGTGAATATGCTGAAGATGTTGAAGTCATTAGAGTTGAAGAAGTTGGAGTTGATGAAGTTGAAGATGTCCTTTGCACATGGTGAAGTCTTTGGTCAAAGCGTAGGTTTTTCCATTAAGTTTGAAGTAGAAGAGAAGTAGAGTTGAAACCAAAATGGTTGAGGAAAGAGTTTACAAGATTGTTTTGTAAATAAGTTTTTGGAAAAAATACAACTCCTATTTTTCTAAGGGTTTTTGTCCAATCCTAGGTTTACAAATCCTACAGGCAACACAATGCTCTGATACCATCTGTAAGGTCCCCAACCTTTAATAAGATTGAACCCTCTGTGTTTACAATGCTAGTCCCTGGATCAATAGCTAGCATCCATAGTTTAGATGTAATATCAAGAAACAAAGGTCATAATACAACTTTATAACCAGGAATAAATTAATTTTATTACATCAAACATAGCTCATTTGGCTAATACATTACATTGCAGCGGAATAACTAAACCAGGAAAAGAACACACATGCAAAGACTCTAGTGGATCCATATGTGGTTTGTGGAAAAGAACACACATGCAATGACCACTGCTTGATCCATATGTGGTATGTGGAAAGAACACACATGCAATGACACTGGTTGATCCATGTGTGGTTTGTGGAAAGAACACACATGCAATGACTCAGGGGATCCATGTGTGGTTTGTGGAAAAAACACACATGCAATGACCACTGGTCGATCCATGTGTGGTTTGAAGAAAGAACACACATGCAATGACACTGGTGGATCGATATGTGGTTTGTGAAAAGAACACACATGCAATGACTCTAGTGCTGGTTTTAGTATAAGAACACACATGCAATGACTCTAGTGCTGGTTTTAGTATAAGAACACACATGCAATGACTCTAGTGGGTCCATATGTGGTTTGTGAAAAGAACACACGTGCAATGACTCTAGTGGATCAACATGTGGTTTGTGGAAAAGAACACGCATGCAATGACTTTAGTGGGTCCATATCTAGTTTGTGAAAAGAACACACATGCAATGACTCTAGTGGATCCATATGTGGTTTGTGGAAAAGAACACACATGCAATGACCACTGGTTGATCCATATGTGGTTTGTGGAAAGAACACACATGCAATGACACTGGTTGATCCATGTGTGGTTTGTGGAAAGAACACACATGCAATGCCATTGGTTGATCCATATGTGGTTTGTGAAAAGAACACATATGCAATACCATTGGTTAATCCATGTGTGGTTTGTGGAAAGACCACACATGCAATGACTCTAGTGGATCCATATGTGGTTTGTGGAAAAGAACACACATGCAATGACCACTAGTTGATCCATATGTGGTTTGTGGAAAGAACACATAGGCAGTGAACACTGGTTGATCCATGTATGGTTTGTGGAAAGAACACACATGCAATGACTCAGGGGGATCCATGTGTGGTTTGTGGAAAGAACACACATGTAATGACCACTGATCGATCCATGTGTGGTTTGTGTAAAGAACACACATGCAATGACTCTAGTGGATCCATATGTGGTTTGTGGAAAGAACACACATGCAATGACTCTAGTGGGTCCATATGTGGTTCATGTCAGGAACACACATGCAATGCCATTGGTGGATCCATGTGTGGTTTGTGGAAAGAACACACATGCAATGATTCTAGTGGCTCCATATGTGGTTTGTGAAAAGAACACACATGCAATGAGTCTAGTGGATCCAAATGTGGTTTGTGGAAAAGAACACACATGCAATGAACACTGGTGGATCCGTAAGTGTTTTGTGGAAAGAACACACATGCAATGACACTGGTGGATCCATATGTGATTTGTGAAAAGAACACACATGCAATGCCACTGGTTGACCCATATGTGGTTTGCGAAAAGAACACACATGCAATGCCATTGGTTAATCCATGTGTGGTTTGTGGAAAGAACACCCATTCAATGACTCTAGTGGATCCATATGTGGTTTGTGGAAAAGAACACACATGCAATGACCACTGGTTGATCCATAAGTGGTTTGAGGAAATAACACACATGCAATGATACTGGTGGATCCATGTGTGGTTTGTGGAAAGAACACATATGCAATGACTCTAGTGTTGGTTTTAGTGTAAGAATACACATGCAATGACTCTAGTGCTGGTTTTAGTATAAGAACACACATGCAATGACACTGGTTGATCCGTATGTTGTTTGTGAAAAGAACACACATGCAATGACTCTAGTGGATCCATATGTGGTTTGTGGAAAAGAACACACATGCAATGATCACTGGTTGATCCATATGTGGTTTGTGGAAAGAACACACATGTAATGACTCAGGGGGATCCATGTGTGGTTTGTGGAAAGAACACACATGCAATGACCACTTGTCCATCCATGTGTGGTTTGTCGAAAGAACACACATGCAATGACACTGGTGGATCCATATGTGGTTTGTGAAAAGAACACACATACAATGCCTCTAGTGCTGGTTTTAGTATAAGAACACACATGCAATGACTCTAGTGGGTCCATATGTGGTTTGTGAAAAGAACACACATGCAAAGACTCTAGTGGATCCATATGAGGTTTGTGGAAAAGAACACACATGCAATGACCACTGCTTGATCCATATGTGGTTTGTGGAAAGAACACACATGCAATGACACTGGTTGATCCTGTGTGGTTTGTGGAAAGAACACACATGCAATGCCATTGGTTGATCCATATGTGGTCTGTGAAAAGAACACACATGTAATGCCATTGGTTAATCCATGTGTGGTTTGTGGAAAGAACACATATGCAATGACTCTAGTGGATCCATACGTGGTTTGTGAAAAGAACACACATGCAATGACTCTAGTGGATCCATATGTGGTTTGTGGAAAGAACACACATGCAATGACTCTAGTGGGTCCAAATGTGGTTCAAGTTAGGAATACACATGCAATGCCATTGGTGGACCCATGTGTGGTTTGTGGAAATAACACACATGCAATGACACTGGTTGATCCATATGTGGTTTGTGGAAAGAACACACATGCAATGACTCTAGTGGATCCATATGTGGTTTGTGGAAAAGAACACACATGCAATGAACACTAGTGGATCCGTAAGTGGTTTGTGGATAGAACACACATGCAATGATAGTGGTGGATCCATATGTGATTTGTGAAAAGAACACACATGCAATGACTCTAGTGCTGGTTTTAGTATAAGAACACACATGCAATGACTCTAGTGGGTCCATATGTGGTTTGTGAAAAGAACACACGTGCAATGACACTAGTGGATCCATATGTGGTTTGTGGAAAAGGACACACATGCAATAACCACTGGCTGATCCATGTGTGGTTCATGACAGGAACACACATGCAATGAACACTAGTGGATCCATATGTGGTTCTTGACAGGAACACAGAATCTAGTGGGTCCATATGTGGTGTGGGAAAAGAACACACATGCAATGACTCTAGTGGATCCATATGTGGTTTGTGGAAAGAAGACACGTGCAATGACACTGGTTGATCCATATGTGGTTTGTGGAAAGAATACACATGCAATGACTCAGGGGGATCCATGTGTGGTTTGTGGAAAGAACACACATGCAATGACCACTGATCGATCCATGTGTGGTTTGTGTAAAGAACACACATGCAATGACTCTAGTGGATCCATATGTGGTTTGTGGAAAGAACACACATGCAATGACTCTAGTGGGTCCATATGTGGTTCATGTCAGGAACACACATGAAATGCCATTGGTGGATCCATGTGTGGTTTGTGGAAAGAACACACATGCAATGATTCTAGTGGCTCCATATGTGGTTTGTGAAAAGAACACACATGCAATGAGTCTAGTGGATCCAAATGTGGTTTGTGGAAAACAACATGCAATGAACACTGGTGGATCCGTAAGTGGTTTGTGGAAAGAACACACATGCAATGACACTGGTGGATCCATATGTGATTTGTGAAAAGAACACACATGCAATGCAATTGGTTGATCCATATGTGGTTTGCGAAAAGAACACGCATGCAATGCCATTGGTTAATCCATGTGTGTTTTGTGGAAAGAACACCCATTCAATGACTCTAGTGGATCCATATGTGGTTTGTGGAAAAGAACACACATGCAATCACCACTGGTTGATCCATAAGTGGTTTTTGGAAATAACACACATGCAATGATACTGGTGGATCCATGTGTGGTTTGTGGAAAGAACACACATGCAATGACTCTAGTGTTGGTTTTAGTGTAAGAATACACATGCAATGACTCTAGTGCTGGTTTTAGTATAAGAACACACATGCAATGACACTGGTTGATCCGTATGTTGTTTGTGAAAAGAACACACATGCAATTACTCTAGTGGATCCATATGTGGTTTGTGGAAAAGAAAACACATGCAATGATCACTAGTTGATCCATATGTGGTTTGTGGAAAGAACACACATGTAATGACTCAGGGGGATCCATGTGTGGTTTGTGGAAAGAACACACATGCAATGACCACTGGTCCATCCATGTGTGGTTTGTCGAAAGAACACACATGCAATGACACTGGTGGATCCATATGTGGTTTGTGAAAAGAACACACATGCAATGCCTCTAGTGCTGGTTTTAGTATAAGAACACACATGCAATGACTCTAGTGGGTCATCATGTGGTTTGTGAAAAGAACACACATGCAAAGACTCTAGTGGATCCATATGAGGTTTGTGGAAAAGAACACACATGCAATGACCACTTCTTGATCCATATGTGGTTTGTGGAAAGAACACACATGCAATGACACTGGTTGATCCTGTGTGGTTTGTGGAAAGAACACACATGCAATGCCATTGGTTGATCCATATGTGGTATGTGAAAAGAACACACATGTAATGCCATTGGTTAATCCATGTGTGGTTTGTGGAAAGAACACATATGCAATGACTCTAGTGGATTCATACGTGGTTTGTGAAAAGAACACACATGCAATGACTCTAGTGGATCCATATGTGGTTTGTGGAAAGAACACACATGCAATGACTCTAGTGGGTCCAAATGTGGTTCAAGTCAGGAATACACATGCAATGCCATTGGTGGACCCATGTGTGGTTTGTGGAAATAACACACATGCAATGACACTGGTTGATCCATATGTGGTTTGTGGAAAGAACACACATGCAATGACTCTAGTGGATCCATATGTGGTTTGTGGAAAAGAACACACATGCAATGAACACTAGTGGATCCGTAAGTGGTTTGTGGATAGAACACACATGCAATGATAGTGGTGGATCCATATGTGATTTGTGAAAAGAACACACATGCAATGACTCTAGTGCTGGTTTTAGTATAAGAACACACATGCAATGACTCTAGTGGGTCCATATGTGGTTTGTGAAAAGAACACACGTGCAATGACACTAGTGGATCCATATGTGGTTTTTGGAAAAGGACACACATGCAATAACCACTGGCTGATCCATGTGTGGTTCATGACAGGAACACACATGCAATGAACACTGGTGGATCCATATGTGGTTCTTGACAGGAACACACATGCAATGACTCTAGTGGGTCCATATGTGGTGTGGGAAAAGAACACACATGCAATGACCCTAGTGGATCCATATGTGGTTTGTGGAAAGAAGACACGTGCAATGACACTGGTTGATCCATATGTGGTTTGTGGAAAGAATACACATGCAATGACTCAGGGGGATCCATGTGTGGTTTGTGGAAAGAACACACATGCAATGACCACTGATCGATCCATGTGTGGTTTGTGTAAAGAACACACATGCAATGACTCTAGTGGATCCATATGTGGTTTGTGGAAAGAACACACATGCAATGACTCTAGTGGGTCCATATGTGGTTCATGTCAGGAACACACATGCAATGCCATTGGTGGATCCATGTGTGGTTTGTGGAAAGAACACACATGCAATGATTCTAGTGGCTCCATATGTGGTTTGTGAAAAGAACACACATGCAAAGACTCTAGTGGATCCATATGAGGTTTGTGGAAAAGAACACACATGCAATGACCACTGCTTGATCCATATGTGGTTTGTGGAAAGAACACACATGCAATGACACTGGTTGATCCTGTGTGGTTTGTGGAAAGAACACACATGCAATGCCATTGGTTGATCCATATGTGGTCTGTGAAAAGAACACACATGTAATGCCATTGGTTAATCCATGTGTGGTTTGTGGAAAGAACACATATGCAATGACTCTAGTGGATCCATACGTGGTTTGTGAAAAGAACACACATGCAATGACTCTAGTGGATCCATATGTGGTTTGTGGAAAGAACACACATGCAATGACTCTAGTGGGTCCAAATGTGGTTCAAGTTAGGAATACACATGCAATGCCATTGGTGGACCCATGTGTGGTTTGTGGAAATAACACACATGCAATGACACTGGTTGATCCATATGTGGTTTGTGGAAAGAACACACATGCAATGACTCTAGTGGATCCATATGTGGTTTGTGGAAAAGAACACACATGCAATGAACACTAGTGGATCCGTAAGTGGTTTGTGGATAGAACACACATGCAATGATAGTGGTGGATCCATATGTGATTTGTGAAAAGAACACACATGCAATGACTCTAGTGCTGGTTTTAGTATAAGAACACACATGCAATGACTCTAGTGGGTCCATATGTGGTTTGTGAAAAGAACACACGTGCAATGACACTAGTGGATCCATATGTGGTTTGTGGAAAAGGACACACATGCAATAACCACTGGCTGATCCATGTGTGGTTCATGACAGGAACACACATGCAATGAACACTAGTGGATCCATATGTGGTTCTTGACAGGAACACAGAATCTAGTGGGTCCATATGTGGTGTGGGAAAAGAACACACATGCAATGACTCTAGTGGATCCATATGTGGTTTGTGGAAAGAAGACACGTGCAATGACACTGGTTGATCCATATGTGGTTTGTGGAAAGAATACACATGCAATGACTCAGGGGGATCCATGTGTGGTTTGTGGAAAGAACACACATGCAATGACCACTGATCGATCCATGTGTGGTTTGTGTAAAGAACACACATGCAATGACTCTAGTGGATCCATATGTGGTTTGTGGAAAGAACACACATGCAATGACTCTAGTGGGTCCATATGTGGTTCATGTCAGGAACACTATTGCAATGCCATTGGTGGATCCATGTGTGGTTTGTGGAAAGAACACACATGCAATGATTCTAGTGGCTCCATATGTGGTTTGTGAAAAGAACACACATGCAATGAGTCTAGTGGATCCAAATGTGGTTTGTGGAAAACAACACACATGCAATGAACACTGGTGGATCCGTAAGTGGTTTGTGGAAAGAACACACATGCAATGACACTGGTGGATCCATATGTGATTTGTGAAAAGAACACACATGCAATGCCATTGGTTGATCCATATGTGGTTTGCGAAAAGAACACGCATGCAATGCCATTGGTTAATCCATGTGTGTTTTGTGGAAAGAACACCCATTCAATGACTCTAGTGGATCCATATGTGGTTTGTGGAAAAGAACACACATGCAATCACCACTGGTTGATCCATAAGTGGTTTTTGGAAATAACACACATGCAATGATACTGGTGGATCCATGTGTGGTTTGTGGAAAGAACACACATGCAATGACTCTAGTGTTGGTTTTAGTGTAAGAATACACATGCAATGACTCTAGTGCTGGTTTTAGTATAAGAACACACATGCAATGACACTGGTTGATCCGTATGTTGTTTGTGAAAAGAACACACATGCAATTACTCTAGTGGATCCATATGTGGTTTGTGGAAAAGAAAACACATGCAATGATCACTGGTTGATCCATATGTGGTTTGTGGAAAGAACACACATGTAATGACTCAGGGGGATCCATGTGTGGTTTGTGGAAAGAACACACATGCAATGACCACTGGTCCATCCATGTGTGGTTTGTCGAAAGAACACACATGCAATGACACTGGTGGATCCATATGTGGTTTGTGAAAAGAACACACATGCAATGCCTCTAGTGCTGGTTTTAGTATAAGAACACACATGCAATGACTCTAGTGGGTCATCATGTGGTTTGTGAAAAGAACACACATGCAAAGACTCTAGTGGATCCATATGAGGTTTGTGGAAAAGAACACACATGCAATGACCACTTCTTGATCCATATGTGGTTTGTGGAAAGAACACACATGCAATGACACTGGTTGATCCTGTGTGGTTTGTGGAAAGAACACACATGCAATGCCATTGGTTGATCCATATGTGGTATGTGAAAAGAACACACATGTAATGCCATTGGTTAATCCACGTGTGGTTTGTGGAAAGAACACATATGCAATGACTCTAGTGGATTCATACGTGGTTTGTGAAAAGAACACACATGCAATGACTCTAGTGGATCCATATGTGGTTTGTGGAAAGAACACACATGCAATGACTCTAGTGGGTCCAAATGTGGTTCAAGTCAGGAATACACATGCAATGCCATTGGTGGACCCATGTGTGGTTTGTGGAAATAACACACATGCAATGACACTGGTTGATCCATATGTGGTTTGTGGAAAGAACACACATGCAATGACTCTAGTGGATCCATATGTGGTTTGTGGAAAAGAACACACATGCAATGAACACTAGTGGATCCGTAAGTGGTTTGTGGATAGAACACACATGCAATGATAGTGGTGGATCCATATGTGATTTGTGAAAAGAACACACATGCAATGACTCTAGTGCTGGTTTTAGTATAAGAACACACATGCAATGACTCTAGTGGGTCCATATGTGGTTTGTGAAAAGAACACACGTGCAATGACACTAGTGGATCCATATGTGGTTTTTGGAAAAGGACACACATGCAATAACCACTGGCTGATCCATGTGTGGTTCATGACAGGAACACACATGCAATGAACACTGGTGGATCCATATGTGGTTCTTGACAGGAACACACATGCAATGACTCTAGTGGGTCCATATGTGGTGTGGGAAAAGAACACACATGCAATGACTCTAGTGGATCCATATGTGGTTTGTCGAAAGAAGACACGTGCAATGACACTGGTTGATCCATATGTGCTTTGTGGAAAGAATACACATGCAATGACTCAGGGGGATCCATGTGTGGTTTGTGGAAAGAACACACATGCAATAACCACTGGTCAATCCATGTGTGGGTTGTGGAAAGAACACACATGTAATGACACTGGTGGATCCATATGTGGTTTGTGAAAAGAACACACATGCAATGACTCTAGTGCTAGTTTTAGTATAAGAACACATATGCAATGACTCTAGTGCTGGTTTTAGTATAAGAACACAGATGCAATGACTCTAGAGCTAGTTTTAGTATAAGAACACACATGCAATGACTCTAGTGGGTCCATATGTGGTTTGTGAAACGAACACACATGCAATGACTCTAGTGGATCCATATGTGGTTCGTGGAAAAGAACACACATGCAATGACCACTGGTTGATCCATATGTTGTTTGTTGAAAGAACACACATGCAATGACACTAGTTGATCCATGTGTGGTTTGTGGAAAGAACACACATGCAATGCCATTGGTTGATCCATATGTGGTTTGTGAAAATAACACACATGCAATGCCATTGGTTAATCCATGTGTGGTTTGGGGAAAGAACACACATGTAATGACTCTAGTGGATCTATACGTGGTTTGTGAGAATAACACACATGCAATGACTCTGGTGGATCCATATGTGGTTTGTGGAAAAAACACACATGCATTGACTCTAGTGGGTCCATATGTGGTTCATATCAGGAACACACATGCAATGCCATTGGTGGATCGATGTGTGGCTTGTGGAAAGAACACACAAGCAATGACACTGGTTGATCCATATGTGGTTTGTTGAAAGAACACACATGCAATGACTCTACTAGATCCCTATGTGGTTTGTGGAAAACAACACACATGCAATGAACACTGGTGGATCCGTAAGTGGTTTGTGGAAAGAACACACATGTAGTGAAACTGGTGGATCCATATGTGACTTGTGAAAAGAACACACATGCAATGACTCTAGTGTTGGTTTTAGTATAAGAACACACATGCAATGACTCTAGTGGCTCCATATGTTGTTTGTGAAAAGAACACACGTGCAATGACTCTAGTGGATCCATATGTGGTTTCTGGAAAAGAACACACATGCAATAACCACTGGCTGATCCATGTGTGATTCATGACAGGAACACACATGCAATGAACACTGGTGGATCCATATGTGGTTCTTGACAGGAACACACATGCAATGACTCTAGTCGGTCCATATGTGGTTTGTGAAAAGAACACACATGCAATTACTCTAGTGGATCCATATGTGGTTTGTGGAAAGAACACACATGCAATGAGACTGGTTGATCTCTACGTGGTTTGTGGAAAGAAGACACATGCAATGACTCAGGGGATCCATGTGTGGTTTGTGGAAAAGAACATGCAATGACCACTGGTCGATCCATGTGTGGTTTGTGGAAAGAACACACATGCAATGACACTGGTGGATCCATATGTGGTTTGTGAAAAGAATACACATGCAATGACTCTAGTGCTGGTTTTAGTATAAGAACACACATGCAATGGCTCTAGTGTTGGTTTTAGTATAAGAACACACATGCAATGACTCTAGTGGGTCCATAAATGGTTTGTGAAAAGAACACACGTGCAATGACTCTAGTGGATCCATATGTGGTTTGTGGAAAAGAACACACATGCAATGACCACTGGTTGACCGATATGTGGTTTGTGAAAAGAACACACATGCAATGACACTGGTGGATCCATAAGTGGTTTATGGAAAGAACACACAAGCAGTGAACACTGGTTGATCCATGTGTGGTTTGTGGAAAGAACACACATGCAATGACCACTGGTCGATGCATGTGTGTTTTGTGGAAAGAACACACATGCAATGACACTAGTGGATCCATACGTGGTTTGTGAAAAGAACACACATGCAATGACCACTGGTCGATCCATGTGTGGTTTGTGGAAAGAACACACATGCACTGACACTGGTGGATCCATATGTGGTTTGTGAAAAGAACACACATGCAATGACTCTAGAGCTGGTTTTAGTATAAGAACACACATGCAATGACTCTAGTGGGTCCATATGTGGTTTGTGGAAAGAACACACATGCATTGACTCTAGTGGATCCATATGTGGTTTGTGGAAAAGAACAGACATGCAATAACCACTGTTTATCCATATGTGGTTTGTGGAAAGAACACACATGTAATGAGACTGGTTGATCTCTACGTGGTTTGTGGAAAGAACACACATGCAATGACTCATGGGGATCCATGTGTGGTTTGTGGAAAGAACAGACATACAATGACCACTGGTCGATGCATGTGTGGTTTGTGGAAAGAACACACATGCAATGACACTGGTGGATCCATATGTGGTTTCTGAAAAGAATACACATGCAATGACTCTAGTGCTGGTTTTAGTATAAGAACACACATGCAATGGCTCTAGTGTTGGTTTTAGTATAAGAACACACATGCAAAGACTCTAGTGGGTCCATAGGTGGTTTGTGAAAAGAACACACATGCAATGACTCTAGTGGATCCATATGTGGTTTGTGGAAAAGAACACACATGCAATGACCACTGGTTGACCGATATGTGGTTTGTGAAAAGAACACACATGCAATGACACTGGTGGATCCATAAGTGGTTTATGGAAAGACCACACAAGCAGTGAACACTGGTTGATCCATGTGTGGTTTGTGGAAAGAACACACATGCAATGACCACTGGTCGATGCATGTGTGTTTTGTGGAAAGAACACACATGCAATGACACTGGTGGATCCATATGTGGTTTGTGAAAAGAACACACATGCAATGACCACTGGTCGATCCATGTGTGGTTTGTGGAAAGAACACACATACGACACTGGTGGATCCATATGTGGTTTGTGAAAAGAATACACATGCAATGACTCTAGTGCTGGTTTTAGTATAAGAACACACATGCAATGACTCTAGTGCTGGTTTTAGTATAAGAACACACATACAATGACTCTAGTGGGTCCATATGTGTTTTGTGAAAAGAACACACATGCAATGACTCTAGTGGATCCATATGTGGTTTGTGGAAAAGAACACACATGCAATGACCAATGGTTGATCCATATGTGGTTTGTGGAAAGAACACACATGCAATGACATTGGTGGATCCATATGTGGTCTGTGAAAAGAACACACATGCAATGACTCTAGTGCTGGTTTTAGTATAAGAAGACACATGCAATGACTCTAGTGCTGGTTTTAGTATAAGAACACACATGCATTGACTCTAGTGGGTCCATAGGTGGTTTGTGAAAAGAACACACATGCAATGACTCTAGTGGATCCATATGTGGTTTGTGAAAAACAACACACATGCAATGACCACTGGTTGATCCATAAGTGGTTTGTGGAAAGAACACACATGAAGTGAACACTGGTTGATCCATGTGTGGTTTGTGGAAGAAACACACCTGCAATGACACTGGTGGATCCATATGCTGTTTGTGAAAAGAACACACATGCAATGACCACTAGTCGATCCATGTGTGGTTTGTGGAAAGAACACACATGCAATGACACTGGTGGATCCATATGTGGTTTGTGAAAAGAACAGACATGCAATGACTCTAGAGCTAGTTTTAGTATAAGAACACACATGCAATGACTCTAGTGGGTCCATATGTGGTTTGTGAAAAGAACACACATGCAATGACTCTAGTGGATCCATATGTGGTTTGTGGAAAAGAACAGACATGCAATGACCACTGGTTGATCCATATGTGGTTTGTGGAAAGAACACACATGCAATGAGACTGGTTGATCTCTATGTGGTTTGCGGAAAGAACACAGATGCAATGACTCAGGGGGATTCAAGTGTTGTTTGTGGAAAGAACATACATGCAATAACCACTGGTCGATCCATGTGTGGTTTGTGGAAAGAACACACATGCAATGACACTAGTGGATCCATATGTGGTTTGTGAAAAGAATACACATGCAATCACTCTAGTGCTGGTTTTAGTATAAGAACACACTTGCAATGACTCTAGTGCTGGTTTTAGTATAAGAACACACATGCAATGACTCTAGTGGCTCCATATGTTGTTTGTGAAAAGAACACACGTGCAATGACTCTAGTGGATCCATATGTGGTTTCTGGAAAAGAACACACATGCAATAACCACTGGCTGATCCATGTGTGATTCATGACAGGAACACACATGCAATGAACACTGGTGGATCCATATGTGGTTCTTGACAGGAACACACATGCAATGACTCTAGTCGGTCCATATGTGGTTTGTGAAAAGAACACACATGCAATTACTCTAGTGGATCCATATGTGGTTTGTGGAAAGAACACACATGCAATGAGACTGGTTGATCTCTACGTGGTTTGTGGAAAGAAGACACATGCAATGACTCAGGGGGATCCATGTGTGGTTTGTGGAAAGAACAGACATGCAATGACCACTGGTCGATCCATGTGTGGTTTGTGGAAAGAACACACATGCAATGACACTGGTGGATCCATATGTGGTTTGTGAAAAGAATACACATGCAATGACTCTAGTGCTGGTTTTAGTATAAGAACACACATGCAATGGCTCTAGTGTTGGTTTTAGTATAAGAACACACATGCAATGACTCTAGTGGGTCCATAAATGGTTTGTGAAAAGAACACACGTGCAATGACTCTAGTGGATCCATATGTGGTTTGTGGAAAAGAACACACATGCAATGACCACTGGTTGACCGATATGTGGTTTGTGAAAAGAACACACATGCAATGACACTGGTGGATCCATAAGTGGTTTATGGAAAGAACACACAAGTAGTGAACACTGGTTGATCCATGTGTGGTTTGTGGAAAGAACACACAAGCAATGACCACTGGTCGATGCATGTGTGTTTTGTGGAAAGAACACACATGCAATGACACTAGTTGATCCATATGTGGTTTGTGAAAAGAACACACATGCAATGACCACTGGTCGATCCATGTGTGGTTTGTGGAAAGAACACACATGCACTGACACTGGTGGATCCATATGTGGTTTGTGAAAAGAACACACATGCAATGACTCTAGAGCTGGTTTTAGTATAAGAACACACATGCAATGACTCTAGTGGGTCCATATGTGGTTTGTGGAAAGAACACACATGCAATGACTCTAGTGGATCCATATGTGGTTTGTGGAAAAGAACAGACATGCAATAACCACTGTTTATCCATATGTGGTTTGTGGAAAGAACACACATGTAATGAGACTGGTTGATCTCTACGTGGTTTGTGGAAAGAACACACATGCAATGACTCATGGGGATCCATGTGTGGTTTGTGGAAAGAACAGACATACAATGACCACTGGTCGATGCATGTGTGGTTTGTGGAAAGAACACACATGCAATGACACTGGTGGATCCATATGTGGTTTGTGAAAAGAATACACATGCAATGACTCTAGTGCTGGTTTTAGTATAAGAACACACATGCAATGGCTCTAGTGTTGGTTTTAGTATAAGAACACACATGCAAAGACTCTAGTGGGTCCATAGGTGGTTTGTGAAAAGAACACACATGCAATGACTCTAGTGGATCCATATGTGGTTTGTGGAAAAGAACACACATGCAATGACCACTGGTTGACCGATATGTGGTTTGTGAAAAGAACACACATGCAATGACACTTGTGGATCCATAAGTGGTTTATGGAAAGACCACACAAGCAGTGAACACTGGTTGATCCATGTGTGGTTTGTGGAAAGAACACACATGCAATGACCACTGGTCGATGCATGTGTGTTTTGTGGAAAGAACACACATGCAATGACACTGGTGGATCCATATGTGGTTTGTGAAAAGAACACACATGCAATGACCACTGGTCGATCCATGTGTGGTTTGTGGAAAGAACACACATACACTGACACTGGTGGATCCATATGTGGTTTGTGAAAAGAATACACATGCAATGACTCTAGTGCTGGTTTTAGTATAAGAACACACATGCAATGACTCTAGTGCTGGTTTTAGTATAAGAACACACATACAATGACTCTAGTGGGTCCATATGTGTTTTGTGAAAAGAACACACATGCAATGACTCTAGTGGATCCATATGTGGTTTGTGGAAAAGAACACACATGCAATGACCAATGGTTGATCCATATGTGGTTTGTGGAAAGAACACACATGCAATGACATTGGTGGATCCATATGTGGTCTGTGAAAAGAACACACATGCAATGACTCTAGTGCTGGTTTTAGTATAAGAAGACACATGCAATGACTCTAGTGCTGGTTTTAGTATAAGAACACACATGCATTGACTCTAGTGGGTCCATAGGTGGTTTGTGAAAAGAACACACATGCAATGACTCTAGTGGATCCATATGTGGTTTGTGAAAAACAACACACATGCAATGACCACTGGTTGATCCATAAGTGGTTTGTGGAAAGAACACACATGAAGTGAACACTGGTTAATCCATGTGTGGTTTGTGGAAGAAACACACCTGCAATGACACTGGTGGATCCATATGTTGTTTGTGAAAAGAACACACATGCAATGACCACTAGTCGATCCATGTGTGGTTTGTGGAAAGAACACACATGCAATGACACTGGTGGATCCATATGTGGTTTGTGAAAAGAACAGACATGCAATGACTCTAGAGCTAGTTTTAGTATAAGAACACACATGCAATGACTCTAGTGGGTCCATATGTGGTTTGTGAAAAGAACACACATGCAATGACTCTAGTGGATCCATATGTGGTTTGTGGAAAAGAACAGACATGCAATGACCACTGGTTGATCCATATGTGGTTTGTGGAAAGAACACACATGCAATGAGACTGGTTGATCTCTATGTGGTTTGCGGAAAGAACACAGATGCAATGACTCAGGGGGATTCAAGTGTTGTTTGTGGAAAGAACATACATGCAATAACCACTGGTCGATCCATGTGTGGTTTGTGGAAAGAACACACATGCAATGACACTAGTGGATCCATATGTGGTTTGTGAAAAGAATACACATGCAATCACTCTAGTGCTGGTTTTAGTATAAGAACACACTTGCAATGACTCTAGTGCTGGTTTTAGTATAAGAACACACATGCAATGACTCTACTGCTGGTTTTAGTATAATAACACACATGCAATGACTCTCGTGGGTCCATAGGTGGTTTGTGAAAAGAACACACATGCAATGACTCTAGTGGATCCATATGTGGTTTGTGGAAAAGAACACACATGCAATGACCACTGGTTGTTCCATAAGTGGTTTGTGGAAAGAACACGCATGTAGTAAACACTGGTTGATCCATGTGTGGTTTGTGGAAAGAACACACATGCAATAACCTTTGGTCGATCCATGTGTGTTTTGTGGAAAGAACACACATGCAATGACACTAGTGGATCCATATGTGGTTTGTGGAAAAGAACACACAAGCAATGGCCACTGGTTGACCGATATGTGGTTTGTGAAAAGAACACACATGCAATGACACTTGTGGATCCAAAAGTGGTTTATGGAAAGAACACACAAGCAGTGAACACTGGTTGATCCATGTGAGGTTTGTGGAAAGAACACACATGCAATGACCACTGGTCGATGCATGTGTGTTTTGTGGAAAGAACACACATGCAATGACACTGGTGGATCCATATGTGGTTTGTGAAAAGAACACACATGCAATGACCACTGGTCGATCCATGTGTGGTTTGTGGAAAGAACACACATGCAATGACACTGGTGGATCCATATGTGGTTTGTGAAAAGAACACACATGCAATGACTCTAGAGCTGGTTTTAGTATAAGAACACACATGCAATGACTCCAGTGGGTCCATATGTGGTTTGTGGAAAGAACGCACATGCAATGACTCTAGTGGATCCATATGTGGTTTGTGGAAAAGAACAGACATGCAGTGACCACTGTTGATCCATATGTGGTTTGTGGAAAGAACACACATGTAATGAGACTGGTTGATCTCTACGTGGGTTGTGGAAAGAACACACATGCAATGACTCATGGGGATCCATGTGTGGTTTGTGGAAAGAACAGACATGCAATGACCACTGGTCGATCCATGTGTGGTTTGTGGAAAGAACACACATGCAATGACACTGGTGGATCCATATGTGGTTTGTGAAAAGAATACACATGCAATGACTCCAGTGCTGGTTTTAGCATAAGAACACACATGCAATGACTCTACTGCTGGTTTTAGTATAAGAACGCACATGCAATGACTCTAGTGGGTCCATATGTGATTTGTGAAAAGAACACACATGCAATGACTCTAGTGGATCCATATGTGGTTTGTGGAAAAGAACATACATGCAGTGACCAATGGTTGATCCATATGTGGTCTATGGAAAGAACACACATGCAATGACACTGGTGGATCCATATGTGGTCTGTGAAAAGAACACACATGCAATGACTCTAGTGCTGGTTTAGTATAAGAAGACACATGCAATGACTCTAGTGTTGGTTTTATTATAAGAACACACATGCAATGACTCTAGTGGGTCCATAGGTGGTTTGTGAAAAGAACACACATGCAATGACTCTAGTGGATCCATATGTGGTTTGTGGAAAAGAACACACATGTAATGACCACTGGTTGATCCATAAGTGGTTTGTGGAAAGAACACACATGAAGTGAACACTGGTTGATCCATGTGTGGTTTGTGGAAGAAACACACCTGCAATGACACTAGTGGATCCATATGTTGTTTGTGAAAAGAACACATATGCAATGACCACTGGTCGATCCATATGTGGTTTGTGGAACGAACACACATGCAATGACACTGGTGGATCCATATGTGGTTTGTGAAAAGAACACACATGCAATGACTCTAGAGCTAGTTTTAGTATAAGAACACACATGCAATGACTCTAGTGGGTCCATATGAAGTTTTTGAAAAGAACACACATGCAATGCCACTAGTTAACCCATGTCTGGTTTGTGGAAAGAACAAACATGCAATGACTCTAGTGGATCCATATGTGGTTTGTGGAAAAGAACATACATGCAATGACCACTGGTTGTTCCATAAGTGGTTTGTGGAAAGAACACGCATGCAGTGAACACTGGTTGATCCATGTGTGGTTTGTGGAAAGAACACACATGCAATAACCACTGGTCGATCCATGTGTGTTTTGTGGAAAGAACACACATGCAATGACTCAGGGGGATCCATATGTGGTTTGTGAAAAGAACACACATGCAATGACTCTAGTGGATCCATATGTGGTTTGTGGAAAAGAACAGACATGCAATGACCACTTTTGATCCATATGTGGTTTGTGGAAAGAACACACATGTAATGAGACTGGTTGATCTCTACGTGGTTTGTGGAAAGAACACACATGCAATGACTCATGGGGATCCATGTGTGGTTTGTGGAAAGAACAGACATGCAATGACCACTTATCGATCCATGTGTGGTTTGTGGAAAGAACACACATGCAATGACACTGGTGGATCCATATGTGGTTTGTGAAAATAATACACGTGCAATGACTCTAGTGATGGTTTTAGTATAAGAACACACATGCAATGAGTCTAGTGCTGGTTTTAGTATAAGAACACACATGCAATGACTCTAGTGGGTCCATATGTGGTTTGTGAAAAGAACACACATGCAATGACTCTAGTGGATCCATATGTGGTTTGTGGAAAAGAACACACATGCAGTGACCAATGGTTGATCCATATGTGGTTTGTGGAAAGAACACACATGCAATGACACTGGTGGATCCATATGTGGTCTGTGAAAAGAACACACATGCAATGACTCTAGTGCTGGTTTTAGTATAAGAAGACACATGCAATGACTCTAGTGCTGGTTTTAGTATAAGAACACACATGCAATGACTCTAGTGGGTCCATAGGTGGTTTGTGAAAAGAACACACATGCAATGACTCTAGTGGATCTATATGTGGTTTGTGGAAAAGAACACACATGCAATGACCACTGGTTGATCCATAAGTGGTTTGTGGAAAGAACAGACATGAAGTGAACACTGGTTGATCCATGTGTGGTTTGTGGAAGAAACACACCTGCAATGAGACTGGTGGATCCATATGTTGTTTGTGAAAAGAACACACATGCAATGACCACTGGTCGATCCATATGTGGTTTGTGGAAATAACACACATGCAATGACACTGGTGGATCCATATGTGGTTTGTGAAAAGAACACACATGCAATGACTCTAGAGCTAGTTTTAGTATAAGAACACACATGCAATGACTCTAGTGGGTCCATATGTGGTTTGTGAAAAGAACACACATGCAATGACTCTAGTGGATCCATATGTGGTTTGTGGAAAAGAACAGACATGCAATGACCATTGGTTGATCCATATGTGGTTTGTGGAAAGAACACACATGCAATTAGTCTGGTTGATCTCTATGTGGTTTGCGGAAAGAACACGCATGCAATGACTCAGGGGGATTCAAGTGTTGTTTGTGGAAAGAACAGACATGCAATGACCACTAGTCGATCCATGTGTGGTTTGTGGAAAGAAGACACATGCAATGACACTGGTGGATCCATATATGGTTTGTGAAAAGAATACACATGCAATGACTCTAGTGCTGGTTTTTGTATAAGAACACACATGCGATGACTCTAGTGCTGGTTTTAGTATAAGAACACACATGCAATGACTCTACTGCTGGTTTTAGTATAATAACACACCTGCAATGACACTGGTGGATCCATATGTTGTTTGTGAAAAGAACACACATGCAATGACCACTGGTCGATCCATATGTGGTTTGTGGAAATAACACACATGCAATGACACTGGTGGATCCATATGTGGTTTGTGAAAAGAACACACATGCAATGACTCTAGAGCTAGTTTTAGTATAAGAACACACATGCAATGACTCTAGTGGGTCCATATGTGGTTTGGGAAAAGAACACACATGCAATGACTGTAGTGGATCCAAATGTGGTTTGTGGAAAAGAACAGACATGCAATGACCACAGGTTGATCCATATGTGGTTTGTGGAAAGAACACACATGCAATGACACTGGTTGATCCATGTGTGGTTTATGGAAAGAACACACATGCAATGCCACTAGTTAACCCATGTCTGGTTTGTGGAAAGGACACACATGCAATGACTCTAGTGGATCCATATGTGGTTTGTGGAAAAGAACACACATGCAGTGACCAATGGTTGATCCATATGTGGTTTGTGGACAGAACACACATGCAATGACACTGGTTGATCCATGTGTCATTTGTGGAAAGAACACGCATGCAATGACTCAGGGGGATCCATATGTGGTTTGTGAAAATAACACACATGCAATGACACTAGTTGATCTCTATGTGGTTTGTGGAAAGAACACACATGTAATGAGACTGGTTGATCTCTACATGGTTTGTGGAAAGAACACACATGCAATGACTCATGGGGATCCATGTGTGGTTTGTGGAAAGAACAGACATGCAATGACCACTGGTCGATCCATGTGTGGTTTGTGGAAAGAACACACATGCAATGACACTGGTGGATCCATATGTGGTTTGTGAAAAGAATACACATGCAATGACTCTAGTGCTGGTTTTCGTATAAGAACACACATGCAATGACTCCAGTGCTGGTTTTAGTATAAGAACACACATGCAATGACTCTACTGCTGGTTTTAGTATAAGAACACACATGCAATGACTCTAGTGGGTCCATATGTGGTTTGTGAAAAGAACACACATGCAATGACTCTAGTGGATCCATATGTGGTTTGTGGAAAAGAACATACATGCAGTGACCAATGGTTGATCCATATGTGGTCTGTGGAAAGAACACACATGCAATGACACTGGTGGATCCATATGTGGTCTGTGAAAAGAACACACATGCAATGACTCTAGTGCTGGTTTAGTATAAGAAGACACATGCAATGACTCTAGTGCTGGTTTTATTATAAGAACACACATGCAATGACTCTAGTGGGTCCATAGGTGGTTTGTGAAAAGAACACACATGCAATGACTCTAGTGGATCCATATGTGGTTTGTGGAAAAGAACACACATGTAATGACCAGTGGTTGATCCATAAGTGGTTTGTGGAAAGAACACACATGAAGTGAACACTGGTTGATCCATGTGTGGTTTGTGGAAGAAACACACCTGCAATGACACTAGTGGATCCATATGTTGTTTGTGAAAAGAACACACATGCAATGACCACTGGTCGATCCATATGTGGTTTGTGGAACGAACACACATGCAATGACACTGGTTTATCCATATGTGGTTTGTGAAAAGAACACACATGCAATGACTCTAGAGCTAGTTTTAGTATAAGAACACACATGCAATGACTCTAGTGGGTCCATATGAAGTTTTTGAAAAGAACACACATGCAATGCCACTAGTTAACCCATGTCTGGTTTGTGGGAAGAACAAACATGCAATGACTCTAGTGGATCCATATGTGGTTTGTGGAAAAGAACATACATGCAATGACCACTGGTTGTTCCATAAGTGGTTTGTGGAAAGAACACGCATGCAGTGAACACTGGTTGATCCATGTGTGGTTTGTGGAAAGAACACACATGCAATAACCACTGGTCGATCCATGTGTGTTTTGTGGAAAGAACACACATGCAATGACACTAGTTGATCCATGTGTCATTTGTGGAAAGAACACGCATGCAATGACTCAGGGGGATCCATATGTGGTTTGTGAAAAGAACACACATGCAATGACTCTAGTGGATCCATATGTGGTTTGTGGAAAAGAACAGACATGCAATGACCACTGTTGATCCATATGTGGTTTGTGGAAAGAACACACATGTAATGAGACTGGTTGATCTCTACGTGGTTTGTGGAAAGAACACACATGCAATGACTCATGGGGATCCATGTGTGGTTTGTGGAAAGAACAGACATGCAATGACCACTGGTCGATCCATGTGTGGTTTGTGGAAAGAACACACATGCAATGACACTGGTGGATCCATATGTGGTTTGTGAAAAGAATACACGTGCAATGACTCTAGTGATGGTTTTAGTATAAGAACACACATGCAATGAGTCTAGTGCTGGTTTTAGTATAAGAACACACATGCAATGACTCTAGTGGGTCCATATGTAGTTTGTGAAAAGAACACACATGCAATGACTCTAGTGGATCCATATGTGGTTTGTGGAAAAGAACACACATGCAGTGACCAATGGTTGATCCATATGTGGTTTGTGGAAAGAACACACATGCAATGACACTGGTGGATCCATATGTGGTCTGTGAAAAGAACACACATGCAATGACTCTAGTGCTGGTTTTAGTATAAGAAGACACATGCAATGACTCTAGTGCTGGTTTTAGTATAAGAACACACATGCAATGACTCTAGTGGGTCCATAGGTGGTTTGTGAAAAGAACACACATGCAATGACTCTAGTGGATCTATATGTGGTTTGTGGAAAAGAACACACATGCAATGACCACTGGTTGATCCATAAGTGGTTTGTGGAAAGAACACACATGAAGTGAACACTGGTTGATCCATGTGTGGTTTGTGGAAGAAACACACCTGCAATGACACTGGTGGATCCATATGTTGTTTGTGAAAAGAACACACATGCAATGACCACTAGTCGATCCATATGTGGTTTGTGGAAAGAACACACATGCAATGACACTGGTGGATCCATATGTGGTTTGTGAAAAGAACACACATGCAATGACTCTAGAGCTAGTATTAGTATAAGAACACACATGCAATGACTCTAGTGGGTCCATATGTGGTTTGTGAAAAGAACACAAATGCAATGACTGTAGTGGATCCAAATGTGGTTTGTGGAAAAGAACAGACATGCAATGACCACAGGTTGATCCATATGTGGTTTGCGGAAAGAACACACATGCAATGACACTGGTTGATCCATGTGTGGTTTATGGAAAGAACACACATGCAATGCCACTAGTTAACCCTTGTCTGGTTTGTGGAAAGGACACACATGCAATGACTCTAGTGGATCCATATGTGGTTTGTGGAAAAGAACACACATGCAATGACCACTGGTTGATCCATATGTGGTTTGTGGAAAGAACACACATGCAGTGAACACTGGTTGATCCATGTGTGGTTTGTGGAAAGAACACACATGGAATGGCTCGGGGGGGATCCATATGTGGTTTGTGGACAGAACACACATGCAATGACACTGGTTGATCCATGTGTCATTTGTGGAAAGAACACGCATGCAATGACTCAGGGGGGTCCATATGTGGTTTGTGAAAAGAACACACATGCAATGACACTAGTTGATCTCTATGTGGTTTGTGGAAAGAACACACATGTAATGAGACTGGTTGATCTCTACCTGGTTTGTGGAAAGAACACACATGCAATGACTCATGGGGATCCATGTGTGGTTTGTGGAAAGAACAGACATGCAATGACCACTGGTCGATCCATGTGTGGTTTGTGGAAAGAACAAACATGCAATGACACTGGTGGATCCATATGTGGTTTGTGAAAAGAATACACATGTAATGACTCTAGTGCTGGTTTTCGTATAAGAACACACATGCAATGACTCTAGTGCTGGTTTTAGTATAAGAACACACATGCAATGACTCTACTGGGTCCATATGTGGTTTGTAAAAAGAATACACATGCAATGACTCTAGTGGATCCATATGTGGTTTGTGGAAAAGAACACACATGCAATGACCACTGGTTGATACATATGTGGTTTGTGCAAAGAACACACATGCAGTGAACACTGCTTGATCCATATGTGGTTTGTGGAAAGAACACACATGCAATGGCTCGGGGGGATCCATATGTGGTTTGTGGACAGAACACACATGCAATGACACTGGTTGATCCGTGTATCATTTGTGGAAAGAACACGCATGCAATGACTCAGGGGGATCCATATGTGGTTTGTGAAAAGAACATACATGCAATGAGACTGGTTGATCTCTATGTGGTTTGTGGAAAGAACACACATGTAAAGAGACTGGTTGATATCTACGTGGTTTGTGGAAAGAACACACATGCAATGACTCATGGGGATCCATGTGTGGTTTCTGGAAAGAACAGACATGCAATGACCACTGGTCGATCCATGTGTGGTTTGTGGAAAGAACACACATGCAATGACACTGGTGGATCCATATGTGGTTTGTGAAAAGAATACACATGCAATGACTCTAGTGATGGTTTTAGTATAAGAACACACATGCAATGACTCTAGTGCTGGTTTTAGTATAAGAACACACATGCAATGACTCTAGTGGGTCCATATCTGGTTTGTGAAAAGAACACACATGCAATGACTCTAGTGGATCCATATGTGGTTTGTGGAAAAGAACACTCATGCAATGACTAATGGTTGATCCATATGTGGTTTGTGGAAAGAACACACATGCCATGACACTGGTGGATCCATATGTGGTCTATGAAAAGAACACACATGCAATGACTCTAGTGCTGGTTTTAGTATAAGAAGATACATGCAATGACTCTAGTGCTGGTTTTAGTATAAGAACACACATGCAATGACTCTAGTGGGTCCATAGGTGGTTTGTGAAAAGAACACATATGCAATGACTCTAGTGGATCCATATGTGGTTTGTGGAAAAGAACACACATGCAATGACCACTGGTTGATCCATAAGTGGTTTGTGGAAAGAACACACATGAAGTGAACACTGGTTGATCCATGTGTGGTTTGTGGAAGAAACACACCTGCAATGACACTGGTGGATGCATATGTTGTTTGTGAAAAGAACACACATGCAATGACCACTGGTCGATCCGTGTGTGGTTTGTGGAAAGAAAACACATGCAATGACACTGGTGGATCCATATGTGGTTTGTGAAAAGAACACACATGCAATGACTCTAGAGCTAGTTTTAGTATAAGAACACACATGCAATGACTCTAGTGGGTCCATATGTGGTTTGTGAAAAGAACACACATGTAATGACTCTAGTGGATCCATATGTGGTTTGTGGAAAAGAACAGACATGCAATGACCACTAGTTGATCCATATGTGGTTTGTGGAAAGAACACACATGCAATGAGACTGGTTGATATCTATGTGGTTTGCGGAAAGAACACACATGCAATGAGTCAGGGGGATTCAAGTGTTGTTTGTGAAAAGAACAGACATGCAATGACCACTGGTCGATCCATGTGTGGTTTGTGGAAAGAACACACATGCAATGACACTGGTGGATCCATATGTGGTTTGTGAAAAGAATACACATGCAATGACTCTAGTGCTCGTTTTTGTATAAGAACACACATGCAATGACTCTACTTCTGGTTTTAGTATAATAACACACTTGCAATGACTCTAGTGGGTCCATAGGTGGTTTGTGAAAAGAACACACATGCAATGACTCTAGTGGATCCATATGTGGTTTGTGGAAAAGATTACACATGCAATGACCACTGGTTGTTCCATAAGTGGTTTGTGGAAAGAACACGCATGTAGTGAACACTAGTTGATCCATGTGTGGTTTGTAGAAAGAACACACATGCAATAACCACTGGTCGATCCATGTGTGTTTTGTGGAAAGAACACACATGCAATGACACTAGTGGATCCATATGTAGTTTGTGAAAAGAACACACATGCAATGACCACTGGTGGATCCATATGTGGTTTGTGAAAAGAACACACATGCAATGACTCTAGAGCTGGTTTTAGTATAAGAACACACATGCAATGACTCTAGTGGGTCCATATGTGGTTTGTCAAAATAACACACATGCAATGACTCTTGTGGATCCATATGTGGTTTGTGGAAAAGAACAGACATGCAATGACCACTAGTTGATCCATATGTGGTTTGTGGAAAGAACACACATGCAATGACACTGGTTGATCCATGTGTGGTTTATGGAAAGAACACACGTGCAATGCCACTAGTTAACCCATGTCTGGTTTGTGAAAAGAACACACATGCAATGACTCTAGTGGATCCATATGTGGTTTGTGGAAAAGAACACACATGCAATGACCACTGGTTGTTCCATAAGTGGTTTGTGGAAAGAACACGCATGTAGTGAACACTGGTTGATCCATGTGTGGTTTGTGGAAAGAACACACATGCAATAACCACTGGTCGATCCATGTGTGTTTTGTGGAAAGAACACACATGCAATGACACTAGTTGATCCATGTGTCATTTGTGGAAAGAACACGCATGCAATGACTCAGGGGGATCCATATGTGGTTTGTGAAAAGAACACACATGCAATGAGACTGGTTGATCTCTACGTGGTTTGTGGAAAGAACACACATGCAATGAATCATGGGGATCCATGTGTGGTTTGTGGAAAGAACAGACATGCAATGACCACTGGTCGATCCATGTGTGGTTTGTGGAAAGAACACACATGCAATGACACTGGTGGATCTATATGTGGTTTGTGAAAAGAATACACATGCAATGAATCTAGTGCTGGTTTTAGTATAAGAACACACATGCAATGACTCTAGTGCTGGTTTTAGTATAAGAACACACATGCAATGACTCTAGTGGGTCCATATGTGGTTTGTGAAAAGAACACACATTCAATGACTCTAGTGGATCCATATGTGGTTTGTGGAAAAGAACACACATGCAATGACCAATGGTTGATCCATATGTGGTTTGTGGAAAGAACACACATGCAATGACACTGGTGGATCCATATGTGGTCTGTGAAAAGAACACACATGCAATGACTCTAGTGCTGGTTTTAGTATAAGAAGACACATGCAATGACTCTAGTGCTGGTTTTAGTATAAGAACACACATGCAATGACTCTAGTGGGTCCATAGGTGGTTTGTGAAAAGAACACACATGCAATGACTCTAGTGGATCCTTATGTGGTTTGTGGAAAAGAACATACATGCAATGACCACTGGTTGATCCATAAGTGGTTTGTGGAAAGAACACACATGAAGTGAACACTAGTTGATCCATGTGTGGATTGTGGAAAAACCAACCTGCAATGAGACTGGTGGATCCATATGTTGTTTGTGAAAAGAACACACATGCAATGACCACTGGTCGATCCATATGTGGTTTGTGGAAAGAACACACATGCAATGACACTGGTGGATCCATATGTGGTTTGTGAAAAGAACACACATGCAATGACTCTAGAGCTAGTTTTAGTATAAGAACACACATGCAATGACTCTAGTGGGTCCATATGTGGTTTGTGAATAGAACACACATGCAATGACTCTAGTGGATCCATATGTGGTTTGTGGAAAAGAACAGACATGCAATGACCACTGGTTGATCCATATGTGGTTTGTGGAAAGAACACACATGCAATGACACTGGTTGATCCATGTGTGGTTTATGGAAAGAACACACATGCAATGCCACTAGTTAACCCATGTCTGGTTTCTGGAAGGAACACACATGCAATGACTCTAGTGGATCCATATGTGGTTTGTGGAAAAGAACACACATGCAATGACCACTGGTTGATCCATATGTGGTTTGTGGAAAGAACACACATGCAGTGAACACTAGTTGATCCATGTGTGGTTTGTGGAAAGAACACACATGCAATGGCTCGGGGGGATCCATATGTGGTTTGTGGACAGAACACACATGCAATGACACTGGTTGATCCATGTGTCATTTGTGGAAACAACACGCATGCAATGGATCAGGGGGATCCATATGTGGTTTGTGAAAAGAACACACATGCAATGAGACTGGTTGATCTCTATGTGGTTTGTGGAAAGAACACACATGTAATGAGACTGGTTGATCTATACGTGTTTTGTGGAAAGAACACACATGCAATGACTCATGGGGATCCATGTGTGGTTTGTGGAAAGAACAGACATGCAATGACCACTGGTCGATCCATGTGTGGTTTGTTGAAAGAACACACATGCAATGACACTGGTGGATCCATATGTGGTTTGTGAAAAGAATACACATGAAATGACTCTAGTGATGGTTTTAGTATAAGAACACACATGCAATGACTCTAGTGTTGGTTTTAGTATAAGAACACACATGCAATGACTCTAGTGAGTCCATATGTGGTTTGTGAAAAGAACACACATGCAATGACTCTAGTGGATCCATATGTGGTTTGTGGAAAAGAACACACATGCAATGACCAATGGTTGATCCATATGTGGTTTGTGGAAAGAACGCACATGCCATGACACTGGTGGATCCATATGTGGTCTGTGAAAAGAACACACATACAATGACTCTAGTGTTGGTTTTAGTATAAGAAGACACATGCAATGACTCTAGTGTTGGTTTTAGTATAAGAACACACATGCAATGACTCTAGTGGGTCCATAGGTGGTTTGTGAAAAGAACACACATGCAATGACTCTAGTGGATCCATATGTGGTTTGTGGAAAAGAACACACATGCAATGACCACTGGTTGATCCATAAGTGGTTTGTGGAAAGAACACACATGCAATGACCACTGGTTGATCCATAAGTGGTTTGTGGAAAGAACACACATGAAGTGAACACTGGTTGATCCATGTGTGGTTTGTGGAAGAAACACACCTGCAATGACACTGGTGGATCCATATGTTGTTTGTGAAAAGAACACACATGCAATGACCACTAGTCGATCCATGTGTGGTTTGTGGAAAGAACACACATGCAATGACACTGGTGGATCCATATGTGGTTTGTGAAAAGAACACACATGCAATGACTCTAGAGCTAGTTTTAGTATAAGAACACACATGCAATGACTCTAGTGGGTCCATATGTGGTTTGTGAAAAGAACACACACGCAATGACTCTAGTGGATCCATATGTGGTTTGTGGAAAAGAACAGACATGCAATGACCACTGGTTAATCCATATGTGGTTTGTGGAAAGAACACACATGCAATGAGACTGGTTGATCTCTATGTGGTTTGCGGAAAGAACACGCATGCAATGACTCAGGGGGATTCAAGTGTTGTTTGTGGAAAGAACAGACATGCAATGACCACTAGTCGATCCATGTGTGGTTTGTGGGAAGAACACACATGCAATGACACTGGTGGATCCATATATGGTTTGTGAAAAGAATACACATGCAATGACTCTAGTGCTGGTTTTTGTATAAGAACACACATGCAATGACTCTAGTGCTGGTTTTAGTATAAGAACACACATGCAATGACTCTACTGCTGGTTTTAGTATAATAACACACATGCAATGACTCTAGTGGGTCCATAGGTGGTTTGTAAAAAGAACACACATGCAATGACTCTAGTGGATCCATATGTGGTATGTGGAAAAGAACACACATGCAATGACCACTGGTTGTTCCATAAGTGGTTTGTGGAAAGAACACGCATGTAGTGAACACTGGTTGATCCATGTGTGGTTTGTGTAAAGAACACACATGCAATAACCACTGGTCGATCCATGTGTGTTTTGTGGAAAGAACACACATGCAATGACACTAGTGGATCCATATGTATTTTGTGAAAAGAACACACATGCAATGACCGCTGGTCGATCCATGTGTGGTTTGTGGAAAGAACACACATGCAATGACACTGGTGGATCCATATGTGGTTTGTGAAAAGAACACACATGCAATGACTCTAGAGCTGGTTTTAGTATAAGAACACACATGCAATGACTCTAGTGGGTCCATATGTGGTTTGTGAAAAGAACACACATGCAATGACTCTAGTGGATCCATATGTGGTTTGTGGAAAAGAACAGACATGGAATGACCACTTGTTGATCCATATGTGGTTTGTGGAAAGAACAGACATGCAATGACACTGGTTGATCCATGTGTGGTTTATGGAAAGAACACACATGCAATGCCACTAGTTAACCCATGTCTGGTTTGTGGAAAGAACACACATGCAATGACTCTAGTGGATCCATATGTGGTTTGTGGAAAAGAACACACATGCAATGACCACTGGTTGATCCATATGTGGTTTGTGGAAAGAACACACATGCAGTGAACACTGGTTGATCCATGTGTGGTTTGTGGAAAGAACACACATGCAATGGCTCGGGGGGATCCATATGTGGTTTGTGGACAGCACACACATGCAATGACACTGGTTGATCCATGTGTCATTTGTGGAAAGAACACGCATGCAATTGCTCAGGGGGATCAGTATGTGGTTTGTGAAAAGAACACACATGCAATGAGACTGGTTGATCTCTATGTGGTTTGTGGAAAGAACACACATGTAATGAGACTGGTTGATCTCTACGTGGTTTGTGGAAAGAACACACATGCAATGACTCATGGGGATACATGTGTGGTTTGTGGAAAGAACAGACATGCAATGACCACTGGTCGATCCATGTGTGGTTTGTGGAAAGAACACACATGCAATGACACTGGTGGATCCATATGTGGTTTGTGAAAAGAATACACATGCAATGACTCTAGTGATGGTTTTAGTATAAGAACACACATGCAATGACTCTAGTGTTGGTTTTAGTATAAGAACACACATGCAATGACTCTAGTGAGTCCATATGTGGTTTGTGAAAAGAACACACATGCAATGACTCTAGTGGATCCATATGTGGTTTGTGGAAAAGAACACACATGCAATGACCAATGGTTGATCCATATGTGGTTTGTGGAAAGAACGCACATGCCATGACACTGGTGGATCCATATGTGGTCTGTGAAAAGAACACACATACAATGACTCTAGTGTTGGTTTTAGTATAAGAAGACACATGCAATGACTCTAGTGCTGGTTTTAGTATAAGAACACACATGCAATGACTCTAGTGGGTCCATAGGTGGTTTGTGAAAAGAACACACATGCAATGACTCTAGTGGATCCATATGTGGTTTGTGGAAAAGAACACACATGCAATGACCACTGGTTGATCCATAAGTGGTTTGTGGAAAGAACACACATGCAATGACCACTGGTTGATCCATAAGTGGTTTGTGGAAAGAACACACATGAAGTGAACACTGGTTGATCCATGTGTGGTTTGTGGAAGAAACACACCTGCAATGACACTGGTGGATCCATATGTTGTTTGTGAAAAGAACACACATGCAATGACCACTAGTCGATCCATGTGTGGTTTGTGGAAAGAACACACATGCAATGACACTGGTGGATCCATATGTGGTTTGTGAAAAGAACACACATGCAATGACTCTAGAGCTAGTTTTAGTATAAGAACACACATGCAATGACTCTAGTGGGTCCATATGTGGTTTGTGAAAAGAACACACATGCAATGACTCTAGTGGATCCATATGTGGTTTGTGGAAAAGAACAGACATGCAATGACCACTGGTTAATCCATATGTGGTTTGTGCAAAGAACACACATGCAATGAGACTGGTTGATCTCTATGTGGTTTGCGGAAAGAACACGCATGCAATGACTCAGGGGGATTCAAGTGTTGTTTGTGGAAAGAACAGACATGCAATGACCACTAGTCGATCCATGTGTGGTTTGTGGAAAGAACACACATGCAATGACACTGGTGGATCCATATATGGTTTGTGAAAAGAATACACATGCAATGACTCTAGTGCTGGTTTTTGTATAAGAACACACATGCAATGACTCTAGTGCTGGTTTTAGTATAAGAACACACATGCAATGACTCTACTGCTGGTTTTAGTATAATAACACACATGCAATGACTCTAGTGGGTCCATAGGTGGTTTGTAAAAAGAACACACATGCAATGACTCTAGTGGATCCATATGTGGTTTGTGGAAAAGAACACACATGCAATGACCACTGGTTGTTCCATAAGTGGTTTGTGGAAAGAACACGCATGTAGTGAACACTGGTTGATCCATGTGTGGTTTGTGTAAAGAACACACATGCAATAACCACTGGTCGATCCATGTGTGTTTTGTGGAAAGAACACACATGCAATGACACTAGTGGATCCATATGTAGTTTGTGAAAAGAACACACATGCAATGACCGCTGGTCGATCCATGTGTGGTTTGTGGAAAGAACACACATGCAATGACACTGGTGGATCCATATGTGGTTTGTGAAAAGAACACACATGCAATGACTCTAGAGCTGGTTTTAGTATAAGAACACACATGCAATGACTCTAGTGGGTCCATATGTGGTTTGTGAAAAGAACACACATGCAATGACTCTAGTGGATCCATATGTGGTTTGTGGAAAAGAACAGACATGCAATGACCACTGCTTGATCCATATGTGGTTTGTGGAAAGAACAGACATGCAATGACACTGGTTGATCCATGTGTGGTTTATGGAAAGAACACACATGCAATGCCACTAGTTAACCCATGTCTGGTTTGTGGAAAGAACACACATGCAATTACTCTAGTGGATCCATATGTGGTTTGTGGAAAAGAACACACATGCAATGACCACTGGTTGATCCATATGTGGTTTGTGGAAAGAACACACATGCAGTGAACACTGGTTGATCCATGTGTGGTTTGTGGAAAGAACACACATGCAATGGCTCGGGGGGATCCATATGTGGTTTGTGGACAGAACACACATGCAATGACACTGGTTGATCCATGTGTCATTTGTGGAAAGAACACGCATGCAATGGCTCAGGGGGATCAGTATGTGGTTTGTGAAAAGAACACACATGCAATGAGACTGGTTGATCTCTATGTGGTTTGTGGAAATAACACACATGTAATGAGACTGGTTGATCTCTACGTGGTTTGTGGAAAGAACACACATGCAATGACTCATGGGGATACATGTGTGGTTTGTGGAAAGAACAGACATGCAATGACCACTGGCCGATCCATGTGTGGTTTGTGGAAAGAACACACATGCAATGACACTGGTGGATCCATATGTGGTTTGTGAAAAGAATACACATGCAATGACTCTAGTGATGGTTTTAGTATAAGAACACACATGCAATGACTCTAGTGCTGATTTTAGTATAAGAACACACATGCAATGACTCTAGTGGGTCCATATGTGGTTTGTGAAAAGAACACACATGCAATGACTCTAGTGGATCCATATGTGCTTTGTGGAAAAGAACACACATGCAATGACCAATGGTTGATCCATATGTGGTTTGTGGAAAGAACACACATGCCATGACACTGGTGGATCCATATGTGGTCTGTGAAAAGAACACACATGCAATGACTCTAGTGCTGGTTTTAGTATAAGAAGACACATGCAATGACTCTAGTGCTGGTTTTAGTATAAGAACACACATGCAATGACTCTAGTAGGCCCATAGGTGGTTTGTGAAAAGAACACACATGAAATGACTCTAGTGGATCCATATGTGGTTTGTGGAAAAGAACACACATGCAATGACCACTAGTTGATCCATATGTGGTTTGTGGAAACAACACACATGCAATTAGACTGGTTGATCTCTATGTGGTTTGCGGAAAGAACACGCATGCAATGACTCAGGTGGATCCATATGTTGTTTGTGGAAAGAACAGACATGCAATGACCACTGGTCGATCCATGTGTGGTTTGTGGAAAGAACACACATGCAATGACACTGGTGGATCCATATGTGGTTTGTGAAAAAAAAACACATGCAATGACTCTAGAGCTAGCTTTAGTATAAGAACACACATGCAATGACTCTAGTGGGTCCATATGTGGTTTGTGAAAAGAACACATGCAATGACTCTAGTGGATCCATATGTGGTTTGTGGAAAAGAACAGACATGCAATGACCACTGGTTGATCCGTATGTGGTTTGTGGAAAGAACACACATGCAATGAGACTGGTTGATTTCTATGTGGTTTGCGGAAAGAACACGCATGCAATGACTCAGGGGGATTCAAGTGTTGTTTGTGGAAAGAACAGACATGCAATGACCACTGGTCGATCCATGTGTCGTTTGGTGAAAGAACACACATGCAATGACACTGGTGGATCCATATGTGGTTTGTGAAAAGAATACACATGCAATGACTCTAGTGCTGGTTTTTGTATAAGAACACACATGCAATGACTCTAGTGCTGGTTTTAGTATAAGAACACACATGCAATGACTCTACTGCTGGTTTTAGTATAATAACACACATGCAATGACTCTAGTGGGTCCATAGGTGGTTTGTGAAAAGAACACACATGCAATGACTCAGGGGGATTCAAGTGTTGTTTGTGGACAGAACACACATGCAATGACACTGGTTGATCCATGTGTCATTTGTGGAAAGAACACGCATGCAATGGATCAGGGGGATCCATATGTGGTTTGTGAAAAGAACACACATGCAATGAGACTGGTTGATCTCTATGTGGTTTGTGGAAAGAACACACATGTAATGAGACTGGTTGATCTATACGTGGTTTGTGGAAAGAACACACATTCAATGACTCTTGGGGATCCATGTGTGGTTTGTGAAAAGAATACACATGCAATGACTCTAGTGATGGTTTTAGTATAAGAACACACATGCAGTGACTCTAGTGCCGGTTTTAGTATAAGAACACACATGCAATGACTCTAGTGAGTCCATATGTGGTTTGTGAAAAGAACACACATGCAATGACTCTAGTGGATCCATATGTGGTTTGTGGAAAAGAACACACATGCAATGACCAATGGTTGATCCATATGTGGTTTGTGGAAAGAACGCACATGTCATGACACTGGTGGATCCATATGTGGTCTGTGAAAAGAACACACATACAATGACTCTAGTGCTGGTTTTAGTATAAGAAGACACATGCAATGACTCTAGTGCTGGTTTTAGTATAAGAACACACATGCAATGACTCTAGTGGGTCCATATGTGGTTTGTGAAAAGAACACACATGCAAAGACTCTAGTTGATCCATATGTGGTTTGTGGAAAAGAACACACATGCAATGACCACTGCTTGATCCATATGTGGTTTGTGGAAAGAACACACATGCAATGACACTGGTTGATCCATATGTGGTTTGTGGAAAGAACACACATGAAGTGACACTGGTTGATCCATGTGTGGTTTATGGAAAGAACACACATGCAATGCCACTAGTTAACCCATGTCTGGTTTCTGGAAGGAACACACATGCAATGACTCTAGTGGATCCATATGTGGTTTGTGGAAAAGAACACACATGCAATGACCACTGGTTGATCCATATGTGGTTTGTGGAAAGAACACACATGCAGTGAACACTGGTTGATCCATGTGTGGTTTGTGGAAAGAACACACATGCAATGGCTCGGGGGGATCCATATGTGGTTTGTGGACAGAACACACATGCAATGACCCTGGTTGATCCATGTGTCATTTGTGGAAACAACACGCATGCAATGGATCAGGGGGATCCATATGTGGTTTGTGAAAAGAACACACATGCAATGACTCTAGTGGATCCATATGTGGTTTGTGGAAAAGAACAGACATGCAATGACCACTGGTTAATCCATATGTGGTTTGTGGAAAGAACACACATGCAATGAGACTGGTTGATCTCTATGTGGTTTGCGGAAAGAACACGCATGCAATGACTCAGGGGGATTCAAGTGTTGTTTGTGGAAAGAACAGACATGCAATGACCACTAGTCGATCCATGTGTGGTTTGTGGAAAGAACACACATGCAATGACACTGGTGGATCCATATATGGTTTGTGAAAAGAATACACATGCAATGACTCTAGTGCTGGTTTTTGTATAAGAACACACATGCAATGACTCTAGTGCTGGTTTTAGTATAAGAACACACATGCAATGACTCTACTGCTGGTTTTAGTATAATAACACACATGCAATGACTCTAGTGGGTCCATAGGTGGTTTGTAAAAAGAACACACATGCAATGACTCTAGTGGATCAATATGTGGTTTGTGGAAAAGAACACACATGCAATGACCACTGGTTGTTCCATAAGTGGTTTGTGGAAAGAACACGCATGTAGTGAACACTGGTTGATCCATGTGTGGTTTGTGTAAAGAACACACATGCAATAACCACTGGTCGATCCATGTGTGTTTTGTGGAAAGAACACACATGCAATGACACTAGTGGATCCATATGTAGTTTGTGAAAAGAACACACATGCAATGACCGCTGGTCGATCCATGTGTGGTTTGTGGAAAGAACACACATGCAATGACACTGGTGGATCCATATGTGGTTTGTGAAAAGAACACACATGCAATGACTCTAGAGCTGGTTTTAGTATAAGAACACACATGCAATGACTCTAGTGGGTCCATATGTGGTTTGTGAAAAGAACACACATGCAATGACTCTAGTGGATCCATATGTGGTTTGTGGAAAAGAACAGACATGCAATGACCACTGGTTGATCCATATGTGGTTTGTGGAAAGAACAGACATGCAATGACCTTTGGTTGATCCATGTGTGGTTTATGGAAAGAACACACATGCAATGCCACTAGTTAACCCATGTCTGGTTTGTGGAAAGAACACACATGCAATGACTCTAGTGGATCCATATGTGGTTTGTGGAAAAGAACACACATGCAATGACCACTGGTTGATCCATATGTGGTTTGTGGAAAGAACACACATGCAGTGAACACTGGTTGATCCATGTGTGGTTTGTGGAAAGAACACACATGCAATGGCTCGGGGGGATCCATATGTGGTTTGTGGACAGAACACACATGCAATGACATTGGTTGATCCATGTGTCATTTGTGGAAAGAACACGCATGCAATGGCTCAGGGGGATCAGTATGTGGTTTGTGAAAAGAACACACATGCAATGAGACTGGTTGATCTCTATGTGGTTGGTGGAAAGAACACACATGTAATGAGACTGGTTGATCTCTACGTGGTTTGTGGAAAGAACACACATGCAATGACTCATGGGGATACATGTGTGGTTTGTGGAAAGAACAGACATGCAATGACCACTGGTCGATCCATGTGTGGTTTGTGGAAAGAACACACATGCAATGACACTGGTGGATCCATATGTGGTTTGTGAAAAGAATACACATGCAATGACTCTAGTGATGGTTTTAGTATAAGAACACACATGCAATGACTCTAGTGCTGGTTTTAGTATAAGAACACACATGTAATGACTCTAGTGGGTCCATATGTGGTTTGTGAAAAGAACACACATGCAATGACTCTAGTGGATCCATATGTGCTTTGTGGAAAAGAACACACATGCAATGACCAATGGTTGATCCATATGTGGTTTGTGGAAAGAACACACATGCCATGACACTGGTGGATCCATATGTGGTCTGTGAAAAGAACACACATGCAATGACTCTAGTGCTGGTTTTAGTATAAGAAGACACATGCAATGACTCTAGTGCTGGTTTTAGTATAAGAACACACATGCAATGACTCTAGTGGGCCCATAGGTGGTTTGTGAAAAGAACACACATGAAATGACTCTAGTGGATCCATATGTGGTTTGTGGAAAAGAACACACATGCAATGACCACTGGTTGATCCATATGTGGTTTGTGGAAACAACACACATGCAATTAGACTGGTTGATCTCTATGTGGTTTGCGGAAAGAACACGCATGCAATGACTCAGGTGGATCCATATGTTGTTTGTGGAAAGAACAGACATGCAATGACCACTGGTCGATCCATGTGTGGTTTGTGGAAAGAACACACATGCAATGACACTGGTGGATCCATATGTCGTTTGTGAAAAAAAAACACATGCAATGACTCTAGAGCTAGCTTTAGTATAAGAACACACATGCAATGACTCTAGTGGGTCCATATGTGGTTTGTGAAAAGAACACATGCAATGACTCTAGTGGATCCATATGTGGTTTGTGGAAAAGAACAGACATGCAATGACCACTGGTTGATCCGTATGTGGTTTGTGGAAAGAACACACATGCAATGAGACTGGTTGATTTCTATGTGGTTTGCGGAAAGAACACGCATGCAATGACTCAGGGGGATTCAAGTGTTGTTTGTGGAAAGAACAGACATGCAATGACCACTGGTCGATCCATGTGTCGTTTGGTGAAAGAACACACATGCAATGACACTGGTGGATCCATATGTGGTTTGTGAAAAGAATACACATGCAATGACTCTAGTGCTGGTTTTTGTATAAGAACACACATGCAATGACTCTAGTGCTGGTTTTAGTATAAGAACACACATGCAATGACTCTACTGCTGGTTTTAGTATAATAACACACATGAAATGACTCTAGTGGGTCCATAGGTGGTTTGTGAAAAGAACACACATGCAATGACTCAGGGGGATTCAAGTGTTGTTTGTGGACAGAACACACATGCAATGACACTGGTTGATCCATGTGTCATTTGTGGAAAGAACACGCATGCAATGGATCAGGGGGATCCATATGTGGTTTGTGAAAAGAACACACATGCAATGAGACTGGTTGATCTCTATGTGGTTTGTGGAAAGAACACAGATGTAATGAGACTGGTTGATCTATACGTGGTTTGTGGAAAGAACACACATTCAATGACTCTTGGGGATCCATGTGTGGTTTGTGGAAAGAACAGACATGCAATGACCACTGGTCGATCCATGTGTGGTTTGTGGAAAGAACACACATGCAATGACACTGGTGGATCCATATGTGGTTTGTGAAAAGAATACACATGCAATGACTCTAGTGATGGTTTTAGTATAAGAACACACATGCAGTGACTCTAGTGCTGGTTTTAGTATAAGAACACACATGCAATGACTCTAGTGAGTCCATATGTGGTTTGTGAAAAGAACACACATGCAATGACTCTAGTGGATCCATATGTGGTTTGTGGAAAAGAACACACATGCAATGACCAATGGTTGATCCATATGTGGTTTGTGGAAAGAACGCACATGTCATGACACTGGTGGATCCATATGTGGTCTGTGAAAAGAACACACATGCAGTGACACTGGTTGATCCATGTGTGGTTTATGGAAAGAACACACATGCAATGCCACTAGTTAACCCATGTCTGGTTTCTGGAAGGAACACACATGCAATGACTCTAGTGGATCGATATGTGGTTTGTGGAAAAGAACACACATGCAATGACCACTGGTTGATCCATATGTGGTTTGTGGAAAGAACACACATGCAGTGAACACTGGTTGATCCATGTGTGGTTTGTGGAAAGAACACACATGCAATGGCTCGGGGGGATCCATATGTGGTTTGTGGACAGAACACACATGCAATGACCCTGGTTGATCCATGTGTCATTTGTGGAAACAACACGCATGCAATGGATCAGGGGGATCCATATGTGGTTTGTGAAAAGAACACACATGCAATGAGACTGGTTGATCTCTAGGTGGTTTGTGGAAAGAACACACATGTAATGAGACTGGTTGATCTATACGTGGTTTGTGGAAAGAACACACATGCAATGACTCATGGGGATCCATGTGTGGTTTGTGGAAAGAACAGACATGCAATGACCACTGGTCGATCCATGTGTGGTTTGTGGAAAGAACACACATGAAATGACACTGGTGGATCCATATGTGGTTTGTGAAAAGAATGCAAATGCAATGACTCTAGTGATGGTTTTAGTATAAGAACACACATGCAATGACTCTAGTGTTGGTTTTAGTATAAGAACACACATGCAATGACTCTAGTGAGTCCATATGTGGTTTGTGAAAAGAACACACATGCAATGACTCTAGTGGATCCATATGTGGTTTGTGGAAAAGAAACACATGCAATGACCAATGGTTGATCCATATGTGGTTTGTGGAAAGAACGCACATGCCATGACACTGGTGGATCCATATGTGGTCTGTGAAAAGAACACACATACAATGACTCTAGTGCTGGTTTTAGTATAAGAAGACACATGCAATGACTCTAGTGCTGGTTTTAGTATAAGAACACACATGCAATGACTCTAGTGCTGGTTTTAGTATAAGAACACACATGCAATGACTCTAGTGGGTCCATAGGTGGTTTGTGAAAAGAACACACATGCAATGACTCTAGTGGATCCATATGTGGTTTGTGGAAAAGAACACACATGCAATGACCACTGGTTGATCCATCAGTGGTTTATGGAAAGAACACACATGCAATGAACACTGGTTGATCCATAAGTGGTTTGTGGAAAGAACACACATGAAGTCAACACTGGTTGATCCATGTGTGGTTTGTGAAAGAAACACACCTGCAATGACACTGGTGGATCCATATGTTGTTTGTGAAAAGAACACACATGCAATGACCACTGGTCGATCCATGTGTGCTTGGTGGAAAGAACACACATGCAATGACACTGGTGGATCCATATGTGGTTTGTGAAAAGAACACACATGCAATGACTCTAGAGCTAGTTTTAGTAAAACAACACACATGCAATGACACTAGTGGGTCCATATGTGGTTTGTGAAAAGAACACACATGCAATGACTCTAGTGGATCCATATGTGGTTTGTGGAAAAGAACAGACATGCAATGAATACTGGTTGATCCATATGTGGTTTGTGGAAAGAACACACATGCAATGAGACTGGTTGATCTCTATGTGGTTTGCGGAAAGAACACGCATGCAATGACTCAGGGGGATTCAAGTGTTGTTTGTGGAAAGAACAGACATGCAATGACCACTAGTCGATCCATGTGTGGTTTGTGGAAAGAACACACATGCAATGACACTGGTGGATCCATATGTGGTTTGTGAAAAGAATACACATGCAATGACTCTAGTGCTAGTTTTTGTATAAGAACACACATGCAATGACTCTAGTGCTGGTTTTAGTATAAGAACACACATGCAATGACTCTACTGCTGGTTTTAGTATAATAACACACATGCAATGAATCTAGTGGGTCCATAGGTGGTTTGTAAAAAGAACACACATGCAATGACTCTAGTGGATCCATATGTGGTTTGTGGAAAAGAACACACATGCAATGACCACTGGTTGTTCCATAAGTGGTTTGTGGAAAGAACACGCATGTAGTGAACACTGGTTGATCCATGTGTGGTTTGTGGAAAGAACACACATGCAATAACCACTGGTCGATCGATGTGTGTTTTGTGGAAAGAACACACATGCAATGACACTAGTGGATCCATATGTAGTTTGTGAAAAGAACACACATGCAATGACCGCTGGTCGATCCATGTGTGGTTTGTGGAAAGAACACACATGCAATGACACTGGTGGATCCATATGTGGTTTGTCAAAAGAACACACATGCAATGACTCTAGAGCTGGTTTTAGTATAAGAACACACATGCAATGACTCTAGTGGGTCCATATGTGGTTTGTGAAAAGAACACACATGCAATGACTCTAGTGGATCCATATGTGGTTTGTGGAAAAGAACACACATGCAATGACCACTGGTTGATCCATATGTGGTTTGTGGAAAGAACACACATGAAGTCAACACTGGTTGATCCATGTGTGGTTTGTGAAAGAAACACACCTGCAATGACACTGGTGGATCCATATGTTGTTTGTGAAAAGAACACACATGCAATGACCACTGGTCGATCCATGTGTGCTTGGTGGAAAGAACACACATGCAATGACACTGGTGGATCCATATGTGGTTTGTGAAAAGAACACACATGCAATGACTCTAGAGCTAGTTTTAGTAAAAGAACACACATGCAATGACTCTAGTGGGTCCATATGTGGTTTGTGAAAAGAACACACATGCAATGACTCTAGTGGATCCATATGTGGTTTGTGGAAAAGAACAGACATGCAATGAATACTGGTTGATCCATATGTGGTTTGTGGAAAGAACACACATGCAATGAGACTGGTTGATCTCTATGTGGTTTGCGGAAAGAACACGCATGCAATGACTCAGGGGGATTCAAGTGTTGTTTGTGGAAAGAACAGACATGCAATGACCACTAGTCGATCCATGTGTGGTTTGTGGAAAGAACACACATGCAATGACACTGGTGGATCCATATGTGGTTTGTGAAAAGAATACACATGCAATGACTCTAGTGCTAGTTTTTGTATAAGAACACACATGCAATGACTCTAGTGCTGGTTTTAGTATAAGAACACACATGCAATGACTCTACTGCTGGTTTTAGTATAATAACACACATGCAATGAATCTAGTGGGTCCATAGGTGGTTTGTAAAAAGAACACACATGCAATGACTCTAGTGGATCCATATGTGGTTTGTGGAAAAGAACACACATGCAATGACCACTGGTTGTTCCATAAGTGGTTTGTGGAAAGAACACGCATGTAGTGAACACTGGTTGATCCATGTGTGGTTTGTGGAAAGAACACACATGCAATAACCACTGGTCGATCGATGTGTGTTTTGTGGAAATAACACACATGCAATGACACTAGTGAATCCATATGTAGTTTGTGAAAAGAACACACATGCAATGACCGCTGGTCGATCCATGTGTGGTTTGTGGAAAGAACACACATGCAATGACACTGGTGGATCCATATGTGGTTTGTGAAAAGAACACACATGCAATGACTCTAGAGCTGGTTTTCGTATAAGAACACACATGCAATGACTCTAGTGGGTCCATATGTGGTTTGTGAAAAGAACACACATGCAATGACTCTAGTGGATCCATATGTTGTTTGTGGAAAAGAACTGACATGCAATGACCACTGGTTGATCCATATGTGGTTTGTGGAAAGAACACACATGCAATGACACTGGTTGATCCATGTGTGGTTTATGGAAAGAACACACATGCAATGCCACTAGTTAACCCATGTCTGGTTTGTGGAAAGAACACACATGCAATGACACTAGTGGATCCATATGTGGTTTGTGGAAAAGAACACACATGCAATGACCACTGGTTGATCCATATGTGGTTTGTGGAAAGAACACACATGTAGTGAACACTGGTTGATCCATGTGTGGTTTGTGGAAAGAACACACATGCAATGGCTCGGGGGGATCCATATGTTGTTTGTGGATAGAACACACATGCAATGACACTGGTTGATCCATGTGTCATTTGTGGAAAGAACACGCATGCAATGGCTCAGGGGGATCCATATGTGGTTTGTGAAAAGAACACACATGCAATGAGACTGGTTGATCTCTATGTGGTTTGTGGAAAGAACACACATGTAATGAGACTGGTTGATCTCTACGTGGTTTGTGGAAAGAACACACATGCAATGACTCATGGGGATCCATGTGTGGTTTGTGGAAAGAACAGACATGCAATGACCACTGGTCGATCCATGTGTGGTTTGTGGAAAGAACACACATGCAATGACACTGGTGGATCCATATGTGGTTTGTGAAAAGAATACACATGCAATGGCTCTAGTGATGGTTTTAGTATAAGAACACACATGTAATGACTCTAGTGCTGGTTTTAGTATAAGAACACACATGCAATGACTCTAGTAGGTCCATATGTGGTTTGTGAAAAGAACACACATGCAATGACTCTAGTGGATCCATATGTGGTTTGTGGAAAAGAACACACATGCAATGACCAATGGTTGATCCATGTGTGGTTTGTGGAAAGAACACACATGCCATGACACTGGTGGATCCATATGAGGTCTGTGAAAAGAACACACATGCAATGACTCTAGTGCTGGTTTTAGTATAAGAAGACACATGCAATGACTCTAGTGCTGGTTTTAGTATAAGAACACACATGCAATGACTCTAATGGGTCCATAGGTGGTTTGTGAAAAGAACACACATGAAATGACTATAGTGGATCCATATGTGGTTTGTGGAAAAGAACACACATGCAATGACCACTGGTTGATCCATGTGTGGTTTGTGGAAAGAACACACATGAAGTGAACACTGGTTGATCCATGTGTGGTTTGTGGAAGAAACACACCTGCAATGACACTGGTGGATCCATGTGTTGTTTGTGAAAAGAACACACATGTAATGACCACTGGTCGATCCATGTGTGGTTTGTGGAAAGAACACACATGCAATGACACTGGTGGATCCATATGTGGTTTGTGAAAAGAACACACATGCAATGAATCTAGAGCTAGTTTTAGTATAAGAACGCACATGCAATGACTCTAGTGGGTCCATATGTGGTTTGTGAAAAGAACACACATGCAATGACTCTAGTGGATCCATATGTGGTTTGTGGAAAAGAACAGACATGCAACGACCACTGGTTGATCCATATGTGGTTTGTGGAAAGAACACACATGCAATGAGACTGGTTGATCTCTATGTGGTTTGCGGAAAGAACACGCATGCAATGACTCAGGGGGATTCAAGTGTTGTTTGTGGAAAGAATAGACATGCAATGACCAATGGTCGATCCATGTGTGGTTTGTGGAAAGAACACACATGCAATGACACTGGTGGATCCATATGTGGTTTGTGAAAAGAATACACATGCAATGACTCTAGTGCAGGTTTTTGTATAAGAACACACATGCAATGACTCTAGTGTTGGTTTTAGTATAAGAACACACATGCAATGACTCTACTGCTGGTTTTAGTATAATAACACACATGCAATAACTCTAGTGGGTCCATAGGTGTTTTGTGAAAAAAACACACATGCAATGACTCAGGGGGATTCAAGTGTTGTTTGTGGACAGAACACACATGCAATGACACTGGTTGATCCATGTGTCATTTGTGGAAAGAACACGCATGCAATGGATCAGGGGGATCCATATGTGGTTTGTGAAAAGAACACACATGCAATGAGACTGGTTTATCTCTATGTGGTTTGTGGAAAGAACACACATGTAATGAGACTGGTTGATCTATACGTGGTTTGTGGAAAGAACACACATGCAATGACTCATGGGGATCCATGTGTGGTTTGTGGAAAGAACAGACATGCAATGACCACTGGTCGATCCATGTGTGGTTTGTGGAAAGAACACACATGAAATGACACTGGTGGGTCCATATGTGGTTTGTGAAAAGAATACACATGCAATGACTGTAGTGATGGTTTTAGTATAAGAACACACATGCAATGACTCTAGTGTTGGTTTTAGTATAAGAACACACATGCAATGACTCTAGTGAGTCCATATGTGGTTTGTGAAAAGAACACACATGCAATGACTCTAGTGGATCCATATGTGGTTTGTGGAAAAGAACACACATGCAATGACCAATGGTTGATCCATATGTGGTTTGTGGAAAGAACGCACATGCCATGACACTGGTGGATCCATATGTGGTCTGTGAAAAGAACACACATACAATGACTCTAGTGCTGGTTTTAGTATAAGAAGACACATGCAATGACTCTAGTGCTGGTTTTAGTATAAGAACACACATGCAATGACTCTAGTGGGTCCATAGGTGGTTTCTGAAAAAACACACATGCAATGACTCTAGTGGATCCATATGTGGTTTGTGGAAAAGAACACACATGCAATGACCACTGGTTGATCCATAAGTGGTTTGTGGAAACAACACACATGCAATGACCACTGGTTGATCCATAAGTGGTTTGTGGAAAGAACACACATGAAGTGAACACTGGTTGATCCATGTGTGGTTTGTGGAAGAAACACACCTGCAATGACACTGGTGGATCCATATGTTGTTTGTGAAAAGAACACACATGCAATGACCACTGGTCGATCCATGTGTGCTTTGTGGAAAGAACACACATGCAATGACACTGGTGGATCCATATGTGGTTTGTGAAAAGTACACACATGCAATGACTCTAGAGCTAGTTTTAGTAAAAGAACACACATGCAATGACTCTAGTGGGTCCATATGTGGTTTGTGAAAAGAACACACATGCAATGACTCTAGTGGATCCATATGTGGTTTGTGGAAAAGAACACACATGCAATGACCAATGGTTGATCCATATGTGGTTTGTGGAAAGAACGCACATGCCATGAGACTGGTTGATCTCTATGTGGTTTGCGGAAAGAACACGCATGCAATGACTCAGGGGGATTCAAGTGTTGTTTGTGGAAAGAACAGACATGCAATGACCACTAGTCGATCCATGTGTGGTTTGTGGAAAGAACACACATGCAATGACACTGGTGGATCCATATGTGGTTTGTGAAAAGTACACACATGCAATGACTCTAGAGCTAGTTTTAGTAAAAGAACACACATGCAATGACTCTAGTGGGTCCATATGTGGTTTGTGAAAAGAACACACATGCAATGACTCTAGTGGATCCATATGTGGTTTGTGGAAAAGAACACACATGCAATGACCAATGGTTGATCCATATGTGGTTTGTGGAAAGAACGCACATGCCATGACACTGGTTGATCTCTATGTGGTTTGCGGAAAGAACACGCATGCAATGACTCAGGGGGATTCAAGTGTTGTTTGTGGAAAGAACAGACATGCAATGACCACTAGTCGATCCATGTGTGGTTTGTGGAAAGAACACACATGCAATGACACTGGAGGATCCATATGTGGTTTGTGAAAAGAATACACATGCAATGACTCTAGTGCTAGTTTTTGTATAAGAACACACATCCAATGACTCTAGTGCTGGTTTTAGTATAAGAACACACATGCAATGACTCTACTGCTGGTTTTAGTATAATAACACACATGCAATGAATCTAGTGGGTCCATAGGTGGTTTGTAAAAAGAACACACATGCAATGACTCTAGTGGATCCATATGTGGTTTGTGGAAAAGAACACACATGCAATGACCACTGGTTCTTCCATAAGTGGTTTGTGGAAAGAACACGCATGTAGTGAACACTGGTTGATCCATGTGTGGTTTGTGGAAAGAACACACATGCAATAACCACTGGTCGATCGATGTGTGTTTTGTGGAAATAACACACATGCAATGACACTAGTGGATCCATATGTAGTTTGTGAAAAGAACACACATGCAATGACCGCTGGTCGATCCATGTGTGGTTTGTGGAAAGAACACACATGCAATGACACTGGTGGATCCATATGTGGTTTGTCAAAAGAACACACATGCAATGACTCTAGAGCTGGTTTTAGTATAAGAACACACATGCAATGACTCTAGTGGATCCATATGTGGTTTGTGGAAAAGAACTGACATGCAATGACCACTGGTTGATCCATATGTGGTTGTGGAAAGAACACGCATGCAATGACACTGGTTGATCCATGTGTGGTTTATGGAAAGAACACACATGCAATACCACTAGTTAACCCATGTCTGGTTTGTGGAAAGAACACACATGCAATGACACTAGTGGATCCATATGTGGTTTGTGGAAAAGAACACACATGCAATGACCACTGGTTGATCCATATGTGGTTTGTGGAAAGAACACACATGTAGTGAACACTGGTTGATCCATGTGTGGTTTGTGGAAAGAACACACATGAAATGGCTCGGGGGGATCCGTATGTTGTTTGTGGATAGAACACACATGCAATGACACTGGTTGATCCATGTGTCATTTGTGGAAAGAACACGCATGCAATGGCTCAGGGGGATCCATATGTGGTTTGTGAAAAGAACACACATGCAATGAGACTGGTTGATCTCTATGTGGTTTGTGGAAAGAACACACATGTAATGAGACTGGTTGATCTCTACGTGGTTTGTGGAAAGAACACACATGCAATGACTCATGGGGATCCATGTGTGGTTTGTGGAAAGAACAGACATGCAATGACCACTGGTCGATCCATGTGTGGTTTGTGGAATGAACACACATGCAATGACACAGGTGGATCCATATGTGGTTTGTGAAAAGAATACACATGCAATGGCTCTAGTGATGGTTTTAGTATAAGAACACACATGTAATGACTCTAGTGCTGGTTTTAGTATAAGAACACACATGCAATGACTCTAGTGGGTCCATATGTGGTTTGTGAAAAGAACACACATGCAATGACTCTAATGGATCCATATGTGGTTTGTGGAAAAGAACACACATGCAATGACCAATGGTTGATCCATGTGTGGTTTGTGGAAAGAACACACATGCGGTGACACTGGTGGATCCATATGAGGTCTGTGAAAAGAACACACATGCAATGACTCTAGTGCTGGTTTTAGTATAAGAAGACACATGCAATGACTCTAGTGCTGGTTTTAGTATAAGAACACACATGCAATGACTCTAATGGGTCCATAGGTGGTTTGTGAAAAGAACACACATGAAATGACTCTAGTGGATCCATATGTGGTTTGTGGAAAAGAACACACATGCAATGACCACTGGTTGATCCATAAGTGGTTTGTGGAAAGAACACACATGAAGTGAACACTGGTTGATCCATGTGTGGTTTGTGGAAGAAACACACCTGCAATGACACTGGTGGATCCATGTGTTGTTTGTGAAAAGAACACACATGTAATGACCACTGGTCGATCCATGTGTGGTTTGTGGAAAGAACACACATGCAATGACACTGGTGGATCCATATGTGGTTTGTGAAAAGAACACACATGCAATGAATCTAGAGCTAGTTTTAGTATAAGAACGCACATGCAATGACTCTAGTGGGTCCATATGTGGTTTGTGAAAAGAACACACATGCAATGACTCTAGTGGATCCATATGTGGTTTGTGGAAAAGAACAGACATGCAACGACCACTGGTTGATCCATATGTGGTTTGTGGAAAGAACACACATGCAATGAGACTGGTTGATCTCTATGTGGTTTGCGGAAAGAACACGCATGCAATGACTCAGGGGGATTCAAGTGTTGTTTGTGGAAAGAATAGACATGCAATGACCAATGGTCGATCCATGTGTGGTTTGTGGAAAGAACACACATGCAATGACACTGGTGGATCCATATGTGGTTTGTGAAAAGAATACACATGCAATGACTCTAGTGCAGGTTTTTGTATAAGAACACACATGCAATGACTCTAGTGTTGGTTTTAGTATAAGAACACACATGCAATGACTCTACTGCTGGTTTTAGTATAATAACACACATGCAATGACTCTAGTGGGTCCATAGGTGTTTGTGAAAAGAACACACATGCAATGACTCAGGGGGATTCAAGTGTTGTTTGTGGACAGACCACACATGCAATGACACTGGTTGATCCATGTGTCATTTGTGGAAAGAACACTCATGCAATGGATCAGGGGGATCCATATGTGGTTTGTGAAAAGAACACACATGCAATGAGACTGGTTGATCTCTATGTGGTTTGTGGAAAGAACACACATGTAATGAGACTGGTTGATCTATACGTGGTTTGTGGAAAGAACACACATGCAATGACTCATGGGGATCCATGTGTGGTTTGTGGAAATAACAGACATGCAATGACCACTAGTCGATCCATGTGTGGTTTGTGGAAAGAACACACATGCAATGACACTGGTGGATCCATATGTGGTTTGTGAAAAGAATACACATGCAATGACTCTAGTGATGGTTTTAGTATAAGAACACACATGCAATGACTCTAGTGCTGGTTTTAGTATAGGAACACACATGCAATGACTCTAGTGCTGGTTTTAGTATAAGAACACACATGCAATGACTCTAGTGAGTCCATATGTGGTTTGTGAAAAGAACACACATGCAATGACTCTAGTGGATCCATATGTGGTTTGTGGAAAAGAACACACATGCAATGACCAATGGTTGATCCATATGTGGTTTGTGGAAAGAACGCACATGCCATGACACTGGTGGATCCATATGTGGTCTGTGAAAAGAACACACATACAATGACTCTAGTGCTGGTTTTAGTATAAGAAGACACATGCAATGACTCTAGTGCTGGTTTTAGTATAAGAACACACATGGAATGACTCTAGTGGGTCCATAGGTGGTTTGTGAAAAGAACACACATGCAATGACTCTAGTGGATCCATATGTGGTTTGTGTAAAAGAACACACATGCAATGACCACTTGTTGATCCATAAGTGGTTTGTGGAAAGAAGACACATGCAATGACCACTGGTTGATCCATAAGTGGTTTGTGGAAAGAACACACATGAAGTGAACACTGGTTGATCCATGTGTGGTTTGTGGAAGAAACACACCTGCAATGACACTGGTGGATCCATATGTTGTTTGTGAAAAGAACACACATGCAATGACCACTGGTCGATCCATGTGTGGTTTGTGGAAAGAACACACATGCAATGACACTGGTGGATCCATATGTGGTTTGTGAAAAGAACACACATGCAATGACTCTAGAGCTAGTTTTAGTATAAGAACACACATGCAATGACTCTAGTGGGTCCATATGTGGTTTGTGGAAAGAACACACATGCAATGACTCTAGTGGATCCATATGTGGTTTGTGGAAAAGAACAGACATGCAATGACCACTGGTTGATCCATATGTGGTTTGTGGAAAGAACACACATGCAATGAGACTGGTTGATCGATATGTGGTTTGAGGAAAGAACACGCATGAAATGACCTGTGGGGATTGAAGTGTTGTTTGTGTAAAGAACAGACATGCAATTACCACTGGTCGATCCATGTGTGGTTTGTGGAAAGAACACACATGCAATGACACTGGTGGATCCATATGTGGTTTGTGAAAAGAATACACATGCAATGACTCTAGTGCTGGTTTTTGTATAAGAACACACATGCAATGACTCTAGTGCTGGTTTTAGTATAAGAACACACATGCAATGACTCTACTGCTGGTCTTAGTATAATAACACACATGCAATGACTCTAGTGGGTCCATAGGTGGTTTGTGAAAAGAACACACATGCAATGACTCTAGTGGATCCATATGTGGTTTGTGGAAAAGAACACACATGCAATGACCACTGGTTGTTCCATAAGTGGTTTGTGGAAAGAACACGCATGTAGTGAACACTGGTTGATCCATGTGTGGATTGTGGAAAGAACACACATGCAATAACCACTGGTCGATCCATGTGTGTTTTGTGGAAAGAACACACATGCAATGACACTAGTGGATCCATATGTAGTTTGTGAAAAGAACACACATGCAATGACCACTGGTCAATCCATGTGTGGTTTGTGGAAAGAACACACATGCAATGACACTGGTGGATCCATATGTGGTTTGTGAAAAGAATACACATGCAATGACTCTAGTGATGGTTTTAGTATAAGAACACACACGCAATGACTCTAGTGCTGGTTTTAGTATAAGAACACACATGCAATGACTCTAGTGAGTCCATATGTGGTTTGTGAAAATAACACACATGCAATGACTCTAGTAGATCCATATGTGGTTTGTGGAAAAGAACACACATGCAATGACCAATGGTTGATCCATATGTGGTTTGTGGAAAGAACGCACATGCCATGACACTGGTGGATCCATATGTGGTCTGTGAAAAGGACACACATACAATGACTCTAGTGCTGGTTTTAGTATAAGAAGACACATGCAATGACTCTATTGCTGGTTTTAGTATAAGAACACACATGCAATGACTCTAGTGGGTCCATAGGTGGTTTGTGAAAAGAACACACATGCAATGACTCTAGTGGATCCATATGTGGTTTGTGTAAAAGAACACACATGCAATGACCACTGGTTGATCCATAAGTGGTTTGTGGAAAGAACACACATGCAATGACCACTGGTTGATCCATAAGTGGTTTGTGGAAAGAACACACATGAAGTGAACACTGGTTGATCCATGTGTGGTTTGTGGAAGAAACACACCTGCAATGACACTGGTGGATCCATATGTTGTTTGTGAAAAGAACACACATGCAATGACCACTGGTCGATCCATGTGTGGTTTGTGGAAAGAACACACATGCAATGACACTGGTGGATCCATATGTGGTTTGTGAAAAGAACACACATGCAATGACTCTAGAGCTAGTTTTAGTATAAGAACACACATGCAATGACTCTAGTGGGTCCATATGTGGTTTGTGGAAAGAACACACATGCAATGACTCTAGTGGATCCATATGTGGTTTGTGGAAAAGAACAGACATGCAATGACCACTGGTTGATCCATATGTGGTTTGTGGAAAGAACACACATGCAATGAGACTGGTTGATCTCTATGTGGTTTGCGGAAAGAACACGCATGCAATGACTCAGGGGGATTGAAGTGTTGTTTGTGGAAAGAAGAGACATGCAATAACCACTGGTCGATCCATGTGTGGTTTGTGGAAAGAACACACATGCAATGACACTGGTGGATCCATATGTGGTTTGTGAAAAGAATACACATGCAATGACTCTAGTGCTGGTTTTTGTATAAGAACACACATGCAATGACTCTAGTGCTGGTTTTAGTATAAGAACACACATGCAATGACTCTACTGCTGGTTTTAGTATAATAACACACATGCAATGACTCTAGTGGGTCCATAGGTGGTTCGTGAAAAGAACACACATGCAATGACTCTAGTGGATCCATATGTGGTTTGTGGAAAAGAACACACATGCAATGACCATTGGTTGTTCCATAAGTGGTTTGTGGAAAGAAAACGCATGTAGTGAACACTGGTTGATCCATGTGTGGTTTGTGGAAAGAACACACATGCAATAACCACTGGTCGATCCATGTGTGTTTTGTGGAAAGAACACACATGCAATGACACTAGTGGATCCATATGTAGTTTGTGAAAAGAACACACATGCAATGACCACTGGTTGATCCATGTGTGGTTTGTGGAAAGAACACACATGCAATGACACTGATGGATCCATATGTGGTTTGTGAAAAGAACACACATGCAATGACTCTAGAGCTGGTTTTAGTATAAGAACACACATGCAATGACTCTAGTGGGTCCATATGTGGTTTGTGAAAAGAACACACATGCAATGACTCTAGTGGATCCATATGTGGTTTGTGGAAAAGAACAGACATGCAATGACCACTGGTTGATCCATATGTGGTTTGTGGAAAGAACACACGTGCAATGACACTGGTTGATCCATGTGTGGTTTATGGAAAGAACACACATGCAATGCCACTAGTTAACCCATGTCTGGTTTGTGGAAAGAACAGACATGCCATGACTCTAGTGGATCCATATGTGGTTTGTGGAAAAGAACACACATGCAATGACCACTGGTTGATCCATATGTGGTTTGTGGAAAGAACACACATGTAGTGAACACTGGTTGATCCATGTGTGGTTTGTGGAAATAACACACATGCAATGGCTCGGGGGGATCCATATGTTGTTTGTGGACAGAACACACATGCAATGACACTGGTTGATCCATGTGTCATTTGTGGAAAGAACACGCATGCAATGGCTCAGGGGGATCCATATGTGGTTTGTGAAAAGAACACACATGCAATGAAACTGGTTGATCTCTATGTGGTTTGTGGAAAGAACACACATGTAATGAGACTGGTTGATCTCTACGTGGTTTGTGGAAAGAACACACATGCAATGACTCATGGGGATCCATGTGTGGTTTGTGGAAAGAACAGACATGCAATGACCACTGGTCGATCCATGTGTGGTTTGTGGAAAGAACACACATGCAATGACACTGGTGGATCCATATGTGGTTTGTGAAAAGAATACACATGCAATGGCTCTAGTGATGGTTTTAGTATAAGAACACACATGTAATGACTCTAGTGCTGGTTTTAGTATAAGAACACACATGCAATGACTCTAGTGGGTCCATATGTGGTTTGTGAAAAGAACACACATGCAATGACTCTAGTGGATCCATATGTGGTTTGTGGAAAAGAACACACATGCAATGACCAATGGTTGATCCATATGTGGTTTGTGGAAAGAACACACATGCCATGACACTGGTGGATCCATATGTGGTCTGTGAAAAGAACACAGATGCAATGACTCTAGTGCTGGTTTTAGTATAAGAAGACACATGCAATGACTCTAGTGCTTGTTTTAGTATAAGAACACACATGCAATGACTCTAGTGGGTCCATAGGTGGTTTGTGAAAAGAACACACATGCAATGACTCTAGTGGATCCATATGTGGTTTGTGGAAAAGAACACACATGCAATGACCACTGGTTGATCCATAAGTGGTTTGTGGAAAGAACACACATGAAGTGAACACTGGTTGATCCATGTGTGGTTTGTGGAAGAAACGCACCTGCAATGACACTGGTGGATCCATGTGTTGTTTGTGAAAAGAACACACATGCAATGACCACTGGTCGATCCATGTGTGGTTTGTCGAAAGAACACACATGCAATGACACTGGTGGATCCATATGTGGTTTGTGAAAAGAACACACATGCAATGACTCTAGAGCTAGTTTTAGTATAAGAACACACATGCAATGACTCTAGTGGGTCCATATCTGGTTTGTGAAAAGAAAACACATGCAATGACTCTAGTGGATCCATATGTGGTTTGTGGAAAAGAACAGACATGCAATGACCACTGGTTGAGCCATATGTGGTTTGTGGAAAGAACACACATGCAATGAGACTGGTTGATCTCTATGTGGTTTGCGGAAAGAACACGCATGCAATGACTCAGGGGGATTCAAGTGTTGTTTGTGGAAAGAATAGACATGCAATGACCACTGGTCGAGCCATGTGTGGTTTATGGAAATAACACACATGCAATGACACTGGTGGATCCATATGTCGTTTGTGAAAAGAATACACATGCAATGTCTCTAGTGCTGGTTTTCGTATAAGAACACACATGCAATGACTCTAGTGCTGGTTTTAGTATAAGAACACACATGCAATGACTCTACTGCTGGTTTTAGTATAATAACACACATGCAATGACTCTAGTGGGTCCATAGGTGGTTTGTAAAAAGAACACACATGCAATGACTCTAGTGGATCCATATGTGGTTTGTGGAAAAGAACACACATGCAATGACCACTGGTTGTTCCATAAGTGGTTTGTGGAAAGAACACGCATGTAGTGAACACTGGTTGATCCATGTGTGGTTTGTGGAAAGAACACACATGCAATAACCACTGGTCGATCCATGTGTGTTTTGTGGAAAGAACACACATGCAATGACACTAGTGGATCCATTTGTATTTTGTGAAAAGACCACACATGCAATGACCGCTGGTCGATCCATGTGTGGTTTGTGGAAAGAACACACATGCAATGACACTGGTGGATCCATATGTGGTTTGTGAAAAGAACACACATGCAATGACTCTAGAGCTGGTTTTAGTATAAGAACACACATGTAATGACTCTAGTGGGTCCATATGTGGTTTGTGAAAAGAACACACATGCAATGACTCTAGTGGATCCATATGTGGTTTGTGGAAAAGAACAGACATGCAATGACCACTGGTTGATCCATATGTGGTTTGTGGAAAGAACACACATGCAATGACACTGGTTGATCCATGTGTGGTTTATGGAAAGAACACACATGCAATGCCACTAGTTAACCCATGTCTGGTTTGTGGAAAGAACACACATGCAATGACTCTAGTGGATCCATATGTGGTTTGTGGAAAAGAACACACATGCAATGACCACTGGTTGATCCATATGTGGTTTGTGGAAAGAACACACATGCAGTGAACACTGGTTGATCCATGTGTGGTTTGTGGAAAGAACACACATGCAATGGCTCGGGGGGATCCATATGTGGTTTGTGGACAGAACACACATGCAATGACACTGGTTGATCCATGTGTCATTTGTGGAAAGAACACGCATGCAATGGCTCAGGGGGATCAGTATGTGATTTGTGAAAAGAACACACATGCAATGAGACTGGTTGATCTCTATGTGGTTTGTGGAAAGAACACACATGTAATGAGACTGGTTGATCTCTACGTGGTTTGTAGAAAGAACACACATGCAATGACTCATGGGGATCCATGTGTGGTTTGTGGAAAGAAAAGACATACAATGACCACTGGTCGATCCATGTGTGGTTTGTGGAAAGAACGCACACGCAATAAAACTGGTGGATCCATATGTGGTTTGTGAAAAGAATACACATGCAATGACTCTAGTGATGGTTTTACTATAAGAACACACATGCAATGACTCTAGTGCTGGTTTTAGTATAAGAACACACATGCAATGACTCTAGTGGGTCCATATGTGGTTTGTGAAAAGAACACACATGCAATGACTCTAGTGGATCCATATGTGGTTTGTGGAAAAGAACACACATGCAATGACCAATGGTTGATCCATATGTGGTTTGTGGAAAGAACACACATGCCATGACACTGGTGGATCCATATGTGGTCTGTGAAAAGAACACACATGCAATGACTCTAGTGCTGGTTTTAGTATAAGAAGACACATGCAATGACTCTAGTGCTGGTTTTAGTATAAGAACACACATGCAATGACTCTAGTGGGTCCATAGGTGGTTTGTGAAAAGAACACACATGCAATGACTCTAGTGGATCCATATCTGGTTTGTGGAAAAGAACACACATGCAATGACCACTGGTTGATCCGTAAGTGGTTTGTGGAAAGAACACACATGAAGTGAACACTGGTTGATCCATGTGTGGTTTGTGGAAGAAACACACCTGCAATGACACTGGTGGATCCATGTGTTGTTTGTGAAAAGAACACACATGCAATGACCATCGGATCCTTGTGTGGTTTGTGGAAAGAACACACATGCAATGACACTGGTGGATCCATATGTGGTTTGTGAAAAGAACACACATGCAATGACTCTAGAGCTAGTTTTAGTATAAGAACACACATGCAATGACTCTAGTGGGTCCATATGTGGTTTGTGAAAAGAACACACATGCAATGATTCTAGTGGATCCATATGTGGTTTGTGGAAAGAATGCACATGCAATGACCACTGGTTGATCCATATGTGGTTTTTGGAAAGAACACACATGCAATGAGACTGGTTGATCTCTATGTGGTTTGCGGAAAGAACACGCATGCAATGACCACTGGTCGATCCATGTGTGGTTTGTGGAAAGAACACACATGCAATGACACTGGTGGATCCATATGTGGTTTGTGAAAAGAATACACATGCAATGACTCTAGTGCTGGTTTTTGTATAATAACACACATGCAATGACTCTAGTGCTGGTTTTAGTATAAGAACACACATGCAGTGACTCTACTGCTGGTTTTAGTATAATAACACACATGCAATGACTCTAGTGGATCCATATGTGGTTTGTGGAAAAGAACACACATGCAATGACCACTGGTTGTTCCATAAGTGGTTTGTGGAAAGAACACGCATGTAGTGAACACTGGTTGATCCATGTGTGGTTTCTGGAAAGAACACACATGCAATAACCACTGGTCGATCCATGTGTGTTTTGTGGAAAGAACACACATGCAATGACACTAGTGGATCCATCTGTATTTTGTGAAAAGACCACACATGCAATGACCGCTGGTCGATCCATGTGTGGTTTGTGGAAAGAACACACATGCAATGACACTGGTGGATCCATATGTGGTTTGTGAAAAGAACACACATGCAATGACTCTAGAGCTGGTTTTAGTATAAGAACACACATGTAATGACTCTAGTGGGTCCATATGTGGTTTGTGAAAAGAACACACATGCAATGACTCTAGTGGATCCATATGTGGTTTGTGGAAAAGAACAGACATGCAATGACCACTGGTTGATCCATATGTGGTTTGTGGAAAGAACACACATGCAATGACACTGGTTGATCCATGTGTGGTTTATGGAAAGAACACACATGCAATGCCACTAGTTAACCCATGTCTGGTTTGTGGAAAGAACACACATGCAATGACTCTAGTGGATCCATATGTGGTTTGTGGAAAAGAACACACATGCAATGACCACTGGTTGATCCATATGTGGTTTGTGGAAAGAACACACATGCAGTGAACACTGGTTGATCCATGTGTGGTTTGTGGAAAGAACACACATGCAATGGCTCGGGGGGATCCATATGTGGTTTGTGGACAGAACACACATGCAATGACACTGGTTGATCCATGTGTCATTTGTGGAAAGAACACGCATGCAATGGCTCAGGGGGATCAGTATGTGATTTGTGAAAAGAACACACATGCAATGAGACTGGTTGATCTCTATGTGGTTTGTGGAAAGAACACACATGTAATGAGACTGGTTGATCTCTACGTGGTTTGTAGAAAGAACACACATGCAATGACTCATGGGGATCCATGTGTGGTTTGTGGAAAGAAAAGACATACAATGACCACTGGTCGATCCATGTGTGGTTTGTGGAAAGAACACACACATAATAAACTGGTGGATCCATATGTGGTTTGTGAAAAGAATACACATGCAATGACTCTAGTGATGGTTTTACTATAAGAACACACATGCAATGACTCTAGTGCTGGTTTTAGTATAAGAACACACATGCAATGACTCTAGTGGGTCCATATGTGGTTTGTGAAAAGAACACACATGCAATGACTCTAGTGGATCCATATGTGGTTTGTGGAAAAGAACACACATGCAATGACCAATGGTTGATCCATATGTGGTTTGTGGAAAGAACACACATGCCATGACACTGGTGGATCCATATGTGGTCTGTGAAAAGAACACACATGCAATGACTCTAGTGCTGGTTTTAGTATAAGAAGACACATGCAATGACTCTAGTGCTGGTTTTAGTATAAGAACACACATGCAATGACTCTAGTGGGTCCATAGGTGGTTTGTGAAAAGAACACACATGCAATGACTCTAGTGGATCCATATCTGGTTTGTGGAAAAGAACACACATGCAATGACCACTGGTTGATCCGTAAGTGGTTTGTGGAAAGAACACACATGAAGTGAACACTGGTTGATCCATGTGTGGTTTGTGGAAGAAACACACCTGCAATGACACTGGTGGATCCATGTGTTGTTTGTGAAAAGAACACACATGCAATGACCACTGGTCGATCCATGTGTGGTTTGTGGAAAGAACACACATGCAATGACACTGGTGGATCCATATGTGGTTTGTGAAAAGAACACACATGCAATGACTCTAGAGCTAGTTTTAGTATAAGAACACACATGCAATGACTCTAGTGGGTCCATATGTGGTTTGTGAAAAGAACACACATGCAATGATTCTAGTGGATCCATATGTGGTTTGTGGAAAAGAACAGACATGCAATGACCACTGGTTGATCCATATGTGGTTTTTGGAAAGAACACACATGCAATGAGACTGGTTGATCTCTATGTGGTTTGCGGAAAGAACACGCATGCAATGACCACTGGTCGATCCATGTGTGGTTTGTGGAAAGAACACACATGCAATGACACTGGTGGATCCATATGTGGTTTGTGAAAAGAATACACATGCAATGACACTAGTGCTGGTTTTGTATAATAACACATGCAATGACTCTAGTGCTGGTTTTAGTATAAGAACACACATGCAGTGACTCTACTGCTGGTTTTAGTATAATAACACACATGCAATGACTCTAGTGGGTCCATAGGTGGTTTGTAAAAAGAACACACATGCAATGACTCTAGTGGATCCATATGTGGTTTGTGGAAAAGAACACACATGCAATGACCACTGGTTGTTCCATAAGTGGTTTGTGGAAAGAACACGCATGTAGTGAACACTGGTTGATCCATGTGTGGTTTGTGGAAAGAACACACATGAAATAACCACTGGTCGATCCATGTGTGTTTTGTGGAAAGAACACACATGCAATGACACTAGTGGATCCATATGTAGTTTGTGAAAAGAACACACATGCAATGACCGCTGGTCGATCCATGTGTGGTTTGTGGAAAGAACACACATGTAATGACACTGGTGGATCCATATGTGGTTTGTGAAAAGAACACACATGCAATGTGTAACTACCTCGGTGAATTACGCTCCTAGTTACAAGCCTGGATGAGCAGAAATGGTTGAAATAGTACGGTGGGGCCCAAATGCCACTCACAGGTAGACCCTTCGGCCGTCCCAACCATTTCCAAACATCAGGACAAGAACGGGTGGCGTGCGAAGTGAAGGATCAACTACATACACAAATGAGTATGTATGCAAGCCACCATACAATAGTACATCAGAGCCATTCCATCTAAAAAGAAAGGAAATATAGTAACGCCATACGGCAAGATCCAAATATCCTAGATAGATATAATAGTTTAGGATATCTCCTCATACATCAAACATCAGAGTATCAAGCGGAAGCGGAAGACAAAATCCGAGTACGGATAAGAAGCAAATCAGCATAAGATGCCCCATAATTAAGCACATCCCGCCCACAGATCTCACGGATCCCCGTTCCCGGAATCTCTACACCGAATGATCGTTGCCCACATCGTCCGTCTCCTCCACCCAGTATCCATCTTGCGAGTTTACCTGTTCATCTGAATCAAACAATTTATCGTGTGAGACCCTAGGGGTACTCAGCAAGTCTTTATGCCTCTAAAGGGACACAACCTGGGGTGACGCAATTGCAGCCAAAGATAAACCCGAACAATTCTAGAGATACTCGCTAACCATCCGCCTAACCAGAGATAGACGGATGTCCGTGAATTATTAATAACAGTTATAACGGTAATCTTAACAGATCCGTCCTCCTCCTCGCTTACCGACGAGGAAGCGGACGGACAACCCCCCCATCCGTTGGCAGTTTTATTATCCATTCCATGAGTGTTGTACTATTTACTAGTTAGGTACCTAGTCTAGTCAAATTAAAAGCGGTACTTTAGTTATGCTTGTCTATGATCGAGAAACTGTGCTCCAAGTCGTCCATAACCGCGGACACGGCTTTCAGAAAGTTTTACCCTGCAGGGGTGCACAAATAGCAACACACACTCGATCAACCTCGGAAAAACCAAATCAAGACCCAACGAGGCAGTCATGACAAAGCGATCACAGGATTCAGAAATATTTCAGGGGGCCACCCCATTAAGCTACCCGCAACGGAGTTAGCCGACTCCGAGACGGACTCAAGGTTTGCGTCAGTGGCTGTAAACGACTGGGAACCCGAAAGTGTGACTGGGCTTGTCGATACCGCTAAAACACTACGCTTTCCAAAACAGTACAGGTGCAGTACATCGCACAATTTAAATAAAGCAGTAAAGCATGGCATAAGTACAGGATAGTAAAAAAAACCTCAAACTAGTTTGTGGCCCCAAGAAATAAGAATGAATCAAGCTCTGGCTCAGGGGGGTTCATAAGCCTCCCGGATGTGGATAGCATGAATATTCTTGGAACAGGAATCAAGTACTCGGGGTCTTACGGGACACAAGTGAGCCTGAAAAACCAAATAGCGAATATGGCTCACCGATGCCACTTTCATTAGTTATCCCATTACTACTCAGGTTAAGTTGTTTAGGTACCTCGTTATCCATCTGACACTCACATACCCTACACATGCTGTTCTACGACTCGCATGGCTCAAACAACTCCTGTAGTAATGGCTCATGGGATGGAGGCACAAGCTTCGGTGGGGTTTAAAAAGTAAAGGCTATGCAATACTTGGGATTCAAATTAATGCAATCGCGACTCAATGATGCAAGAATAAGATAGAGGCAATGGGTACTATATGTATGCAAGCATGTGGTAGTGCTTGCCTGGCAGCTCAGTTGAAGCAAGGGATGGATCTGGGTAGTGCTCCTGGTTCTCTTGATATATCCCTTCAAATCGGCCTATTCGAAGAAGAACCAAACAAACAAGGGCCAACATAAATAAAGTGCACAAGCATATGAATAAAATGCGACAAGCAAACAATCATGCCATGATGAATGGTGCACAAATTGCATGGTATTAAAGTAGCATGGCATGGTGAGGTGTGGAATACAAGGAGTAAGCATTTTATTGAGTTTTAGCCTTATTTTAACCTCATTTTAGTTGCTGTACACATTATATTTATATGATGCATGCTGCAAAACAGAACAATGATTGCATAAACGGAAAGGTCTCGTCGAGCTAATCATTTTAGACATATTATTTGTTAAATTTGGAGTTATAAAACAAAAGTTATTAATTAATTAAGGAAAAAGGGCATTTTCTTGTAATTTTAATTAACTTGGAAATTAAAGTGTCCAAAATATATTTTGAATGGCATATTTGAATTCCTCACATTTTTCTGATTTGAAAACATATATTATTTGTATTATTTGGATTTATATTTTAAAAGATATTTTAAAACAGATTTAAATTTGGAATTTGGATTAATTTTGAAAAGATTTGAATTAAAACAGATATACAGAAAAATACTTTTGTTACTCGCTCAGTTCTAGCCACAGACTATGACAGGTGGGCCCCCTCTTTGGGGCCACAGCATGAAAAAACTTGTCATCATGAGCACGCCACCCACGAGAGGATGACAAGTGGGGCCAGCAATCTCGGGTCCATCAAGGCAGCCATCCATGGGCGACACGTTGCGGATCCAGGGGCTGCGGGTTGAGACTGGCTGGGGTGTTTTCGCAAGGTTGATCGGGCGGTGGTGGGTGGGCCACGAGGTACCGCGGGTTTAGGAATAAAAAGCTAGAGGGTTTTCGCAAGCGTCACGGCTGCACTGCTTCTTCTCTCTCGACGACAAAGCGGTTGGACAGCTGGACGGGCACGCGCAGTGGGATCGATCCGGGGACCTAGGGCTCATGTGGGTGAGAAACCACTTGCGGTGGCGGGGTTTGGTGACGCAAGGGGTTGGGCCTAGATGGGGTGTTCGCGTACGGGAGCGAATGACGCCACGCTTCGCTGGTGCACCGAGGTGCTCGACGGAAGGGCCCGGCGGATCTAGGGCGGCACGAGGCGGGACATGTCCAGGGGGTTAAGGGCTCACCGAGGAGATGATGGTGGAGTTGGTTCGGAGATCGCGCCGGCGTCTGAGGGACCGTCTCCTCCTTGGCGGCGGTCCGGCGTAGGCAGGTACTCCACGATCTTCTCGATCACCTCCACGGCACGCCGCTGAACGATGAGGGCGAGGTGACGGCGGCAGCGGCCGGTCTGGCGGGGGTGGAGAGAGAGGGGAGGAGAGGGCAAGCTGAGGCGGATCTGGAGAGGTAGCAAAGCAGAGAGAGGGAGGAAGCAGAGGAGAGGGGGATGCCGTGGGAGGTGGGGTTGATGGAAAGGTGGCTCAGCCACCTTTCCTTCCTCCTTCACGATGCTTTCGGCTGAGGGGGCAGTGGGCCTGCAGGCAGGTGATCGGGGACGTCCAGGTGGGGCAGGGTGAGGCCAGGAGGTAGGCTCGGTGTGGGGCCTTGTGGCAGAGAGAGAGAAGAGAGAGGAAGGGAGAGGAGGAGCTCGGGTTGGAGCTAGGGTTGGGGTAGAGAGGGGGTATGGCTCGGGTGTAGCTAGGGTTTGGTTGGGTGGTAGCTAGGTGGGCCAGGGTGACCAGGTGGGGCCAGCTAGGTGAGAGGGGAGAGAGAGGCCGAGAGGGAGGGGTGGTAGCTAGGGTAGGTCATGGTTTAGGGTTTAGGAGAGGGGGTATGGTGATGATGGGGTAGATGATAGGGAGGATCTTAGCTAGAGGGTAAGAGAGAGAGATGAGTGGGATGCTTAGGGTTTAGCTACTTGCTTGCACCAAGCTAGATCAACAAGAATAGGTGGATGAGGGTATGGATGGGGATAGATGTAGTTTTTAGCATGTCCCAAACAAAACAAGCATGAAGAGAGGTAGAGAGAGATGGGAGAAAAGATGCACTCAAAATTCAAATAAAATCCAAAGGACAAGCAAAAGGTGGTACTTGCATGGGCCATGCATAAATAATTAATACCATGCTTATCTTTGTGAAAACAAGGTTATTTACATGGCATTATTCTTATGCATTCCAAAATGTGGAGTAAGGCCTAAGCAAAAGGATTTAAGAGAAGTTCCAAGTGGAGTAGATGGAGTTGATCACATTTGATTATAATTGGGACTTGCTAGCGTGTGTATGCCACTAGATGCTTACTAGTCCCAAAGATATCCCCACATGAGCATAACTCCATAATAATCCATATGGAAGCTAGGAAAAGGGTTCCACTCACAAGGCATGCAAAGGTGGCCATGTGGCTCTCATAAACCAATAATGTGAAAACAACATGATGCCAAGATGAGAGCATGTGGACAAAAGAATTGGATCCATCCCAACCCACATGAGCTAGAGGTAAAACCCAAATAAAGTGCAAAGCTCATATTTAGTTGGATGGTGGAATTATAAGGTGGTGAAATAAAAGGTGGTGGAGTGGAATAAAAGATATGCCCCCAACTCAACTTGGGCATTAAACAATATATCAAGAACCAAATACAATATCAAGAGGCAAATACAATTTACAATGCATATGAGGGAAGAACCAAAACAAAAAGGGTTTTATATGATGCTCAAATGCAAGGTGGCATGATGACATGAGCATGATATATTTATGATACAACAATTATATATTTGAAGTAGCCATTATATTACTAGACCAAGTAGCATTACAATTGTTAGACAATTGGGATGCTACACAATGACTCTAGAGCTGGTTTTAGTATAAGAACACACATGCAATGACTCTAGTGGGTCCATATGTGGTTTGTGAAAAGAACACACATGCAATGACTCTAGTGGATCCATATGTGTTTTGTGGAAAAGAATAGACATGCAATGACCACTGGTTGATCCATATGTGGTTTGTGGAAAGAACACACATGCAATGACACTGGTTGATCCATGTGTGGTTTATGGAAAGAACACACATGCAATGCCACTAGTTAACCCATGTCTGGTTTGTGGAAAGAACACACATGCAATGACTCTAGTGGATCCATATGTGGTTTGTGGAAAAGAACACACATGCAATGACCACTGGTTGATCCATATGTGGTTTGTGGAAAGAACACACATGCAGTGAACACTGGTTGATCCATGTGTGGTTTGTGGAAAGAACACACATGCAATGGCTCGGGGGGATCCATATGTGGTTTGTGGACAGAACACACATGCAATGACACTGGTTGATCCATGTGTCATTTGTGGAAAGAACACGCATGCAATGGCTCAGGGAGATCAGTATGGGGTTTGTGAAAAGAACACACATGCAATGAGACTGGTTGATCTCTATGTGGTTTGTGGAAAGAACACACATGTAATGAGACTGGTTGATTCAGACGTGGTTTGTGGAAAGAACACACATGCAATGACTCATGGGGATCCATGTGTGGTTTGTGGAAAGAACAGACATGCAATGACCACTGGTCGATCCATGTGTGGTTTGTGGAAAGAACACACATGCAATGACACTGGTGGATCCATATGTGGTTTGTGAAAAGAATACACATGCAATGACTCTAGTGATGGTTTTAGTATAAGAACACACATGCAATGACTCTAGTGCTGGTTTTAGTATAAGAACACACATGCCATTACTCTAGTGGGTCCATATGTGGTTTGTGAAAAGAACACACATGCAATGACTCTAGTGGATCCATATGTGGTTTGTGGAAAAGAACACACATGCAATGACCAATGGTTGATCCATATGTGGTTTGTGGAAAGAACACACATGCCATGACACTGGTGGATCAATATGTGGTCTGTGAAAAGAACACACATGCAATGACTCTAGTGCTGGTTTTAGTATAAGAAGACACATGCAATGACTCTAGTGCTGGTTTTAGTATAAGAACACACATGCAATGACTCTAGTGGGTCCATAGGTGGTTTGTGAAAAGAACACACATGCAATGACTCTAGTGGATCCATATGTGGTTTGTGCAAAAGAACACACATGCAATGACCACTGGTTGATCCATATGTGGTTTATGGAAACAACACACATGCAATGAGACTGGTTGATCTCTATGTGGTTTGCGGAAAGAACACGCATGCAATGACTCATGTGGATCCATATGTTGTTTGTGGAAAGAACAGACATGCAATGACACTGGTTGATCCATGTGTGGTTTATGGAAAGAACACACATGCAATGCCACTAGTTAACCCATGTCTGGTTTGTGGAAAGAACACACATGCAATGACTCTAGTGGATCCATATGTGGTTTGTGGAAAAGAACGCACATGCAATGACCACTGGTTGATCCATATGTGGTTTGTGGAAAGAACACACATGAAGTGAACACTGGTTGATCCATGTGTGGTTTGTGGAAAGAACACACATGCAATGGCTCGGGGGATCCATATGTGGTTTGTGGACAGAACACACATGCAATGACACTGGTTGATCCATGTGTCATTTGTGGAAAGAACACGCATGCAATGACTCAGGGGGATCCATATGTGGTTTCTGAAAAGAACACACATGCAATGACTCTAGTGGATCCATATGTGGTTTGTGGAAAAGAACAGACATGCAATGACCACTGGTTGATCCATATGTGGTTTGTGGAAAGAACACACATGCAATGACACTGGTTGATCCATGTGTGGTTTATGGAAAGAACACACATGCAATGCCACTAGTTAACCCATCTCTGGTTTGTGGAAATAACACACATGCAATGACTCTAGTGGATCCATATGTGGTTTGTGGAAAAGAACACACATGCAATGACCACTGGTTGATCCATATGTGGTTTGTGGAAAGAACACACATGCAGTGAACACTGGTTGATCCATGTGTGGTTTGTGGAAAGAACACATATGCAATGGCTCGGGGGGATCCATATGTGGTTTGTGGACAGAACACACATGCAATGACACTGGTTGATCCATGTGTCATTTGTGGAAAGAACACGCATGCAATGGCTCAGGGGGATCAGTATGGGGTTTGTGAAAAGAACACACATGCAATGAGACTGGTTGATCTCTATGCGGTTTGTGGAAAGAACACACATGTAATGAGACTGGTTGATCTCTACGTGGTTTGTGGAAAGAACACACATGCAATGACTCATGGGGATCCATGTGTGGTTTGTGGAAAGAACAGACATGCAATGACCATCAGTCGATCCATGTGGTTTGTGGAAAGAACACACATGCAATGACACTGGTGGATCCATATGTGGTTTGTGAAAAGAATACACATGCAATGACTCTAGTGATGGTTTTAGTATAAGAACACACATGCAATGATTCTAGTGCTGGTTTTAGTATAAGAACACACATGCAATGACTCTAGTGGGTCCATATGTGGTTTGTGAAAAGAACACACATGTAATGACACTGGTTGATCCATGTGTGGTTTATGGAAAGAACACACATGCAATGCCACTAGTTAACCCATGTTGGTTTGTGGAAAGAACACACATGCAATGACTCTAGTGGATCCATATGTGGTTTGTGGAAAATAACACACATGCAATGACCACTGGTTGATCCATATGTGGTTTGTGGAAAGAACACACATGCAGTGAACACTGGTTGATCCATGTGTGGTTTGTGGAAAGAACACACATGCAATGGCTCGGGGGGATCCATATGTGGTTTGTGGACAGAACACACATGCAATGACACTGGTTGATCCATGTGTCATTTGTGGAAAGAACACGCATGCAATGGCTCAGGGATCGATGTGGTTTGTGAAAAGAACACACATGCAATGAGACTGGTTGATCTCTATGTGGTTTGTGGAAAGAACACACATGTAATGAGACTGGTTGATCTCTACGTGGTTTGTAGAAAGAACACACATGCAATGACTCATGGGGATCCATGTGTGGTTTGTGGAAAGAAAAGACATGCAATGACCACTGGTCGATCCATGTGTGGTTTGTGGAAAGAACACACACGCAATGACACTGGTGGATCCATATGTGGTTTGTGAAAAGAATACACATGCAATGACTCTAGTGATGGTTTTAGTATAAGAACACACATGCAATGACTCTAGTGCTGGTTTTAGTATAAGAACACACATGCAATGACTCTAGTGGGTCCATATGTGGTTTGTGAAAAGAACACACATGCAATGACTCTAGTGGATCCATATGTGGTTTGTGGAAAAGAACACACATGCAATGACCAATGGTTGATCCATATGTGGTTTGTGGAAAGAACACACATGCCATGACACTGGTGGATCCATATGTGGTCTGTGAAAAGAACACACATGCAATGACTCTAGTGCTGGTTTTAGTATAAGAAGACACATGCAATGACTCTAGTGCTGGTTTTAGTATAAGAACACACATGCAATGACTCTAGTGGGTCCATAGGTGGTTTGTGAAAAGAACACACATGCAATGACTCTAGTGGATCCATATTTGGTTTGTGGAAAAGAACACACATGCAATGACCACTGGTTGATCCATAAGTGGTTTGTGGAAAGAACACACATGAAGTGAACACTGGTTGATCCATGTGTGATTTGTGGAAGAAACACACCTGCAATGACACTGGTGGATCCATGTGTTGTTTGTGAAAAGAACACACATGCAATGACCACTGGTCGATCCATGTGTGGTTTGTGGAAAGAACACACATGCAATGACACTGGTGGATCCATATGTGGTTTGTGAAAAGAACACACATGCAATGACTCTAGAGCTAGTTTTAGTATAAGAACACACATGCAATGACTCTAGTGGGTCCATATGTGGTTTGTGAAAAGAACACACATGCAATGACTCTAGTGGATCCATATGTGGTTTGTGGAAAAGAACAGACATGCAATGACCACTGGTTGATCCATAAGTGGTTTTTGGAAAGAACACACATGCAATGAGACTGGTTGATCTCTATGTGGTTTGCGGAAAGAACACGCATGCAATGACCACTGGTCGATCCATGTGTGGTTTGTGGAAAGAACACACATGCAATGACACTGGTGGATCCATATGTGGTTTGTGAAAAGAATACACATGCAATGACTCTAGTGCTGGTTTTTGTATAATAACACACATGCAATGACTCTAGTGCTGGTTTTAGTATAAGAACACACATGCAGTGACTCTACTGCTGGTTTTAGTATAATAACACACATGCAATGACTCTAGTGGGTCCATAGGTGGTTTGTAAAAAGAACACACATGCAATGACTCTAGTGGATCCATATGTGGTTTGTGGAAAAGAACACACATGCAATGACCACTGGTTGTTCCATAAGTGGTTTGTGGAAAGAACACGCATGTAGTGAACACTGGTTGATCCATGTGTGGTTTGTGGAAAGAACACACATGCAATAACCACTGGTCGATCCATGTGTGTTTTGTGGAAAGAACACACATGCAATGACACTAGTGGATGCATATGTAGTTTGTGAAAAGAACACACATGCAATGACCGCTGGTCGATCCATGTGTGGTTTGTGGAAAGAACACACATGTAATGACACTGGTGGATCCATATGTGGTTTGTGAAAAGAACACACATGCAATGTGTAACTACCTCGGTGAATTACGCTCCTAGTTACAAGCCTGGATGAGCAGAAATGGTTGAAATAGTACGGTGGGGCCCAAATGCCACTCACAGGTAGACCCTTCGGCCGTCCCAACCATTTCCAAACATCGGGACAAGAACGGGTGGCGTAATCGGCAGGCGAAGGGATCAACTACATACACAAATGAGTATGTATGCAAGCCACCATACAATAGTACATCAGAGCCATTCCATCTAAAAAGAAAGGAAATATAGCAACGCCATACGGCAAGATCCAAATATCCTAGATAGATATAATAGTTTAGGATATCTCCTCATACATCAAACATCAGAGTATCAAGCGGAAGCGGAAGACAAAATCCGAGTACGGATAAGAAGCAAATCAGCATATGATGCCCCATAATTAAGCACATCCCGCCCACAGATCTCACGGATCCCCGTTCCCGGAATCTCTACACCGAATGATCGTTGCCCACATCGTCCGTCTCCTCCACCCAGTATCCATCTTGCGAGTTTACCTGTTCATCTGAATCAAACAATTTATCGTGTGAGACCCTAGGGGTACTCAGCAAGTCTTTATGCCTCTAAAGGGGACACAACCTGGGGTGACGCAATTGCAGCCAAAGATAAACCCGAACAATTCTAGAGATACTCGCTAACCATCCGCCTAACCAGAGATAGACGGATGTCCGTGAATTATTAATAACAGTTATAACGGTAATCTTAACAGATCCGTCCTCCTCCTCGCTTACCGACGAGGAAGCGGACGGATAACCCCCCCATCCGTTGGCAGTTTTGTTATCCATTCCATGAGTGTTGTACTATTTACTAGTTAGGTACCTAGTCTAGTCAAATTAAAAGCGGTACTTTAGTTATGCTTGTCTATGATCGAGAAACTGTGCTCCAAGTCGTCCATAACCGCGGACACGGCTTTCAGAAAGTTTTACCCTGCAGGGGTGCACAAATAGCAACACACACTCGATCAACCTCGGAAAAACCAAATCAAGACCCAACGAGGCAGTCATGACAAAGCGATCACAGATTGAGAATATTTCAGGGGCCACCCCATTAAGCTACCCAACGGAGTTAGCCGACCAGAAGCGGACTCAAGGTTCGCTGGTGCTGTAAGCATCGGGAACCCGAAAGTGTGACTGGGCTTGTCGATACCGCTAAAACACTACGCTTTCCAAAACAGTACAGGTGCAGTACATCGCACAATTTAAATAAAGCAGTAAAGCATGGCATAAGTACAGGATAGTAAAAAAAACCTCAAACTAGTTTGTGGCCCCAAGAAATAAGAATGAATCAAGCTCGCCTGTGGGGTTCATAAGCCTCCGATGTGGATAGCATGAAGATTCTTGGAACAGGAATCAAGTACTCGGGGTCTTACGGGACACAAGTGAGCCTGAAAAACCAAATAGCGAATATGGCTCACCGATGCCACTTTCATTAGTTATCCCATTACTACTCAGGTTAAGTTGTTTAGGTACCTCGTTATCCATCTGACACTCACATACCCTACACATCTTGTTTCTACGACTCGCATGGCTCAAACAACTCCTGTAGTAATGGCTCATGGGATGGAGGCACAAGCTCGTGGGTTTAAAAAGTAAAGGCTATGCAATACTTGGGATTCAAATTAATGCAATCGCGACTCAATGATGCAAGAATAAGATAGAGGCAATGGGTACTATATGTATGCAAGCATGTGGTAGTGCTTGCCTGGCAGCTCAGTTGAAGCAAGGGATGGATCTGGGTAGTGCTCCTGGTTCTCTTGATATATCCCCTTTCGGCCTATTCAAGAAGAACCAAACAAACAAGGGCCAACATAAATAAAGTGCACAAGCATATGAATAAATCGACAAGCAAACAATCATGCCATGATGAATGGTGCACAAATTGCATGGTATTAAAGTAGCATGGCATGGTGAGGTGTGGAATACAAGGAGTAAGCATTTTATTGAGTTTTAGCCTTATTTTAACCTCATTTTAGTTGCTGTACACATTATATTTATATGATGCATGCTGCAAAACAGAACAAGGATTGCATAAACAGAAAGGTCTCGTCGAGCTAATCATTTTAGACATATTATTTGTTAAATTTGGAGTTATAAAACAAAAGTTATTAATTAATTAAGGAAAAAGGGCATTTTCTTGTAATTTTAATTAACTTGGAAATTAAAGTGTCCAAAATATATTTTGAATGGCATATTTGAATTCCTCACATTTTTCTGATTTGAAAACATATATTATTTGTATTATTTGGATTTATATTTTAAAAGATATTTAAAAACAGATTTAAATTTGGAATTTGGATTAATTTTGAAAAGATTTGAATTAAAACAGATATACAGAAAAATACTTTTGTTACTCGCTCAGTTCTAGCCACAGATGACAGGGCCCTGCTGAGCGGATCGGTAGCATGAAAAAAACATCACCATGAGCACGCCCACCACAGAGGATGACAAGTGGGGCCGACAATCTCGGGTCCACTTGATCAGGCAGCCATCCTTGACGGGCGACGGATCCGGGCTGCGGGTTGAGGCCGGAGAGCTGGGGGTGTTTCTGCAAGGTTGATCAGGCGGACTGGTGGGCCACGAGGTACCGCATGGTTTAGGAATAAAAAGCTAGGGGTTTTCAGAAAGCGTCACGGCACCTGCTTCTTCTTCTCTCGACGACAAAAGCGGTCTTTGGACAGACGGGCACGCAGCCTTGGCGGGATCGATCCGGGACCTAGGGCTCGCCATGTGAGGCAGAGCCACCGCTGCTGGCGGGGTTTGGTGACAAGGGGTTGGCCTAGATGGGGTGTTCGCAGCGACTTGGAGCGAGCAGACGCCACGCCGCTGGTGCACCGAGGGTGCTCACGGAAGGGCCGCAGATCTAGGGCGGATCTGGCCAGGCGGGACATGTCCAGGGGGTTAAGGGGCTCACCGAGAGATGATGGTGGAGTTGGTTCGGAGGCGCTGGCGGAAATCGTCGTCGCAGACGGCAGCGTAGCTAGGGTTCGTGAGAATCACGTCGGCGTCTTGAGACGAGGGTTCTCCTCTCTCGGCTGCGCGGTCAGGGCGTGGCAGGTACTCCACGATCTTCTCGATCACCTCCACGACGGCACGCCGCTGGAACGATGAGGGGCAGAGGTAGACGCCGGCGGCGGCCGGGGTCGGTGCAAGGCGGTGGAGAGAGGGGAGGAGAGGGCAAGCTCGGGGCGGATCTGGAGAGGTAGCAGGCGAGAGAGAGGGAGGGAAAAGCAGAGAGGGAGAGGGGGATGCCGTGGGGAGGTGGGGTTGATGGAAAAGGTGGCTCAGCCACCTTTCCTTCCTCCTTCACGTGCTCGAGCTGGGGGCCAAGGCAGGCACGGGCAGGTGATCGGGGACGTCCAGGTGGGGCAGGGTGAGGCCAGGAGGTAGGCTCGGTGTGGGGCCTTGTGGCAGAGAGAGAGAAGAGAGAGGGAGGGAGAGGAGGAGCCTGCTGGAGCTAGGGTTAGAGAGGGGTATGGCTGGTGTAGCTAGGGTTTGGTTGGGTGGTAGCTAGGTGGGCCAGGGTGACCAGGTGGGGCCAGCTAGGTGAGAGGGGAGAGAGAGGCCGAGAGGGAGGGGTGGTAGCTAGGGTAGGTCATGGTTTAGGGTTTAGGAGAGGGGGTATGGTGATGATGGGGTAGATGATAGGGAGGATCTTAGCTAGAGGGTAAGAGAGAGAGATGAGTGGGATGCTTAGGGTTTAGCTACTTGCTTGCACCAAGCTAGATCAACAAGAATAGGTGGATGAGGGTATGGATGGGGATAGATGTAGTTTTTAGCATGTCCCAAACAAAACAAGCATGAAGAGAGGTAGAGAGAGATGGGAGAAAAGATCCACTCAAAATTCAAATAAAATCCAAAGGACAAGCAAAAGGTGGTACTTGCATGGGCCATGCATAAATAATTAATACCATGCTTATCTTTGTGAAAACAAGGTTATTTACATGGCATTATTCTTATGCATTCCAAAATGTGGAGTAAGGCCTAAGCAAAAGGATTTAAGAGAAGTTCAAGTGGAGTAGATGGAGTTGATCACATTTGATTATAATTGGGACTTGCTAGTGTGTATGCCACTAGATGCTTACTAGTCCCAAAGATATCCCCACATGAGCATAACTCCATAATAATCCATATGGAAGCTAGGAAAAGGGTTCCACTCACAAGGCATGCAAAGGTGGCCATGTGGCTCTCATAAACCAATAATGTGAAAACAACATGATGCCAAGATGAGAGCATGTGGACAAAAGAATTGGATCCATCCCAACCCACATGAGCTAGAGGTAAAACCCAAATAAAGTGCAAAGCTCATATTTAGTTGGATGGTGGAATTATAAGGTGGTGAAATAAAAGGTGGTGGAGTGGAATAAAAGATATGCCCCCAACTCAACTTGGGCATTAAACAATATATCAAGAACCAAATACAATATCAAGAGGCAAATACAATTTACAATGCATATGAGGGAAGAACCAAAACAAAAAGGGTTTTATATGATGCTCAAATGCAAGGTGGCATGATGACATGAGCATGATATATTTATGATACAACAATTATATATTTGAAGTAGCCATTATATTACTAGACCAAGTAGCATTACAATTGTTAGACAATTGGGATGCTACACAATGACTCTAGAGCTGGTTTTAGTATAAGAACACACATGCAATGACTCTTGTGGGTCCATATGTGGTTTGTGAAAAGAACACACATGCAATGACTCTAGTGGATCCATATGTGGTTTGTGGAAAAGAACAGACATGCAATGACCACTGGTTGATCCATATGTGGTTTGTGGAAAGAACACACATGCAATGACACTGGTTGATCCATGTGTGGTTTATGGAAAGAACACACATGCAATGCCACTAGTTAACCCATGTCTGGTTTGTGGAAAGAACACACATGCAATGACTCTAGTGGATCCATATGTGGTTTGTGGAAAAGAACACACATGCAATGACCACTGGTTGATCCATATGTGGTTTGTGGAAAGAACACACATGCAGTGAACACTGGTTGATCCATGTGTGGTTTGTGGAAAGAACACACATGCAATGGCTCGGGGGGATCCATATGTGGTTTGTGGACAGAACACACATGCAATGACACTGGTTGATCCATGTGTCATTTGTGGAAAGAACACGCATGCAATGGCTCAGGGGGATCAGTATGGGGTTTGTGAAAAGAACACACATGCAATGAGACTGGTTGATCTCTATGTGGTTTGTGGAAAGAACACACATGTAATGAGACTGGTTGATCTGTACGTGGTTTGTGGAAAGAACACACATGCAATGACTCATGGGGATCCATGTGTGGTTTGTGGAAAGAACAGACATGCAATGACCACTGGTCGATCCATGTGTGGTTTGTGGAAAGAACACACATGCAATGACACTGGTGGATCCATATGTGGTTTGTGAAAAGAATACACATGCAATGACTCTAGTGATGGTTTTAGTATAAGAACACACATGCAATGACTCTAGTGCTGGTTTTAGTATAAGAACACACATGCCATTACTCTAGTGGGTCCATATGTGGTTTGTGAAAAGAACACACATGCAATGACTCTAGTGGATCCATATGTGGTTTGTGGAAAAGAACACACATGCAATGACCAATGGTTGATCCATATGTGGTTTGTGGAAAGAACACACATGCCATGACACTGGTGGATCAATATGTGGTCTGTGAAAAGAACACACATGCAATGACTCTAGTGCTGGTTTTAGTATAAGAAGACACATGCAATGACTCTAGTGCTGGTTTTAGTATAAGAACACACATGCAATGACTCTAGTGGGTCCATAGGTGGTTTGTGAAAAGAACACACATGCAATGACTCTAGTGGATCCATATGTGGTTTGTGCAAAAGAACACACATGCAATGACCCTTTGATCCATATGTGGTTTATGGAAACAACACACATGCAATGAGACTGGTTGATCTCTATGTGGTTTGCGGAAAGAACACGCATGCAATGACTCAGGTGGATCCATATGTTGTTTGTGGAAAGAACAGACATGCAATGACACTGGTTGATCCATGTGTGGTTTATGGAAAGAACACACATGCAATGCCACTAGTTAACCCATGTCTGGTTTGTGGAAAGAACACACATGCAATGACTCTAGTGGATCCATATGTGGTTTGTGGAAAAGAACGCACATGCAATGACCACTAGTTGATCCATATGTGGTTTGTGGAAAGAACACACATGAAGTGAACACTGGTTGATCCATGTGTGGTTTGTGGAAAGAACACACATGCAATGGCTCGGGGGGATCCATATGTGGTTTGTGGACAGAACACACATGCAATGACACTGGATACATGTTTTATTTGTGTAAATAACATGCATGCAATGACTCAGGGGGATCCATATGTGGTTTCTGAAAAGAACACACATGCAATGACTCTAGTGGATCCATATGTGGTTTGTGGAAAAGAACAGACATGCAATGACCACTGGTTGATCCATATGTGGTTTGTGGAAAGAACACACATGCAATGACACTGGTTGATCCATGTGTGGTTTATGGAAAGAACACACATGCAATGCCACTAGTTAACCCATCTCTGGTTTGTGGAAATAACACACATGCAATGACTCTAGTGGATCCATATGTGGTTTGTGGAAAAGAACACACATGCAATGACCACTGGTTGATCCATATGTGGTTTGTGGAAAGAACACACATGCAGTGAACACTGGTTGATCCATGTGTGGTTTGTGGAAAGAACACACATGCAATGGCTCGGGGGGATCCATATGTGGTTTGTGGACAGAACACACATGCAATGACACTGGTTGATCCATGTGTCATTTGTGGAAAGAACACGCATGCAATGGCTCAGGGGTATCAATATGGGGTTTGTGAAAAGAACACACATGCAATGAGACTGGTTGATCTCTATGTGGTTTGTGGAAAGAACACACATGTAATGAGACTGGTTGATCTCTATGTGGTTTGTGGAAAGAACACACATGCAATGACTCATGGGGATCCATGTGTGGTTTGTGGAAAGAACAGACATGCAATGACCACTGGTCGATCCATGTGTGGTTTGTGGAAAGAACACACATGCAATGACACTGGTGGATCCATATGTGGTTTGTGAAAAGAATACACATGCAATGACTCTAGTGATGGTTTTAGTATAAGAACACACATGCAATGACTCTAGTGCTGGTTTTAGTATAAGAACACACATGCCATTACTCTAGTGGGTCCATATGTGGTTTGTGAAAAGAACACACATGCAATGACTCTAGTGGATCCATATGTGGTTTGTGGAAAAGAACACACATGCAATGACCAATGGTTGATCCATATGTGGTTTGTGGAAAGAACACACATGCCATGACACTGGTGGATCAATATGTGGTCTGTGAAAAGAACACACATGCAATGACTCTAGTGCTGGTTTTAGTATAAGAAGACACATGCAATGACTCTAGTGCTGGTTTTAGTATAAGAACACACATGCAATGACTCTAGTGGGTCCATAGGTGGTTTGTGAAAAGAACACACATGCAATGACTCTAGTGGATCCATATGTGGTTTGTGCAAAAAAAAACACATGCAATGACCACTGGTTGATCCATATGTGGTTTATGGAAACAACACACATGCAATGAGACTGGTTGATCTCTATGTGGTTTGCGGAAAGAACACGCATGCAATGACTCAGGTGGATCCATATGTTGTTTGTGGAAAGAACAGACATGCAATGACACTGGTTGATCCATGTGTGGTTTATGGAAAGAACACACATGCAATGCCACTAGTTAACCCATGTCTGGTTTGTGGAAAGAACACACATGCAATGACTCTAGTGGATCCATATGTGGTTTGTGGAAAAGAACGCACATGCAATGACCACTAGTTGATCCATATGTGGTTTGTGGAAAGAACACACATGAAGTGAACACTGGTTGATCCATGTGTGGTTTGTGGAAAGAACACACATGCAATGGCTCGGGGGGATCCATATGTGGTTTGTGGACAGAACACACATGCAATGACACTGGTTGATCCATGTGTCATTTGTGGAAAGAACATGCATGCAATGACTCAGGGGGATCCATATGTGGTTTCTGAAAAGAACACACATGCAATGACTCTAGTGGATCCATATGTGGTTTGTGGAAAAGAACAGACATGCAATGACCACTGGTTGATCCATATGTGGTTTGTGGAAAGAACACACATGCAATGACACTGGTTGATCCATGTGTGGTTTATGGAAAGAACACACATGCAATGCCACTAGTTAACCCATCTCTAGTTTGTGGAAATAACACACATGCAATGACTCTAGTGGATCCATATGTGGTTTGTGGAAAAGAACACACATGCAATGACCACTGGTTGATCCATATGTGGTTTGTGGAAAGAACACACATGCAGTGAACACTGGTTGATCCATGTGTGGTTTGTGGAAAGAACACACATGCAATGGCTCGGGGGGATCCATATGTGGTTTGTGGACAGAACACACATGCAATGACACTGGTTGATCCATGTGTCATTTGTGGAAAGAACACGCATGCAATGGCTCAGGGGTATCAATATGGGGTTTGTGAAAAGAACACACATGCAATGAGACTGGTTGATCTCTATGTGGTTTGTGGAAAGAACACACATGTAATGAGACTGGTTGATCTCTATGTGGTTTGTGGAAAGAACACACATGCAATGACTCATGGGGATCCATGTGTGGTTTGTGGAAAGAACAGACATGCAATGACCACTGGTCGATCCATGTGTGGTTTGTGGAAAGAACACACATGCAATGACACTGGTGGATCCATATGTGGTTTGTGAAAAGAATACACATGCAATGACTCTAGTGATGGTTTTAGTATAAGAACACACATGCAATGATTCTAGTGCTGGTTTTAGTATAAGAACACACATGCAATGACTCTAGTGGGTCCATATGTGGTTTGTGAAAAGAACACACATGCAATGACTCTAGTGGATCCATATGTGGTTTGTGGAAAAGAACACACATGCAATGACCAATGGTTGATCCATATGTGGTTTGTGGAAAGAACACACATGCCATGACACTGGTGGATCAATATGTGGTCTGTGAAAAGAACACACATGCAATGACTCTAGTGCTGGTTTTAGTATAAGAAGACACATGCAATGACTCTAGTGCTGGTTTTAGTATAAGAACACACATGCAATGACTCTAGTGGGTCCATAGGTGGTTTGTGAAAAGAACACACATGCAATGACTCTAGTGGATCCATATGTGGTTTATGCAAAAGAACACACATGCAATGACCACTGGTTGATCCATATGTGGTTTATGGAAACAACACACATGCAATGAGACTGGTTGATCTCTATGTGGTATGCGGAAAGAACACGCATGCAATGACTCAGGTGGATCCATATGTTGTTTGTGGAAAGAACAGACATGCAATGACCACTGGTCGATCCATGTGTGATTTGTGGAAAGAACACACATGCAATGACACTGGTGGATCCATATGTGGTTTGTGAAAAGAACACACATGCAATGACTCTAGAGCAAGTTTTAGTATAAGAACACACATGCACTGACTCTAGTGGGTCCATATGTGGTTTGTGAAAAGAACACACATGCAATGACTCTAGTGAATCTATATGTGGTTTGTGGAAAAGAACAGACATGCAACGACCACTAGTTGATCCATATGTGGTTTGTGGAAAGAACACACATGCAATGAGACTGGTTGATCTCTATGTGGTTTGCGGAAAGAACACGCATGCAATGACTCAGGGGGATTCAAGTGTTGTTTGTGGAAAGAACAAACATGCAATGACCACTAGTCGATCCATGTGTCATTTGTGGAAAGAACACACATCCAATGACACTGGTGGATCCATATGTGGTTTGTGAAAAGAATACACATGCAATGACTCTAGTGCTGGTTTTTATATAAGAACACACATGCAATGACTCTAGTGCTGGTTTTAGTATAAGAACACACATGCAATGACTCTACTGCTGCTTTTAGTATAATAACACACATGTAATGACTCTAGTGGGTTCATAGGTGGTTTGTGAAAAGAACACACATGCAATGACTCTAGTGGATCCATATGTGGTTTGTGGAAAAGAACACACATGCAATGACCACTGGTTGTTCCATAAGTGGTTTGTGGAAAGAACACGCATGTAGTGAACACTGGTTGATCCGTGTGTGGTTTGTGGAAAGAACACACATGCAATAACCACTGGTCGATTCATGTGTGTTTTGTGGAAAGAACAAACATGCAATGACACTAGTGGATCCATATGTAGTTTGTGAAAAAAACACACATGCAATGACCACTGGTCGATCCATGTGTGGTTTGTGGAAAGAACACACATGCAATGACCCTGGTGGGTCCATACGTGGTTTGTGAAAAGAACACACATGCAATGACTCTAGAGCTGGTTTTAGTATAAGAACACACATGCAATGACTCTAGTGGGTCCGTATGTGGTTTGTGAAAAGAACACACATGCAATGACTCTAGTGGATCCATATGTGGTTTGTGGAAAAGAACAGACATGCAATGACCACTGGTTGATCCATATGTGGTTTGTGGAAAGAACACACATGCAATGACACTGGTTGATCCATGTGTGGTTTATGGAAAAAACACACGTGCAATGCCACTAGTTAACCCATGTCTGGTTTGTGGAAAGAACACACATGCAATGACTCTAGTGGATCCATATGTGGTTTGTGGAAAAGAACACACATGCAATGACCACTGGTTGATCCATATGTGGTTTGTGGAAAGAACACACATGTAGTGAACACTAGTTGATCCATGTGTCATTTGTGGAAAGAACACGCATGCAATGACTCAGGGGGATCCATATGTGGTTTGTGAAAAGAACACACATGCAATGAGACTGGTTGATCTCTATGTGGTTTGTGGAAAGAACACACATGTAATGAGACTGGTTGATCTCTACGTGGTTTGTGGAAAGAACACACAGGCAATGACTCATGGGGATCCATGTGTGGTTTGTGGAAAGAACAAACATGCAATGACCACTGGTCGATCCATGTGTGGTTTGTGGAAAGAACACACATGCAATGACACTGGTGGATCCATATGTGGTTTGTGAAAAGAATACACATGCAATGACTCTAGTGCTGGTTTTAGTATAAGAACACACATGCAATGACTCTAGTGCTGGTTTTAGTATAAGAACACACATGCAATGACTCTAGTGGGTCCATATGTGGTTTGTGAAAAGAACACACATGCAATGACCACTGGTCGATCCATGTGTGGTTTGTGGAAAGAACACACATGCAATGACCCTGGTGGGTCCATACGTGGTTTGTGAAAAGAACACACATGCAATGACTCTAGAGCTGGTTTTAGTATAAGAACACACATGCAATGACTCTAGTGGGTCCATATGTGGTTTGTGAAAAGAACACACATGCAATGACTCTAGTGGATCCATATGTGGTTTGTGGAAAAGAACAGACATGCAATGACCACTGGTTGATCCATATGTGGTTTATGGAAAGAACACACATGCAATGAGAGTGGTTGATCCATGTGGGGTTTATGGAAAAAACACACGTGCAATGCCACTAGTTAACCCATGTCTGGTTTGTGGAAAGAACACACATGCAATGACTCTAGTGGATCCATATGTGGTTTGTGGAAAAGAACACACATGCAATGACCACTGGTTGATCCATATGTGGTTTGTGGAAAGAACACACATGTAGTGAACACTGGTTGATCCATGTGTGGTTTGTGGAAAGAACACACATGCAATGGCTCGGGGGGTTCCATATGTGGTTTGTGGACAGAACACACATGCAATGACACTGGTTGATCCATGTGTCATTTGTGGAAAGAACACGCATGCAATGACTCAGGGGGATCCATATGTGGTTTGTGAAAAGAACACACATGCAATGAGACTGGTTGATCTCTATGTGGTTTGTGGAAAGAACACACATGTAATGAGACTGGTTGATCTCTACGTGGTTTGTGGAAAGAACACACATGCAATGACTCATGGGGATCCATGTGTGGTTTGTGGAAAGAACAAACATGCAATGACCCAGTGTCGATCCATGTGTGGTTTGTGGAAAGAACACACATGCAATGACACTGGTGGATCCATATGTGGTTTGTGAAAAGAATACACATGCAATGACTCTAGTGCTGGTTTTAGTATAAGAACACACATGCAATGACTCTAGTGCTGGTTTTAGTATAAGAACACATATGCAATGACTCTAGTGGGTCCATATGTGGTTTGTGAAAAGAACACACATGCAATGACTCTAGTGGATCCATCTGTGGTTTGTGGAAAAGAACACACATGCAATGACCAATGGTTGATCCATATGTGGTTTGTGGAAAGAACACACATGCAATGACACTGGTGGATCCATATGTGGTCTGTGAAAAGAACACACATGCAATGACTCTAGTGCTGGTTTTAGTATAAGAAGACACATGCAATGACTCTAGTGCTGGTTTTAGTATAAGAACACACATGCAATGACTCTAGTGGGTCCATAGGTGGTTTGTGAAAAGAACACACATGCAATGACTCTAGTGGATCCATATGTGGTTTGTGGAAAAGAACACACATGCAATGACCATTGGTTTATCCATAAGTGGTTTGTGGAAAGAACACACATGAAGTGAACACTAGTTGATCCATGTGTGGTTTGTGGAAGAAACACACCTGTAATGACACTGGTGGATCCATATGTTGTTTGTGAAAAGAACACACATGCAATGACCACTGGTCGATCCATGTGTGGTTTTTGGAAAGAACACACATGCAATGACACTGGTGGATCCATATGTGGTTTGTGAAAAGAACACACATGCAATGACTCTAGAGCTAGTTTTAGTATAAGAACACACATGCAATGACTCTAGTGGGTCCATATGTGGTTTGTGAAAAGAACACACATGCAATGACTCTAGTGGATCCATATGTGGTTTGTGGAAAAGAACAGACATGCAATGACCACTGGTTGATCCATATGTGGTTTGTGGAAAGAACACACATGCAATGAGACCGGTTGATCTCTATGTGGTTTGCGGAAAGAACACGCATGCAATGACTCAGGGGGATTCAAGTGTTGTTTGTGGAAAGAACAGACATGCAATGACCACTGGTCGATCCATGTGTGGTTTGTGGAAAGAACACACATGCAATGACACTGGTGGATCCATATGGGGTTTGTGAAAAGAATACACAATGACTCTAGTGCTGGTTTTAGTATAAGAACACATATGCAATGACTCGAGTGCTGGTTTTAGTATAATAACACACATGCAATGACTCTAGTGGGTCCATAGGTGGTTTGTGAAAAGAACACACATGCAATGACTCTAGTGGATCCATATGTGGTTTGTGGAAAAGAACACACATGCAATGACCACTGGTTGTTCCATAAGTGGTTTGTGGAAAGAACACACATGTAGTGAACACTGGTTGATCCATGTGTGGTTTGTGGAAAGAACACACATGCAATAACCACTGGTCGATCCATGTGTGTTTTGTGGAAAGAACACACATGCAATGACACTAGTGGATCCATATGTAGTTTGTGAAAAGAACACACATGCAATGACCACTGGTCGATCCATGTGTGGTTTGTGGAAAGAACACACATGCAATGACACTGGTGGATCCATATGTGGTTTTTGAAAAGAACACACATGCAATGACTCTAGAGATGGTTTTAGTATAAGAACATACATGCAATGACTCTAGTGGGTCCATATGTGGTTTGTGAAAAGAACACACATGCAATGACTCTAGTGGATCCATATGTGGTTTGTGGAAAAGAACAGACATGCAATGACCACTGGTTGATTCATATGTGGTTTGTGGAAAGAACACACATGCAATGACACTGGTTGATCCATGTGTGGTTTATGGAAAGAACACACATGCAATGCCACTAGTTAACCCATGTCTGGTTTGTGGAAAGAACACACATGCAATGACTCTAGTGGATCCATATGTGGTTTGTGGAAAAGAACGCACATGCAATGACCACTGGTTGATCCATATGTGGTTTGTGGAAAGAACACACATGAAGTGAACACTGGTTGATCCATGTCTGGTTTGTGAAAAGAACACACATGCAATGACTCTAGTGGAGCCATCTGTGGTTTGTGGAAAAGAACACACATGCAATGACCAATGGTTGATCCATATGTGGTTTGTGGAAAGAACACACATGCAATGACACTGGTGGATCCATATGTGGTCTGTGAAAAGAACACACATGCAATGACTCTAGTGCTGGTTTTAGTATAAGAAGACACATGCAATGACTCTAGTGCTGGTTTTAGTATAAGAACACACATGCAATGACTCTAGTGGGTCCATAGGTGGTTTGTGAAAAGAACACACATGCAATGACTCTAGTGGATCCATATGTGGTTTGTGGAAAAGAACACACATGCAATGACCATTGGTTTATCCATAAGTGGTTTGTGGAAAGAACACACATGAAGTGAACACTAGTTGATCCATGTGTGGTTTGTGGAAGAAACACACCTGCAATGACACTGGTGGATCCATATGTTGTTTGTGAAAAGAACACACATGCAATGACCACTGGTCGATCCATGTGTGGTTTTTGGAAAGAACACACATGCAATGACATTGGTGGATCCATATGTGGTTTGTGAAAAGAACACACATGCAATGACTCTAGAGCTAGTTTTAGTATAAGAACACACATGCAATGACTCTAGTGGGTCCATATGTGGTTTGTGAAAAGAACACACATGCAATGACTCTAGTGGATCCATATGTGGTTTGTGGAAAAGAACAGACATGCAATGACCACTGGTTGATCCATATGTGGTTTGTGGAAAGAACACACATGCAATGAGACCGGTTGATCTCTATGTGGTTTGCGGAAAGAACACGCATGCAATGACTCAGGGGGATTCAAGTGTTGTTTGTGGAAAGAACAGACATGCAATGACCACTGGTCGATCCATGTGTGGTTTGTGGAAAGAACACACATGCAATGACACTGGTGGATCCATATGTGCTTTGTGAAAAGAATACACATGCAATGACTCTAGTGCTGGTTTTAGTATAAGAACACATATGCAATGACTCGAGTGCTGGTTTTAGTATAATAACACACATGCAATGACTCTAGTGGGTCCATAGGTGGTTTGTGAAAAGAACACACATGCAATGACTCTAGTGGATCCATATGTGGTTTGTGGAAAAGAACACACATGCAATGACCACTGGTTGATCCATAAGTGGTTTGTGGAATGAACACACATGGAGTGAACACTGGTTGATCCATGTGTGGTTTCTGGAAAGAACACACATGCAATAACCACTGGTCGATCCATGTGTGTTTTGTGGATAGAACACACATGCAATGACACTGGTGGATCCATATGTGGTTTGTGAAAAGAACACACATGCAATGACCGCTGGACGATCCATGTGTGGTTGTGGAAAGAACACACATGCAATGACACTGGTGGATCCATATGTGGTTTTTGAAAAGAACACACATGCAATGACTCTAGAGATGGTTTTAGTATAAGAACATACATGCAATGACTCTAGTGGGTCCATATGTGGTTTGTGAAAAGAACACACATGCAATGACTCTAGTGGATCCATATGTGGTTTGTGGAAAAGAACAGACATGCAATGACCTTTGGTTGATTCATATGTGGTTTGTGGAAAGAACACACATGCAATGACACTGGTTGATCCATGTGTGGTTTATGGAAAGAACACACATGCAATGCCACTAGTTAACCCATGTCTGGTTTGTGGAAAGAACACACATGCAATGACTCTAGTGGATCCATATGTGGTTTGTGGAAAAGAACGCACATGCAATGACCACTGGTTGATCCATATGTGGTTTGTGGAAAGAACACACATGAAGTGAACACTGGTTGATCCATGTGTGGTTTGTGGAAAGAACACACATGCAATGGCTCGGGGCGATCCATATGTGGTTTGTGGACAGAACACACATGCAATGACACTGGTTGATCCATGTGTCATTTGTGGAAAGAACACGCATGCAATGACTCAAGGGGATCCATATGTGGTTTCTGAAAAGAACACACATGCAATGACTCTAGTGGATCCATATGTGGTTTGTGGAAAAGAACAGACATGCAATGTCCTCGGGTTGATCCATATGTGGTTTGTGGAAAGAACACACATGCAATGACACTGGTTGATCCATGTGTGGTTTATGGAAAGAACACACATGCAATGCCACTAGTTAACCCATGTCTGGTTTGTGGAAAGAACACACATGCAATGACTCTAGTGGATCCATATGTGGTTTGTGGAAAAGAACACACATGCAATGACCACTGGTTGATCCATATGTGGTTTGTGGAAAGAACACACATGCAGTGAACACTGGTTGATCCATGTGTGGTTTGTGGAAAGAACACACATGCAATGGCTCGGGGGGATCCATATGTGGTTTGTGGACAGAACACACATGCAATGACACTGGTTGATCCATGTGTCATTTGTGGAAAGAACACGCATGCAATGACTCAGGGGGATCCATATGTGATTTGTGAAAAGAACACACATGCAATGAGACTGGTTGATCTTGATGTGGTTTGTGGAAAGAACACACATGTAATGAGACTGGTTGATCTCTACGTGGTTTGTGGAAAGAACACACATGCAATGACTCATGGGGATCCATGTGTGGTTTGTGGAAAGAACAGACATGCAATGACCATTGGTCGATCCATGTGTGGTTTGTGGAAAGAACACACATGCAATGACACTGGTGGATCCATATGTGGTTTGTGAAAAGAATACACATGCAATGACTCTAGTGCTGGTTTTAGTATAAGAACACACATGCAATGACTCTAGTGGGTCCATATGTGGTTTGTGAAAAGAACACACATGCAATGACTCTAGTGGATCCATATGTGGTTTGTGGAAAAGAACAGACATGCAATGACCACTGGTTGATCCATATGTGGTTTGTGGAAAGAACACACATGCAATGATAGTGGTTGATCCATGTGTGGTTTATGGAAAAAACACACGTGCAATTGCACTAGGTAACCCATGTCTGGTTTTTGGAAAGAACACACATGCAATGACTCTAGCGGATCCATATGTGGTTTGTGGAAAAGAACACACATGCAATGACCACTGGTTGATCCATATGTGGTTTGTGGAAAGAACACACATGTAGTGAAGACTGGTTGATCCATGTGTGGTTTGTGGAAAGAACACACATGCAATGGCTCGGGGGGTTCCATATGTGGTTTGTGGACAGAACACACATGCAATGACACTGGTTGATCCATGTGTCATTTGTGGAAAGAACACGCATGCAATGACTCAGGGGGATCCATATGTGGTTTGTGAAAAGAACACACATGCAATGAGACTGTTTGATCTCTATGTGGTTTGTGGAAAGAACACACATGTAATGAGACTGGTTGATCTCTACGTGGTTTGTGGAAAGAACACACATGCAATGACTCATGGGGATCCATGTCTGGTTTGTGGAAAGAACAAACATGCAATGACCACTGGTCGATCCATGTGTGGTTTGTGGAAAGAACACACATGCAATGACACTGGTGGATCCATATGTGGTTTGTGAAAAGAATACACATGCAATGACTCTAGTGCTGGTTTTAGTATAAGAACACACATGCAATGACTCTAGTGCTGGTTTTAGTATAAGAACACACATGCAATGACTCTAGTGGGTCCATATGTGGTTTGTGAAAAGAACACACATGCAATGACTCTAGTGGATCCATATGTGGTTTGTGGAAAAGAACACACATGCAATGACCAATGGTTGATCCATATGTGGTTTGTGGAAAGAACACACATGCAATGACACTGGTGGATCCATATGTGGTCTATGAAAAGAACACACATGCAATGACTCTAGTGCTGGTTTTAGTATAAGAACACACATGCAATGACTCTAGTGGGTCCATAGGTGGTTTGTGAAAAGAACACACATGCAATGACTCTAGTGGATCCATATGTGGTTTGTGGAAAAGAACACACATGCAATGACCATTGGTTTATCCATAAGTGGTTTGTGGAAAGAACACACATGAAGTGAACACTAGTTGATCCATGTGTGGTTTGTGGAAGAAACACACCTGCAATGACACTGGTGGATCCATATGTTGTTTGTGAAAAGAACACACATGCAATGACCACTGGTCGATCCATGTGTGGTTTTTGGAAAGAACACACATGCAATGACACTGGTGGATCCATATGTGGTTTGTGAAAAGAACACACATGCAATGACTCTAGAGCTAGTTTTAGTATAAGAACACACATGCAATGACTCTAGTGGGTCCATATGTGGTTTGTGAAAAGAACACACATGAAATGACTCTAGTGGATCCATATGTGGTTTGTGGAAAAGAACAGACATGCAATGACCACTGGTTGATCCATATGTGGTTTGTGGAAAGAACACACATGCAATGAGACCGTTGATCTCTATGTGGTTTTGGAAAGAACACGCATGCAATGACCTGTGGGGATTCAAGTGTTGTTTGTGGAAAGAACAGACATGCAATGACCACTGGTCGATCCATGTGTGGTTTGTGGAAAGAACACACATGCAATGACACTGGTGGATCCATATGTGCTTTGTGAAAAGAATACACATGCAATGACTCTAGTGCTGGTTTTAGTATAAGAACACATATGCAATGACTCGAGTGCTGGTTTTAGTATAATAACACACATGCAATGACTCTAGTGGGTCCATAGGTGGTTTGTGAAAAGAACACACATGCAATGACTCTAGTGGATCCATATGTGGTTTGTGGAAAAGAACACACATGCAATGACCACTGGTTGTTCCATAAGTGGTTTGTGGAAAGAACACACATGTAGTGAACACTGGTTGATCCATGTGTGGTTTGTGGAAAGAACACACATGCAATAACCACTGGTCGATCCATGTGTGTTTTGTGGAAAGAACACACATGCAATGACACTAGTGGATCCATATGTAGTTTGTGAAAAGAACACACATGCAATGACCACTGGTCGATCCATGTGTGGTTTGTGGAAAGAACACACATGCAATGACACTGGTGGATCCATATGTGGTTTTTGAAAAGAACACACATGCAATGACTCTAGAGATGGTTTTAGTATAAGAACATACATGCAATGACTCTAGTGGGTCCATATGTGGTTTGTGAAAAGAACACACATGCAATGACTCTAGTGGATCCATATGTGGTTTGTGGAAAAGAACAGACATGCAATGACCACTGGTTGATTCATATGTGGTTTGTGGAAAGAACACACATGCAATGACACTGGTTGATCCATGTGTGGTTTATGGAAAGAACACACATGCAATGCCACTAGTTAACCCATGTCTGGTTTGTGGAAAGAACACACATGCAATGACTCTAGTGGATCCATATGTGGTTTGTGGAAAAGAACGCACATGCAATGACCACTGGTTGATCCATATGTGGTTTGTGGAAAGAACACACATGAAGTGAACACTGGTTGATCCATGTGTGGTTTGTGGAAAGAACACACATGCAATGGCTCGGGGCGATCCATATGTGGTTTGTGGACAGAACACACATGCAATGACACTGGTTGATCCATGTGTCATTTGTGGAAAGAACACGCATGCAATGACTCAAGGGGATCCATATGTGGTTTCTGAAAAGAACACACATGCAATGACTCTAGTGGATCCATATGTGGTTTGTGGAAAAGAACAGACATGCAATGACCACTGGTTGATCCATATGTGGTTTGTGGAAAGAACACACATGCAATGACACTGGTTGATCCATGTGTGGTTTATGGAAAGAACACACATGCAATGCCACTAGTTAACCCATGTCTGGTTTGTGGAAAGAACACACATGCAATGACTCTAGTGGATCCATATGTGGTTTGTGGAAAAGAACACACATGCAATGACCACTGGTTGATCCATATGTGGTTTGTGGAAAGAACACACATGCAGTGAACACTGGTTGATCCATGTGTGGTTTGTGGAAAGAACACACATGCAATGGCTCGGGGGGATCCATATGTGGTTTGTGGACAGAACACACATGCAATGACACTGGTTGATCCATGTGTCATTTGTGGAAAGAACACGCATGCAATGACTCAGGGGGATCCATATGTGATTTGTGAAAAGAACACACATGCAATGAGACTGGTTGATCTTGATGTGGTTTGTGGAAAGAACACACATGTAATGAGACTGGTTGATCTCTACGTGGTTTGTGGAAAGAACACACATGCAATGACTCATGGGGATCCATGTGTGGTTTGTGGAAAGAACAGACATGCAATGACCATTGGTCGATCCATGTGTGGTTTGTGGAAAGAACACACATGCAATGACACTGGTGGATCCATATGTGGTTTGTGAAAAGAATACACATGCAATGACTCTAGTGCTGGTTTTAGTATAAGAACACACATGCAATGACTCTAGTGGGTCCATATGTGGTTTGTGAAAAGAACACACATGCAATGACTCTAGTGGATCCATATGTGGTTTGTGGAAAGAAACACATGCAATGACCACTGGTTGATCCATATGTGGTTTGTGGAAAGAACACACATGCAATGATAGTGGTTGATCCATGTGTGGTTTATGGAAAAACACGTGCAATTGCACTAGGTAACCCATGTCTGGTTTTTGGAAAGAACACACATGCAATGACTCTAGCGGATCCATATGTGGTTTGTGGAAAAGAACACACATGCAATGACCACTGGTTGATCCATATGTGGTTTGTGGAAAGAACACACATGTAGTGAAGACTGGTTGATCCATGTGTGGTTTGTGGAAAGAACACACATGCAATGGCTCGGGGGGTTCCATATGTGGTTTGTGGACAGAACACACATGCAATGACACTGGTTGATCCATGTGTCATTTGTGGAAAGAACACGCATGCAATGACTCAGGGGGATCCATATGTGGTTTGTGAAAAGAACACACATGCAATGAGACTGTTTGATCTCTATGTGGTTTGTGGAAAGAACACACATGTAATGAGACTGGTTGATCTCTACGTGGTTTGTGGAAAGAACACACATGCAATGACTCATGGGGATCCATGTGTGGTTTGTGGAAAGAACAAACATGCAATGACCACTGGTCGATCCATGTGTGGTTTGTGGAAAGAACACACATGCAATGACACTGGTGGATCCATATGTGGTTTGTGAAAAGAATACACATGCAATGACTCTAGTGCTGGTTTTAGTATAAGAACACACATGCAATGACTCTAGTGCTGGTTTTAGTATAAGAACACACATGCAATGACTCTAGTGGGTCCATATGTGGTTTGTGAAAAGAACACACATGCAATGACTCTAGTGGATCCATATGTGGTTTGTGGAAAAGAACACACATGCAATGACCAATGGTTGATCCATATGTGGTTTGTGGAAAGAACACACATGCAATGACACTGGTGGATCCATATGTGGTCTGTGAAAAGAACACACATGCAATGACTCTAGTGCTGGTTTTAGTATAAGAAGACACATGCAATGACTCTAGTGCTGGTTTTAGTATAAGAACACACATGCAATGACTCTAGTGGGTCCATAGGTGGTTTGTGAAAAGAACACACATGCAATGACTCTAGTGGATCCATATGTGGTTTGTGGAAAAGAACACACATGCAATGACCATTGGTTTATCCATAAGTGGTTTGTGGAAAGAACACACATGAAGTGAACACTAGTTGATCCATGTGTGGTTTGTGGAAGAAACACACCTGCAATGACACTGGTGGATCCATATGTTGTTTGTGAAAAGAACACACATGCAATGACCACTGGTCGATCCATGTGTGGTTTTTGGAAAGAACACACATGCAATGACACTGGTGGATCCATATGTGGTTTGTGAAAAGAACACACATGCAATGACTCTAGAGCTAGTTTTAGTATAAGAACACACATGCAATGACTCTAGTGGGTCCATATGTGGTTTGTGAAAGAAAAAACATGCAATTAAACTAGTGGATCCATATATTGTTTTTGGAAATAACACACATGCAATGACAACTGGTTGATCCATATGTGGTTTGTGGAAAGAACACACATGCAATGAGACCGGTTGATCTCTATGTGGTTTGCGGAAAGAACACGCATGCAATGACTCAGGGGGATTCAAGTGTTGTTTGTGGAAAGAACAGACATGCAATGACCACTGGTCGATCCATGTGTGGTTTGTGGAAAGAACACACATGCAATGACACTGGTGGATCCATATGTGCTTTGTGAAAAGAATACACATGCAATGACTCTAGTGCTGGTTTTAGTATAAGAACACATATGCAATGACTCGAGTGCTGGTTTTAGTATAATAATACACATGCAATGACTCTAGTGGGTCCATAGGTGGTTTGTGAAAAGAACACACATGTAATGACTCTAGTGGATCCATATGTGGTTTGTGGAAAAGAACACACATGCAATGACCACTGGTTGTTCCATAAGTGGTTTGTGGAAAGAACACACATGTAGTGAACACTGGTTGATCCATGTGTGGATTGTGGAAAGAACACACATGCAATAACCACTGGTCGATCCATGTGTGTTTTGTGGAAAGAACACACATGGAATGACACTAGTGGATCCATATGTAGTTTGTGAAAAGAACACACATGCAATGACCACTGGTCGATCCATGTGTGGTTTGTGGAAAGAACACACATGCAATGACACTGGTGGATCCATATGTGGTTTTTGAAAAGAACACACATGCAATGACTCTAGAGATGGTTTTAGTATAAGAACATACATGCAATGACTCTAGTGGGTCCATATGTGGTTTGTGAAAAGAACACACATGCAATGACTCTAGTGGATCCATATGTGGTTTGTGGAAAAGAACAGACATGCAATAACCACTGGTTGATTCATATGTGGTTTGTGGAAAGAACACACATGCAATGACACTGGTTGATCCATGTGTGGTTTATGGAAAGAACACACATGCAATGCCACTAGTTAACCCATGTCTGGTTTGTGGAAAGAACACACATGCAATGACTCTAGTGGATCCATATGTGGTTTGTGGAAAAGAACGCACATGCAATGACCACTGGTTGATCCATATGTGGTTTGTGGAAAGAACACACATGAAGTGAACACTGGTTGATCCATGTGTGGTTTGTGGAAAGAACACACATGCAATAACCACTGGTCGATCCATGTGTGTTTTGTGGAAAGAACACACATGGAATGACACTAGTGGATCCATATGTAGTTTGTGAAAAGAACACACATGCAATGACCACTGGTCGATCCATGTGTGGTTTGTGGAAAGAACACACATGCAATGACACTGGTGGATCCATATGTGGTTTTTGAAAAGAACACACATGCAATGACTCTAGAGATGGTTTTAGTATAAGAACATACATGCAATGACTCTAGTGGGTCCATATGTGGTTTGTGAAAAGAACACACATGCAATGACTCTAGTGGATCCATATGTGGTTTGTGGAAAAGAACAGACATGCAATAACCACTGGTTGATTCATATGTGGTTTGTGGAAAGAACACACATGCAATGACACTGGTTGATCCATGTGTGGTTTATGGAAAGAACACACATGCAATGCCACTAGTTAACCCATGTCTGGTTTGTGGAAAGAACACACATGCAATGACTCTAGTGGATCCATATGTGGTTTTGTGGAAAGAACACATGCAATGACCACTTTGGTTGATCCATATGTGGTTTGTGGAAAGAACACACATGAAGTGAACACTGGTTGATCCATGTGTGGTTTGTGGAAAGAACACACATGCAATGGCTCGGGGGGATCCATATGTGGTTTGTGGACAGAACACACATGCAATGACACTGGTTGATCCATGTGTCATTTGTGGAAAGAACACGCATGCAATGACTCAAGGGGATCCATATGTGGTTTCTGAAAAGAACACACATGCAATGACTCTATTGGATCCATATGTGGTTTGTGGAAAAGAACAGACATGCAATGACCACTGGTTGATCCATATGTGGTTTGTGGAAAGAACACACATGCAATGACCTTTGGTTGATCCATGTGTGGTTTATGGAAAGAACACACATGCAATGCCACTAGTTAACCCATGTATGGTTTGTGGAAAGAACACACATGCAATGACTCTAGTGGATCCATATGTGGTTTGTGGAAAAGAACACACATGCAATGACCACCGGTTGATCCATATGTGGTTTGTGGAAAGAACACACATGCAGTGAACACTCGTTGATCCATGTGTGGTTTGTGGAAAGAACACACATGCAATGGCTCGGGGGGATCCATATGTGGTTTGTGGACAGAACACACATGCAATGACACTGGTTGATCCATGTGTCATTTGTGGAAAGAACACGCATGCAATGACTCAGGGGGATCCATATGTGATTTGTGAAAAGAACACACATGCAATGAGACTGGTTGATCTCGATGTGGTTTGTGGAAAGAACACACATGTAATGAGACTGGTTGATCTCTACGTGGTTTGTGGAAAGAACACACATGCAATGACTCATGGGGATCCATGTGTGGTTTGTGGAAAGAACATACATGCAATGACCATTGGTCGATCCATGTGTGGTTTGTGGAAAGAACACACATGCAATGACACTGGTGGATCCATATGTGGTTTGTGAAAAGAATACACATGCAATGACTCTAGTGCTGGTTTTAGTATAAGAACACACATGCAATGACTCTAGTGCTGGTTTTAGTATAAGAACACACATGCAATGACTCTAGTGGGTACATATGTGGTTTGTGAAAAGAACACACATGCAATGACTCTAGTGGATCCATATGTGGTTTGTGGAAAAGAACACACATGCAATGAACAATGGTTGATCCATATGTGGTTTGTGGAAAGAACACACATGCAATGACACTTGTGGATCCATATGTGGTCTGTGAAAAGAAGACACATGCAATGACTCTAGTGCTGGTTTTAGTATAAGAAGACACATGCAATGACTCTAGTGCTGGTTTTAGTATAAGAACACTCATGCAATGACTCTAGTGGGTCCATAGGTGGTTTGTGAAAAGAACACACATGCAATGACTCTAGTGGATCCATATGTGGTTTGTGGAAAACAACACACATGCAATGACCACTGTTTGATCCATAAGTGGTTTGTGGAAAGAACACACATGAAGTGAACACTGGTTGATCCATGTGTGGTTTGTGGAAGAAACACACCTGCAATGACACTGGTGGATCCATATGTTGTTTGTGAAAAGAACACACATGCAATGACCACTGGTCGATCCATGTGTGGTTTGTGGAAAGAACACACATGCAATGACACTGGTGGATCCATATGTGGTTTGTGAAAAGAACACACATGCAATGACTCTAGAGGATCCATATGTGGTTTGTGGAAAAGAACAGACATGCAATGACCACTGGTTGATCCATATGTGGTTTTGGAAAGAACACACATGCAATGAGACTGGTTGATCTCTATGTGGTTTGCGGAAAGAACACGCATGCAATGACTCAGGGGGATTCAAGTGTTGTTTGTGGAAAGAACAGACATGCAATGACCACTGGTCGATCCATGTGTGGTTTGTGGAAAGAACACACATGCAATGACACTGGTGGATCCATATGTGGTTTGTTAAAAGAATACACATGCAATGACTCTAGTGCTGGTTTTAGTATAAGAACACACATGCAATGACTCTAGTGCTGGTTTAGTATAAGAACACACATGCAATGACTCCACTGCTGGTTTAAGTATAATAACACACATGCAATGACTCTAGTGGGTCCATAGGTGGTTTGTGAAAAGAACACACATGCAATGACTCTAGTGGATCCATATGTGTTTTGTGGAAAAGAAAACACATGCAATGACCACTGGTTGTTCCATAAGTGGTTTGTGGAAAGAACACGCATGTAGTTAACACTGGTTGATCCATGTGTGGTTTGTGGAAAGAACACACATGGAGTAACCACTGGTCGATCCATCTGTGTTTTGTGGAAAGAACACACATGCAATGACACTAGTGGATCCATATGTAGTTTGTGAAAAGAACACACATGCAATGACCACTGGTCGATCCATGTGTGGTTTGTGGAAAGAACACACATGCAATGACACTGGTGGATCCATATGTGGTTTGTGAAAAGAACACACATGCAATGACTCTAGAGCTGGTTTTAGTATAAGAACATACATGCAATGACTCTAGTGGGTCCATATGTGGTTTGTGAAAAGAACACACATGCAATTACTCTAGTGGATCCATATGTGGTTTGTGGAAAAGAACAGACATGCAATGACCACTGGTTGATCCATATGTGGTTTGTGGAAAGAACACACATGTAATGACACTGGTTGATCCATGTGTGGTTTATGGAAAGAACACACATGCAATGCCAATACTTAACCCATGTCTGGTTTGTGGAAAGAACACACATGCAATGACTCTAGTGGATCCATATGTGGTTTGTGGAAAAGAACACACATGCAATGACCACTGGTTGATCCATATGTGGTTTGTGGAAAGAACACACATGAAGTGAACACTGGTTGATCCAAGTGTGGTTTGTGGAAAGAACAGACATGCAATGGCTCGGGGGGATCCATATGTGGTTTGTGGACAGAACACACATGCAATGACATTGGTTGATCCATGTGTCATTTGTGGAAAGAACACGCATGCAATGACTCAGGGGGATCCATATGTGGTTTGTGAAAAGAACACACATGCAATGAGACTAGTTGATCTCTATGTGGTTTGTGGAAAGAACACACATGCAATGACTCAGGGGGATCCATGTGTGGTTTGTGGAAAGAACAGACATGCAATGACCACTGGTCGATCCAGGTGTGGTTTGTGGAAAGAACACACATGCAATGACACTGGTGGATCCATATGTGGTTTGTGAAAAGAATACACATGCAATGACTCTAGTGCTGGTTTTAGTATAAGAACACACATGCAATGACTCTAGTGGGTCCATATGTGGTTTGTGAAAAGAACACACATGCAATGACTCTAGTCGATCCATATGTGGTTTGTGGAAAAAAACACAGATGCAATGACCAATGGTTGATCCATATGTGGTTTGTGGAAAGAACACACATGCAATGACACTAGTGGATCCATATGTGGTATGTGAAAAGAACACCCATGCAATGACTCTAGTGTTGGTTTTAGTATAAGAACACACATGCAATGACTCTATTGCTGGTTTTAGTATAAGAGCACACATGCAATCACTGTAGTGGGTCCATAGGTGGTTTGTGAAAAGAACACACATGCAATGACTCTAGTGGATCCATATGTGGTTGTGGAAAAGAACACACATGAAATGACCACTAGTTGATCCATAAGTGGTTTGTGGAAAGAAAACACATGCAGTGAACACTGGTTGATCCATGTGTGGTCTGTGGAAAGAACACACATGCAATGACCACTGGTCGATCCATGTGTGTTTTGTGGAAAGAACACACATGCAATGACACTGGTGGATCCATATGTGGTTTGTGAAAAGAACACACATGCAATGACCACTGGTCGATCCATGTGTGGTTTGTGGAAAGAACACACATGCAGTGACACTGGTGGATCCATATGTGGTTTGTGAAAAGAACACACATGCAATGACTCTAGAGCTAGTTTTAGTATAAGAACACACATGCAATGACTCTAGTAGGTCCATATGTGGTTTGTGGAAAGAACACACATGCAATGACTCTAGTGGATCCATATGTGGTTTGTGGAAAAGAAAAGACATGCAATTACCACTGGTTGATCCATATGTGGTTTGTGGAAAGAACACACATGTAATGAGACTGGTTGATCTCTATGTGGTTTGTGGAAAGAACACACATTCAATGACCACTGGTTGATCCATAAGTGGTTTGTGGAAAGAACACACATGCAGTGAGCACTGGTTGATCCATGTGTGGTTTGTGGAAAGAACACACATGCAATGACCACTGGTCGATCCATATGTGTTTTGTGGAAAGAACACACATGCAATGACTCTAGTGCTGGTTTTAGTATAAGAACACACATGTAATGACTCTAGTCTTGGTTTTAGTATAAGAACACACATGCAATGACTCTAGTGGGTCCATATGTGGTTTGTGAAAAGAACACACATGCAATGACTCTAGTGGATCCATATGTGGTTTGTGGAAAAGAACACACATGCAATGACCAATGGTTGATCCATATGTGGTTTGTGGAAAGAACACACATGCAATGACACTGGTGGATCCATATGTGGTCTGTGAAAAACACACACATGCAATGACTCTAGTGCTGGTTTTAGTATAAGAACACACATGCAATGACTCTAGTGCTGGTTTTAGTATAAGAACACACATGCAATGACTCTAGTGGGTCCATAGGTGGTTTGTGAAAAGAACACACATGCAATGACTCTAGTGGATCCATATGTGGTTTATGGAAAAGAACACACATACAATGACCACTGGTTGATCCATAAGTGGTTTGTGGAAAGAACCCACATGCAGTGAACACTAGTTGATCCATGTGTGGTTTGTGGAAAGAACACACATGCAATGACCACTGGTCGATCCATGTGTGTTTTCTGGAAAGAACACACATGCAATGACACTGGTGGATCCATATGTGGTTTGTGAAAAGAACATACATACAATGACCACTGGTCGATCCATGTGTGGTTTGTGGAAAGAACACACATGCAATGACACTGGTGGATCCATATGTGGTTTGTGAAAAGAACACACATGCAAAGACTCTAGAGCTAGTTTTAGTATAAGAACACACATGCAATGACTCTAGTGGGTCCATATGTGGTTTGTGAAAAGAACACACATGCAATGACTCTAGTGGATCCATATGTGGTTTGTGGAAAACAACAGATATGCAATGACCACTGGTTGATCCATATGTGGTTTGTGGAAAGAACACACATGCAATGAAACTGGTTGATCTCTATGTGGTTTGTGGAAAGAACACACATGCAATGACTCAGGGGGATCCAAGTGTGGTTTGTGGAAAGAACAGACATCCAATGACCACTGGTCGATCCATGTGTGGTTTGTGGAAGGAACACACATGCAATGACACTGGTGGATCCATAGGTGGTTTGTGAAAAGAATACACATGCAATGACTCTAGTGCTGGTTTTAGTATAAGAACACACATGCAATGACTCTAGTGCTGGTTTTAGTATAAGAAGACACATGCAATGACTCTAGTGGATCCATATGTGGTTTGTGGAAAAGAACACACATGCAATGACCAATGGTTGATCCATATGTGGTTTGTGGAAAGAACACACATGCAATGACACTGGTGGATCCATATGTGGTCTGTGAAAAGAACACACATGCAATGACTCTAGTGCTGGTTTTAGTATAAGAACACACATGCAATGACTCTACTGCTGGTGTTAGTATAATAACACACATGCAATGACTCTAGTGGGTCCATAGGTGGTTTGTGAAAAGAACACACATGCAATGAACTCTAGTGGATCCATATGTGGTTTGTGGAAAGAACACACATGCAATGACACTTGTTGATCCATGTGTGGTTTGTGGAAAGAACACAGATGTAATGACCACTGCTCGATCCATGTGTGTTTTGTGGAAAGCACACACATGCAATGATACTGGTGGATCCATATGTGGTCTGTGAATAGAACACACATGCAATGACCACTGGTCAATCCATCTGTGGTTTGTGGAAAGAACACACCAGCAATGACACTAGTTGTTCCATATGTGGTTTGTGAAAAGAACACACATGCAATGACTCTAGAGCTGGTTTTAGTATAAGAACACACATGTAATGACTCTAGCGGGTCCATATGTGGTTTGTGAAAAGAACACACATGCAATGACTCTAGTGGATCCATATGTGGTCTGTGGAAAATAACACAGATGCAATGACCACTGGTTGATCCATCTGTGGTTTGTAGAAAGAACACACATGCAATCACACTGGTTGATCCATGTGTGGTTTATGGAAAGAACACACATGCAATTCCATTGGTTAACCCATGTGTGGTTTGTGGAAAGAACACACATGTAATGACTCTAGTGGATCCATATGTGGTTTGTGGAAAAGAACACACATGCAATGACCACTGGTTGATCCATATGTGGTTTGTGGAAAGAACACACATGCAGTGAACACTGGTTGATCCATGTGTGGTTTGTGGAAAGAACACACATGTAGTGAACACTGGTTGATCCATGTGTGGATTGTGGAAAGAACACACATGCAATGACTCGGGGGGATCCATATGTGGTTTGTGAAAAGAACACACATGCAATGACGCTGGTTGATCCATGTGTCGTTTGTGGAAAGAACATGCATGCAATGACTCAGGGGGATCCATATGTGGTTTGTGGAAAGAACACACATGCAATGACCACTGGTCGATCCATGCGTGGTTTGTGGAAAGAACACACAGTCAATGACACTGGTGGATCCATATGTGGTTTGTGAAAAGAACAAACATGCAATGACTCTAATGGGTCCATATGTGGTTCATGTCAGGGACACACATGCAATGCCATTGATGGATCCATGTGTGGTTTGTGGAAAGAACACACATGCAATGATACTGGTTGATCCATATGTGGTTTGTGGAAAGAACACACATGCAATGACTCTATTGGATCCATATGTGGTTTGTGGAAAAGAACACACATGCAATGAACACTGGTGGATCCGTAAGTGGTTTGTGGAAAGAACACACATGCAATGACACTGGTGGATCCATATGTGATTTGTGAAAAGAACACACATGCAATGACTCTAGTGCTGGTTTTAGTATAAGAACACACATGCAATGACTCTAGTTGGTCCATATGTGGTTTGTGAAAAGAACACACATGCAATGACTCTAGTGGATCCATATGTGGTTTGTGGAAAAGAACACACATGCAATAACCACTGGCTGATCCATGTGTGGTTCATGACAGGAACACACATGCAATGAACACTGGTGGATCCATATGTGGTTCTTGACAGGAACACACATGCAATGACTCTAGTGGGTCCATATGTGGTTTGTGAAAAGAACACACATGCAATGACTCTAGTGGATCCATATGTGGTTTGTGGAAAGAACACACATGCAATGACACTGGTTGATCCATATGTGGTTTGTGGAAAGAATACACATGCAATGACTTAGGGGGATCCATGTGTGGTTTGTGGAAAGAACACACATGCAATGACCACTGGTCGATCCATGTGTGGTTTGTGGAAAGAACACACATGCAGTGACACTGGTGGATCCATATGTGGTTTGTGAAAAGAACACACATACAATGACTCTAGTGCTGGTTTTAGTATAAGAACACACATGCAATGACTCTAGTGCTGGTTTTAGTATAAGAAGACACATGCAATGACTCTAGTGGATCCATATGTGGTTTGTGGAAAAGAACACACATGCAATGACCAATGGTTGATCCATATGTGGTTTGTGGAAAGAACACACATGCAATGACACTGGTGGATCCATATGTGGTCTGTGAAAAGAACACACATGCAATGACTCTAGTGCTGGTTTTAGTATAAGAACACACATGCAATGACTCTACTGCTGGTGTTAGTATAATAACACACATGCAATGACTCTAGTGGGTCCATAGGTGGTTTGTGAAAAGAACACACATGCAGTGACTCTAGTGGATCCATATGTGGTTTGTGGAAAAGAACACACATGCAATGACCAGTGGTTGTTCCATAAGTTGTTTTTGGAAAGAACACGCATGCAGTGAACACTGGTTGATCCATGTGTGGTTTGTGGAAAGAACACACATGCAATGACCACTGGTCGATCCATGTGTGTTTTGTGGAAAGAACACACATGCAATGACACTGGTGGATCCATATGTGGTTTGTGAAAAGAACACACATGCAATGACCACTGGTCAATCCATCTGTGGTTTGTGGAAAGAACACACATGCAATGACACTAGTGGATCCATATGTGGTTTGTGAAAAGAACACACATGCAATGACTCTAGAGCTGGTTTTAGTATAAGAACACACATGTAATGACTCTAGCGGGTCCATATGTGGTTTGTGAAAAGAACACACATGCAATGACTCTAGTGGATCCATATGTGGTCTGTGGAAAATAACACAGATGCAATGACCACTGGTTGATCCATCTGTGGTTTGTAGAAAGAACACACATGCAATCACACTGGTTGATCCATGTGTGGTTTATGGAAAGAACACACATGCAATTCCATTGGTTAACCCATGTGTGGTTTGTGGAAAGAACACACATGTAATGACTCTAGTGGATCCATATGTGGTTTGTGGAAAAGAACACACATGCAATGACCACTGGTTGATCCATATGTGGTTTGTGGAAAGAACACACATGCAGTGAACACTGGTTGATCCATGTGTGGTTTGTGGAAAGAACACACATGTAGTGAACACTGGTTGATCCATGTGTGGATTGTGGAAAGAACACACATGCAATGACTCGGGGGAATCCATATGTGGTTTGTGAAAAGAACACACATGCAATGACGCTGGTTGATCCATGTGTCGTTTGTGGAAAGAACACGCATACAATGACTCAGGGGGATCCATATGTGGTTTGTGGAAAGAACACACATGCAATGACCACTGGTCGATCCATGCGTGGTTTGTGGAAAGAACACACAGTCAATGACACTGGTGGATCCATATGTGGTTTGTGAAAAGAACAAACATGCAATGACTCTTATTGGTCCATCTGTGTTTCTTGTAAGGTACACACATGCAATGCCATTGATGGATCCATGTGTGGTTTGTGGAAAGAACACACATGCAATGATACTGGTTGATCCATATGTGGTTTGTGGAAAGAACACACATGCAATGACTCTATTGGATCCATATGTGGTTTGTGGAAAAGAACACACATGCAATGAACACTGGTGGATCCGTAAGTGGTTTGTGGAAAGAACACACATGCAATGACACTGGTGGATCCATATGTGATTTGTGAAAAGAACACACATGCAATGACTCTAGTGCTGGTTTTAGTATAAGAACACACATGCAATGACTCTAGTTGGTCCATATGTGGTTTGTGAAAAGAACACACATGCAATGACTCTAGTGGATCCATATGTGGTTTGTGGAAAAGAACACACATGCAATAACCACTGGCTGATCCATGTGTGGTTCATGACAGGAACACACATGCAATGAACACTGGTGGATCCATATGTGGTTCTTGACAGGAACACACATGCAATGACTCTAGTGGGTCCATATGTGGTTTGTGAAAAGAACACACATGCAATGACTCTAGTGGATCCATATGTGGTTTGTGGAAAGAACACACATGCAATGACACTGGTTGATCCATATGTGGTTTGTGGAAAGAATACACATGCAATGACTTAGGGGGATCCATGTGTGGTTTGTGGAAAGAACACACATGCAATGACCACTGGTCGATCCATGTGTGGTTTGTGGAAAGAACACACATGCAGTGACACTGGTGGATCCATATGTGGTTTGTGAAAAGAACACACATACAATGACTCTAGTGCTGGTTTTATTATAAGAACGCACATGCAATGACTCTAGTGCTTGTTTTAGTATAGGAACACACATGCAATGACTCTAGTGTTGGTTTTAGTATAGGAACACACATGCAATGACTCTAGTGTTGGTTTTAGTATAAGAACACACATGCAATGACTCTAGTGGGTCCATATGTGGTTTGTGAAAATAACACACATGCAATGACTCTAGTGGATCCATATGTGGTTTGTGGAAAAGAACACACATGCAATTACCAGTGGTTTACCCATATGTGGTTTGTGGAAAGAACACACATGCAATGACACTGGTGGATCCATATGTGGTTTGTGAAAAGAACACACATGTAATGCTCTAGTGCTGGTTTTAGTATAAGGACACATATGCAATGACTCTAGTGCTAGTTTTAGTATAAGAGCACACATGCAATGACTCTAGTGGGTCCATATGTGGTTTGTGAAAAGAACACACCTGCAATGACTCTAGTGGATCCATATGTGGTTTGTAGAAAAGAACACACATGCAATGACCACTGGTTGATCCATAAGTGGTTTGTGGAAAGAACACACATGAACTGAACACTGGTTGATCCATGTGTGGTTTGTGGAAGAAACACACCTGCAATGACACTGGTGGATCCATATGTGGTTTGTGAAAAGAATACATGCAACGACCACTGGTCGATCCATGTGTGGTTTGTGGAAAGAACACACATGCAATGACACTGGTGGATCCATATGTGGTTTGTGAAAAGAACACACATGCAATGACTCTAGAGCTAGTTTTAGTATAAGAACACACATGCAATGACTCTGGTGGGTCCATGTGGTTTGTGAAAAGAACACACATGCAATGACACTAGTAGGTCCATATGTGGTTTCTGGAAAGAACACACATGCAATGACTCTAGTGGATCCATATGTGGTTTGTGGAAAAGAACAGACATGCAATTACCACTGGTGGATCCATATGTGGTTTGTGGAAAGAACACACATGTAATGAGACTGGTTGATCTCTATGTGGTTTGTGGAAAGAACACACATGCAATGACCACTGGTTGATCCATAAGTGGTTTGTGGAAAGAACACACATGCAGTGAGCACTGGTTGATCCATGTGTGGTTTGTGGAAAGAACACACATGCAATGACCACTGGTCGATCCATATGTGTTTTGTGGAAAGAACACACATGCAATGACTCTAGTGCTGGTTTTAGTATAAGAACACACATGTAATGACTCTAGTCTTGGTTTTAGTATAAGAACACACATGCAATGGCTCTAGTGGGTCCATATGTGGTTTGTGAAAAGAACACACATGCAATGACTCTAGTGGATCCATATGTGGTTTGTGGAAAAGAACACACATGCAATGACCAATGGTTGATCCATATGTGGTTTGTGGAAAGAACACACATGCAATGACACTGGTGGATCCATATGTGGTCTGTGAAAAACACACACATGCAATGACTCTAGTGCTGGTTTTAGTATAAGAACACACATGCAATGACTCTAGTGCTGGTTTTAGTATAAGAACACACATGCAATGACTCTAGTGGATCCATATGTGGTTTGTGAAGGGTTTCGCGGCATAGTAAATCAAAATTTTCTACGGAAGCGAACAGAGGGAAAGCCAAGATCTAATCTAGGAGATGCAAGCAACGAGAGAGATTGGATTAGATCTTCATACCCTTGAAGATTCGCACAGCGGAACATTCGTCGGAACGTGGGTGATGTAGTCGTACTCGCTTCTCCTCCTCGCGATCCGATCCGATCCAGCACCACAAGTGGCGGTGCCTCCGTGAGATGCACACGTGCAGCACCTCGACGTCTCCTCCTTCCTTGGACCAGCAAGTATGGTGGAGAGATGGATTGGATCTACAACACGACGGCGTGGTGTATTTGGTGGAGAATTTCTGCAGGCTTCGCACTGCAAACAATCGGGAGGGAGAGGAAGGCAGGGCTAGGGCTTGGAGGGAGATGTGTAGGTTGGGGGAAGGGGGCGCACCAGCCCTCTATATATAGAGGGGGGTGCAGCCAGCCCTTGCCCATCCTCCAAGCCTATCTCTAGTTTAAACAATTTAAACTCTCCCTTATCTAGAAATCCTATCTCTAGTTTAAACAATTTAAACTCTCCCTTATCTAGAAATCCTATCTCTAGTTTAAAACGAGTTTAAACTTATCTAGGATCGGCTGGGCCCTATGGGGCCTTGTGCCCCTGGCCCAATGCGGCCAGGACACTCCCTCATAGGCCCATGCCCCCTCCCGGAAGGTGGGACCACGTTGGCCCCCTTCCGGAAGGTTCTAGAAGCTTCCGGTACAATACCGATTAATGGAACAATTCGAACTCCAAAAACTGCCTTTGCCTTATATGAATCTTATTCTCGGACCATTCCGGAACCTCTCGTGATGTCCGGATCCCATCCGAGACTCGAACAAAAATTCATAAACCAATTATCCAATCTATCCTAGCGTCGAGACACGTTAAGTGTGTGACCTGGGTTCGAATATGCAGACATGATCTTCTATCAATAATCAACAGCGGGGTCTGGGCACACATATTGACTCCCACACATTCATCGATGATCACATCGGATGAACCACGATGCCAGGATTCAATCAATCCCATATATATATTCCCTTTGTCTCGCGATATTTTACTTGCCCGAGATTCGATCGTCGGTATCGTCATACCTAGTTCAATCTCGTTCACAGCAAGTACTTTACTCGTTCCGTAATCCGATATCACTTTGTGATTAACTCCTTAACCACATGCTTGCAAGCGGTGTTGATATCGATTACGAGTGGGCCCAAGTATATCTCTCCGACTTGGGAGGGACAAATCCCATCTCGATACATACAACCCAACAGATACTTTCCGATTACCTGAGAGACACCTTTATGATCACCCTCTCATAGGATGACGTTTGATGATCTCAAAGCTTTCTTCCGATACCAGGGAGTTGTATTATCTCATGGTCTAAGGAATACAATATTTGACATAAGAAAAACTTCGCAAAGACGAACACGATGACACGATATAATTGCTTCGCTTAGTTTGGGTCTATCCACCATATCATTCTCCAATGATATGATATCATTATCAATTGACAACTCATGTCTATGGTTAGGAAACCTTAACCATCATTGATCAATGAGCTAGTCCATAGAGGCATACTAGGGACACGGTGTTGTTCACAAACCACACAAGTATTAAAGTTTCCGCTTAATACAATTCTAGCATGGAATATAAACTTTATCATGAACAAGAATTATAATAATAACATCTTTATTATTGCCTCTAGGGCATAATTCCAACAGTCTCCCACTTGCACTAGAGTCAACAATCTAGTTTACATTTGGCAACAATCTCACACCCATGGCACTGAGGTGCTGATCATGTTTTACACGTGGAAGAGGTTTAGTCAATGGATCTGCGACATTCAGATCTGTATGTACTTTGCTAATCTTCAGATCTCCATCTGCTATATAATCTCGGATTATATGAAACTTGCGGTTGATATGCTTGGTCTTTGGATGATATCTTGGTTCCTTAGCGAGTGTTATGGCGCCAGTGTTGTCACACAATATCTCCAGTGGGTCCAATGCACTTGGAACCACGCTTAGTGATGAAGTTTGATCCAAACTCCTTCACTTGACGCTTGCAGCAGCCATGTATTCCGCTTCTCGTAGATCCCGATCACGCTTTGCTTGCGCTTCTCCACTCTGACTCCTCCATTCAAAATATACACGTATCACATGCGAGATTTACAATCATCCTTGTCGATGTCGAAACTAGCATCGACGTAACCTTTACGACGAGCTGTTCATCACCCCATAGACTAAGAACATTTCTTTAGTCCTATTTAGGTACCTTAGGATGTTCTTCACGGCTGTCCATGTTCCACTCGGATCACTTTGATATCCGCCGTCAAACTAAGAGCATTGGACACATCGGTCTAGTACACAAGATGGCATACATGATGGAACCTATGGCGAGGCATAAGGCACTTTTCTCATAGCTTCCCTATCATTTCATGGCTGGACATCGAGCCTTGCTCAATATCTTACGACAACATAGGCCTTTGAACCTTTCAATGCCTTATCCATTCTGAACCTTTCGAACTTTGTCTAGGTATGTACTTTGGCTTAAAGCTATCGGCGTCTTTGTCTATCTCTATAGATTTTGATGCCCAATATATAAGCAGCTTCACCTAGGTCTTTCATTGAAAAACACTTGTTCAAATAACTCTTCACATCGTTAAGCATGTTGATGTCATTTCCAATAATCAATATGTCATCCACATATAGTACCGAAACGTCCAGCTCCCACTCACTTTCTTGTAGATGCAAGCTCAGTAGCAATTTGGAACAAATCCAAAGCTCTTGATCACTTGATCAAAACGAAAGTTCCAACTCCGAGATGCTTGCTTCAGTCCATAAATGGAACGCTGAAGTTTGCATACTTTATCAAAGCATCCTTAGGATCGATAAAACCTTGGGTTGCATCATATACAACTCTTCATCAATGTTGCCATTGAGGAAAGCGATCTTGACATCCATTTGCCATATTTCATATTCATGAAATGCAGCAATTGCTAATAAAATCGAATGGACTTAAACATCGCTACGGGAGAAAGTCTCATCGTAGTCAACACCTTCAACTTATCGACAACCTTTAGCAACAAGCCGTGCATGATAGACGGTAACATTACCATCCGCGTCCGTTTTCTTCTTGAAGATCCATTTGCACTCAACGGCCTTTCGTCGCTAGGAGGGTCCACCAAAGTCCATACTTGGTTTTCGCTCATGGATCCCAATTCGGATTTCATGGCTTCTAGCCATTTCTCGTAGTCTGGGCTCATCATCGCTTCCTCATAGTTCAGAGGTTCACCGTCTTCTACTAACAAGACGGTCAAGACAGGTTGCCGTACCACTCGGGAGGCACGCGACCTTGTCGACTGCGGCGCTCGATGCAAGATCGTCCGAAGCTTCATGATCCTTGTCATTAGCTTCCTCTATTATTAGTGCGGTGATCGAACACTTTCAGGTGCTGCGCTACTCTCAATTCAAGAGAAGGTTCAATAACCTCGTCTAGCTCTACTTTCCTCCCACTCACTTCTTTCGAGAGAAACTCCTTCTCAAGAAAGGAACTGCTTCTTCGACAAACACTTTGCCTTCGGTTACGTGATAGAAGGTATACCCAATAGTTTCCTTAGGGTATCCTATGAAGACGCATTTCTCGCTTTGGGTTCGAGCTTGTCCGCATCAACTTCTGACGTAAGCTTCGCATCCCCAAACTTTAAGAAACGACAACTTAGGTTTAGCACCAAACCATAGTTCATACGGTGTCATCTCAACGAATTTAGATGGAGCCCTATTTAAAGTGAATGCAGCGGTTTCTAATGCATAACCCCAAAATGATAACGGCAAATTAGTAAGAGACATCATCGATCGGACCATATCTAACAGGGTTCGATTCCGGCGTTCAGACACACCATTCTTGCCTGTGGTGTTCCGGTGGCGTGAGTTGTGAAACGATTCCACTTGCTTTGAGATGCGTGAGAAAATCATAACTCAAATATTCGCCCACGATCGGATCGTAGAAACTTAATCTTTACATTACGATGGTTCTCCACATCATTCTGAAATTCTTTGAACTTTTCAAACGTTTCAGATTTATGTTTCATTAAATAGATATACCCATATCTACTTAAGTCATCGGTAAAAGTGAGAAAATAGCGATATCCACCGCGCGTCGAAACACTCATCGGTCCGCATACATCAGTATGTATGATTTCCAACAAGTCCGTTGCTCGCTCCATCATACCGGAGAACGGGGTTTTGATCATCTTGCCCATGAGGCATGGTTCGCATGTGTCAAATGATTCAAAATCAAGAGACTCCAAAGTCCATCGTAATGGAGTTTCTTCATGCGCTTTATACCAATATGACCTAGAGCAGCGATGCCACAAATAAGTAGTATTATCACTATCTACTTTGCATCTCTTAGCCTCAATGTTATGGATGTGTGTTTCATCAATTTCTAGATTTAGAAGAAATAAACCACACACAAGAGGTCCATGACCATAAAATATGTTACTAAAATAAATAGAACAACCAATATTATAAGATTTAAATGAATAACCGCCTTGCAATAAACACGATCCAGAATAATGTTCATGCTCAACGCATGCACATAATAACATTTATTAAGGTTTAAAACTAATCCCAAAGGTAAAACTAAGGAGAGCGTGCCGACGGCCATCACATCAACTCTTGATCCGTTGCCAACGCGCATCGTCACCTCATCCCTCGCAAGCCGCCGCCTATTCCGCAGCTCCTGCTTCGAGTTACAAATATTAGCAACGAACCGTATCAAATACCTGTGCACTACAACAAGGGCTAGTAAGGAAAACATCAATAACATGTATATCAAATATACCTTTGATGGTGCCAGCCTTCTTGTCCGCTAAGCACTTGGACCATGCCCAAAGGACTCCTTGTCCTTGCAATAGAAGCACTTAGTTTCCGGCTTGGGACCAGACCTGAGCTTCTTCTCAGCAGGGGCATTGCGCTTGCCGCCGCCCTTCTTGAAGGGCTTCTTTGCACCTTTACCTTTGTTAAAGGAGGGCTTGTTGACCATCAACACATGATTATCCTTCTTGATGTCCACCTCAGCCTTCAGCTGCGAAGAGCTCGTGATCGTATCAGTGGAACCAATCTGATTATGAGTCACTACAAAACTTTTGTAGCTGGGAGGGAGTGATTGCAGAACCCTGTCAATCTTGAGCTCCTCTGGAATCTTGCAATCCAGTTGCTCAAGGCGTTGAGTGTAGCCCGACATCTTAATGGCGTCTCACTAACGGAACTCCCTTCCTCCATCTTGCAGTTAAAGAACTTCTCGGATATCTCATATCTCCTAACGGGCTGAGTCCAAACATGGTTTTCAAATCTTCGAGAATCTCAAAGGGCCCGGATAGTTTTCAAACGATTTTGAAGTTCCGTTCCATAGCAAACAACATGGTGCTCTTAATCACACCATAATCATCTTTGCGCTGATCGATAGACAGCTTTCTCATCACCGGGCGCTTGCAGTAGGGCGCCACCTAACGCTTTCTCAAGGACATAGTCCTTCGACCGCCAGAGAGAATGATTCTCAAATTGGAACCAATTGGTGAAGTTAGACCCATTGTTCTTAAGCTTTTCTTTCTCAGCAAAAACGTTGAAGTTGAAGTTGGACTTAGCCATGTGATCTACAATATTTGCAAGTACAAATTAGACTAAGTTCATGATAACTAGTTCAACTTTTAATCAAATTACTAGATGAACTCCCACTAAATTCAACATCCCTCAAGTTGTTTAGTGAACACGATCCAAATTCACCACACCTAATCCGATCTTCACGAGAAGAGATGTGGTTTCAATGGTGGACAACAAAGTGTCGATCATATCATTCATATGACTCATGCTTAACCTTTCGGTTCTTGTGTTCCGAGGCCATGTTTGTACATGCTAGGCTCGGCCAAGCTAGACCCAAGTATTTCCGCTGCAGTAAACTGGCTTGCACCCGTTGTATGTGAGCGAGAGTCTATAGCACCCGATCATCACGTGATGCTTGGACACGACGAACTTTCGCAACGGTGCATACTTGGGGAGAACATACGCTTTTATCTTGATCTTTAAGTGAGGAATCATCTTATAATGCTACCGCCGTGATCTAAGCATAATAAGATACATAAAAGGATAAACATCACATGCATATAACTTTATGTGACATGGTATAGCCAATCTTCGCAAGAATGATCTCCATCTTGTGCGCCCGCATGATCTCCATCACTTCACCATGATTTCCTCCACCAATAATAGCAACTACAACTATTGCTAACTACTTAGCGATAAAGTAAAGCTATTACATGGCGATAAGAAGAAGTTGACTCAAGTCATACACAATTATAAAGACAACCATATATTCTGCCGGTTGTGTACTCATCGACATGCAAGTCGTGAAACATTACAAAACATGACCATCGTGACATTATACACATCACATCTTGGGCCATACCATATCACAGAAACACTCGCAAAAACAAGTTAGACGCCTACTTTGTTGTTGCATGTTTTACGTGGCTTATGGGAGTAGATGCTAAGAACGATTCTTACCTACGGAAAGCCACAACGGTGATATTATGGTTGCCAAACCCGTGTTAATCCCATGACAACTATAGTGAGAGAAACTGACATCCACCAGCATGTATGGTACAAGCCACACGCCAAGTGCGGAGCCGGTCTCATAACGACGCCGCCAGAAGGTTGGCCTGACCGCTTCAATCTCACTATCCCGCCATAAGAAGAACACAAACAAGAGGCTTGCAACAGAAAACATCAACGCCCGAACAACCATGTTATGCTCTACTCGTGAAACACATCTACGCATAGATCTAGCTCGATACCAATCAAGGGTTTAGCGGCATAGTAAATCAAAATTTTCACGGAAGCGAACATAGGGAAAGCCAAGATCTAATCTAGGAGATGCAAACAAGAGAGATTGGATTAGATCTTCATACCCTTGAAGATTCAAGACAGGAACGCTCATTTAACGTGGGTGATGTAGTCGCACTCGCTTCTCCTCCTCGCACCACAAGTGGCGGTGCCTCCGTGAGATGCACACTGCAAAGACTCGACGCCTCCTCCTTCCTTGTCCAGCAAGTATGGTGGAGAGATGGATTGGATCTATAACACGACGGCGTGGTGTATTTGGTGGAGAATTTCGCAGCAGGCTTCGCTGCAAACAATGGGAGGGAGAGAGGAAGGCCAGGCTACTAGGGCTTGAGGAGATGTGTAGGTTGGGGGAGGCGCACCAGCCCTCTATATATAGAGGGGGGTGCGCCAGCCCTGCCCATCCTCCAAGCCTATCTCTAGTTTAAACAATTTAAACTCTCCCTTATCTAGAAATCCTATCTCTAGTTTAAACGAGTTTAAACTTATCTAGGATCGGCTGGGCCCTATGGGGCCTTTTTCCCCTGGCCCAATGCGGCCAGGACACTCCCTCATAGGCCCATGCCCCCTTCCCGGAAGGTGGGACCACGTTGGCCCCTTCCGAAGGTTCTAGAAGCTTCCGGCAATACCGATTAATCCGAACAATTCGAACTCCAAAACTGCACCGCTTATATGAATCTTATTCTCCGGACCATTCGAACCTCTCGTGATGTCCCGGATCCCATCCGAGACTCGAACAAAATTCATAAACCAATTATCCAATCTATCCTGGCCGAGACACGTTAAGTGTGTGACCGCGGGTTCGAGAATATGCGCATATGATCTTCTATCAATAATCAACAGCGGGTGCAGGCACACATATTGACTCTACACATTCATCGATGATCACATCGGATGAACCACGATGCCAGGATTCAATCAATCCCATATATATATTCCCTTTGTCGCGATATTTTACTTGCCCGAGATTCGATCGTCGGTATCGCCATACCTAGTTCAATCTCGCTCACAAAGTACTTTACTGCTCCGTAATCCGATATCACTTTGTGATTAACTCCTAACCACATGCTTGCAAGCGGTGTTGATATTGATTACCGAGTGGGCCCAAGTATATCTCTCCGACTTGGGAGGGACAAATCCCATCTCGATACATACAACCCAACAGATACTTTCCGATTACCTGAGAGACACCTTTATGATCACCCTCTCATAGGATGACGTTTGATGACCTCAAAGCTTTCTTCCGATACCAGGGAGTTGTATTATCTCATGGTCTAAGGAATACAATATTTGACATAAGAAAAACTTCGCAAAGACGAACACGATGACACGATCTAATTGCTTCGCTTAGTTTGGGTCTATCCACCATATCATTCTCCAATGATATGATCTCATTATCAATTGACAACTCATGTCTATGGTTAGGAAACCTTAACCATCATTGATCAATGAGCTAGTCCATAGAGGTGTACTAGGGACACGGTGTTGTTCACAAACCACACAAGTATTAAAGTTTCTGCTTAATACAATTCTAGCATGGAATATAAACTTTATCATGAACAAGAATTATAATAATAACATCTTTATTATTGCCTCTAGGGCATAATTCCAACAGTTTGTGGAAAACAACAGATATGCAATGACCACTGGTTGATCCATATGTGGTTTGTGGAAAGAACACACATGCAATGAGACTGGTTGATCTCTATGTGGTTTGCGGAAAGAACACACATACAATGACTCAGGGAGATCCAAGTGTGGTTTGTGGAAAGAACAAACATGCAATGACCACTGGTCGATCCATGTGTGGTTTGTGGAAATAACACACATGCAATGACACTGGTAGATCCATAGGTGGTTTGTGAAAAGAATACACATGCAATGACTCTAGTGCTGGTTTTAGTATAAGAACACACATGTAATGACTCTAGTGTTGGTTTTAGTATAAGAACACACATGCAATGACTCTAGTGGGTCCATATGTGGTTTGTGAAAAGAACACACATGCAATGACTCTAGTGGATCCATATGTGGTTTGTGGAAAAGAACACACATGCAATGACCAATGGTTGATCCATATGTGGTTTGTGGAAAGAACACACATACAATGACACTGGTGGATCCATATGTGGTCTATGAAAAGAACACACATGCAATGACCCTAGTGCTGGTTTTAGTATAAGAACACACATGCAATGACTCTAGTGCTGGTTTTAGTATAAGAACACACATGCAATGACTCTAGTGGGTCCATAGGTGGTTTGTGAAAAGAACACACATGCAATGACTCTAGTGGCTCCGTATGTGGTTTGCGGAAAAGCACACACATGCAATGACCACTGGTTGATCCATAAGTGGTTTGTGGAAAGAACACACATGCAATGACACAGGTGGATCCATATGTGGTCTGTGAAAAGAACACACATGCAATGTCTCTAGTGCTGGTTTTAGTATAAGAACACACATGCAATGACTCTAGTGCTAGTTTTAGTATAAGAACACACATGCAATGACTCTAGTGGGTCCATAGGTGGTTTTTGAAAAGAACACACATGCAACGACTCTAGTGGATCCATATGTGGTTTGTGGAAAAGAACACACATGCAATGACCACTGGTTGATCCATAAGTGGTTTGTGGAAAGAACACACATGCAGTGAACACTGGTTGATCCATGTGTGGTTTGTGGAAAGAACACACATGCAATGACTACTGGTCGATCCATGTGTGTTTGGAAAGAACACACATGCAATGACACTGGTGGATCCATATGTGGTTTGTGAAAAGAACACACATGCAATGACTCTAGTGCTGGTTTTAGTATAAGAACACACATGCAATGACTCTAGTGTTGGTTTTAGTATAAGAACACACATGCAATGACTCTAGTGGGTCCATATGTGGTTTGTGAAAAGAACACACATGCAATGACTCTAGTGGATCCATATGTGGTTTGTGGAAAAGAACACACATGCAATGACCAATGGTTGATCCATATGTGGTTTGTGGAAAGAACACACATGCAATGACACTGGTGGATCCATATGTGGTCTGTGAAAAGAACACGCATGCAATGACTCTAGTGCTGGTTTTAGTATAAGAACACAGATGCAATGACTCTAGTGGGTCCATAGGTGGTTTGTGAAAAGAAAACACATGCAATGACTCTAGTGGATCCATATGTGGTTGGTGGAAAAGAACACACATGCAATGACCACTGGTTGATCCATAAGTGGTTTGTGGAAAGAACACACATGCAGTGAACACTGGTTGATCCATCTGTGGTTTGTGGAAAGAACACACATGCAATGACTCTAGTGGATCCATATGTGGTTTGTGGAAAAGAACACACACACAATGACCAATGGTTGATCCATATGTGGTTTGTGGAAAGAACACACATGCAGTGACACTGGTGGATCCATATGTGGTCTGTGAAAAGAACACACATGCAATGACTCTAGTGCCGGTTTTAGTATAAGAACACACATGCAATGACTCTAGTGCTGGTTTTAGTATAAGAACACACATGCAATGACTCTAGTGGGTCCATAGGTGGTTTGTGAAAAGAACACACATGCAATGACTCTAGTGGATCCATAAGTGGTTTGTGGAAAGAACACACATGTAGTGAACACTGGTTGATCCATGTGTGGTTTGTGGAAAGAACACACATGCAATGACCACTAGTCGATCCATGTGTGTTTTGTGGAAAGAACACACATGCAATGACACTGGTGGATTCATATGTGGTTTGTGAAAAGAACACACATGCAATGACCACTGGTCGATCCGTGTGTGGTTTTTGGAAAGAACACACATGCAATGACACTGGTGGATCCATATGTGGTTTGTGAAAAGAACACACATGCAATGACTCTAGAGCTAGTTTTAGTATAAGAACACAGATGCAATGACTCTAGTGGGTCCATATGTGGTTTGTGAAAAGAACACATATGTGGTTTGTGGAAAAGAACACACATGCAATGACCACTGGTTGATCCATAAGTGGTTTGTGGAAAGAACACACATGCAGTGAACACTGGTTGATCCATGTGTGGTTTGTGGAAAGAACACACATGCAATGACCACTGGTCGATCCATGTGTGTTTTGTGGAAAGAACACACATGCAATGACACTGGTGGATCCATATGTGGTTTGTGAAAAGAACACACATGCAATGACCACTGGTCGATCCATGTGTGGTTTGTGGAAAGAACACACATGCAATGACACTGGTGGATCCATATGTGGTTTGTGAAAAGAACACACATGCAATGACTCTAGAGCTAGTTTTAGTATAAGAACACACATGCAATGACTCTAGTGGGTCCATGTGGTTTGTGAAAAGAACACACATGCAATGACTCTAGTGGATCCATATGTGGTTTGTGGAAAACAACAGATATGCAATGACCACTGGTTGATCCATATGTGGTTTGTGGAAAGAACACACATGCAATGAGACTGGTTGATCTCTATGTGGTTTGCGGAAAGAACACACATGCAATGACTCAGGAGGATCCAAGTGTGGTTTGTGGAAAGAACACACATGCAATGACCACTGGTCGATACATGTGTGGTTTGTGGAAAGAACACACATGCAATGACACTGGTGGATCCATAGGTGGTTTGTGAAAAGAATACACATGCAATGACTCTAGTGCTGGTTTTAGTATAAGAATACACATGTAATAACTCTAGTGCTGGTTTTAGTATAAGAACACACATGCAATGACTCTAGTGGGTCCATATGTGGTTTGTGAAAAGAACACTCATGCAATGACTCTAGTGGATCCATATGTGGTTTGTGGAAAAGAACACACATGCAATGACCAATGGTTGATCCATATGTGGTTTGTGGAAAGAACACACATGCAATGACACTGGTGGATCCATATGTGATTTGTGAAAAGAACACACATGCAATGACTCTAGTGCTGGTTTTAGTATAAGAACACACATGCAATGACTCTACTGCTGGTGTTAGTATAATAACACACATGCAATGACTCTAGTGGGTCCATAGGTGGTTTGTGAAAAGAACACACATGTAATGACTCTAGTGGATCCATATGTGGTTTGTGGAAAAGAACACACATGCAATGACCACTGGTTGTTCCATAAGTTGTTTGTGGAAAGAACACGCATGTAGTGAACACTGGTTGATCCATGTGTGGTTTGTGGAAAGAACACACATGCAATGACCACTGGTCTATCCATGTGTGTTTTGTGGAAAGAACACACATGCAATGACACTGGTGGATCCATATGTGGTTTGTGAAAAGAACACACATGCAATGACCACTGGTTGATCCATGTATGGTTTGTGGAAAGAACACACATGCAATGACACTAGTGGATCCATATGTGGTTTGTGAAAAGAACACACATGCAATGACTCTAGAGCTGGTTTTAGTATAAGAACACACATGCAATGACTCTAGTGGGTCCATATGTGGTTTGTGAAAAGAACACACATGCAATGACTCTAGTGGATCCATATGTGGTTTGTGGAAAAGAACACACATGCAATGACACTGGTTGATCCATGTGTGGTTTATGGGAAGAACACACATGTAATGCCATTGGTTAACCCATGTGTGGTTTGTGGAAAGAACACACATGCAATGACTCTAGTGGATCCATATGTGGTTTGTGGAAAAGAACACACATGCAATGACCACTGGTTGATCCATATGTAGTTTGTGGAAAGAACACACATGCAGTGAACACTGGTTGATCCATGTGTGGTTTGTGGAAAGAACACACATCTAGTGAACACTGGTTGATCCATGTGTGGTTTGTGGAAAGAACACACATGCAATGACTCGGGGGGATCCATATGTGGTTTGTGGAAAAAACACACATGCAATGACGCTGGTTGATCTATGTGTCGTTTGTGGAAAGAACACGCATGCAATGACTCAGGGGGATCCATATGTGGTTTGTGAAAAGAACACACATGCAATGACCACTGGTCGATCCATGCGTGGTTTGTGGAAAGAACACACAGTCAATGACACTGGTGGATCCATATGTGGTTTGTGAAAAGAACACACATGCAATGACTCTAGTGGGTCCATATGTGGTTCACGTCAGGAACACACATGCAATGCCATTGATGGATCCATGTGTGGTTTATGGAAAGAACACACATGCAACGACATTGGTGGATCCATATGTGGTTGGTGGAAAAGAACACACATGCAATGACCACTGGTTGATCCATAAGTGGTTTGTGGAAAGAACACACATGCAGTGAACACTGGTTGATCCATCTGTGGTTTGTGGAAAGAACACACATGCAATGACTCTAGTGGATCCATATGTGGTTTGTGGAAAAGAACACACATGCAATGACCAATGGTTGATCCATATGTGGTTTGTGGAAAGAACACACATGCAATGACACTGGTGGATCCATATGTGGTCTGTGAAAAGAACACACATGCAATGACTCTAGTGCCGGTTTTAGTATAAGAACACACATGCAATGACTCTAGTGCTGGTTTTAGTATAAGAACACACATGCAATGACTTTAGTGGGTCCATAGGTGGTTTGTGAAAAGAACCCACATGCAATGACTCTAGTGGATCCATAAGTGGTTTGTGGAAAGAACACACATGTAGTGAACACTGGTTGATCCATGTGTGGTTTGTGGAAAGAACACACATGCAATGACCACTGGTCGATCCATGTGTGTTTTGTGGAAAGAACACACATGCAATGACACTGTTGGATCCATATGTGGTTTGTGAAAAGAACACACATGCAATGACCACTGGTCGATCCGTGTGTGGTTTGTGGAAAGAACACACATGCAATGACACTGGTGGATCCATATGTGGTTTGTGAAAAGAACACACATGCAATGACTCTAGAGCTAGTTTTAGTATAAGAACACAGATGCAATGACTCTAGTGGGTCCATATGTGGTTTGTGAAAAGAACACATATGTGGTTTGTGGAAAAGAACACACATGCAGTGACACCTGGTTGATCCATAAGTGGTTTGTGGAAAGAACACACATGCAGTGAACACTGGTTGATCCATGTGTGGTTTGTGGAAAGAACACACATGCAATGACCACTGGTCGATCCATGTGTGTTTTGTGGAAAGAACACACATGCAATGACACTGGTGGATCCATATGTGGTTTGTGAAAAGAACACACATGCAATGACCACTGGTTGATCCATGTGTGGTTTGTGGAAAGAACACACATGCAATCACACTGGTGGATCCATATGTGGTTTGTGAAAAGAACACACATGCAATGACTCTAGAGCTAGTTTTAGTATAAGAACACACATGCAATGACTCTAGTGGGTCCATGTGGTTTGTGAAAAGAACACACATGCAATGACTCTAGTGGATCCATATGTGGTTTGTGGAAAACAACAGATATGCAATGACCACTGGTTGATCCATATGTGGTTTGTGGAAAGAACACACATGCAATGAGACTGGTTGATCTCTATGTGGTTTGCGGAAAGAACACACATGCAATGACTCAGGAGGATCCAAGTGTGGTTTGTGGAAAGAACACACAAGCAATGACCACTGGTCAATCCATGTGTGGTTTGTGGAAAGAACACACATGCAATGACACTGGTGGATCCATAGGTGGTTTGTGAAAAGAATACACATGCAATGACTCTAGTGCTGGTTTTAGTATAAGAACACACATGTAATAACTCTAGTGCTCGTTTTAGTATAAGAACACACATGCAATGACTCTAGTGGGTCCATATGTGGTTTGTGAAAAGAACACACATGCAATGACTCTAGTGGATCCATATGTGGTTTGTGGAAAAGAACACACATGCAATGACCAATGGTTGATCCATATGTGGTTTGTGGAAAGAACACACATGCAATGACACTGGTGGATCCATATGTGATCTGTGAAAAGAACACACATGCAATGACTCTAGTGCTGGTTTTAGTATAAGAACACACATGCAATGACTCTACTGCTGGTGTTAGTATAATAACACACATGCAATGACTCTAGTGGGTCCATAGGTGGTTTGTGAAAAGAACACACATGCAATGACTCTAGTGGATCCATATGTGGTTTGTGGAAAAGAACACACATGCAATGACCATTGGTTGTTCCATAAGTTATTTGTGGAAAGAACACGCATGCAGTGAACACTGGTTGATCCATGTGTGGTTTGTGGAAAGAACACACATGCAATGACCACTGGTCGATCCATGTGTGTTTTGTGGAAAGAACACACATGCAATGACACTGGTGGATCCATATGTGGTTTGTGAAAAGAACACACATGCAATGTCCACTGGTCGATCCATGTGTGGTTTGTGGAAAGAACACACATGCAATGACACTAGTGGATCCATATGTGGTTTGTGAAAAGAACACACATGCAATGACTCTAGAGCTAGTTTTAGTATAAGAACACACATGCAATGACTCTAGTGGGTCCATGTGGTTTGTGAAAAGAACACACATGCAATGACTCTAGTGGATCCATATGTGGTTTGTGGAAAACAACAGATATGCAATGACCACTGGTTGATCCATATGTGGTTTGTGGAAAGAACACACATGCAATGAGACTGGTTGATCTCTATGTGGTTTGCGGAAAGAACACACATGCAATGACTCAGGAGGATCCAAGTGTGGTTTGTGGAAAGAACACACAAGAAATGACCACTGGTCAATCCATGTGTGGTTTGTGGAAAGAACACACATGCAATGACACTGGTGGATCCATAGGTGGTTTGTGAAAAGAATACACATGCAATGACTCTAGTGCTGGTTTTAGTATAAGAACACACATGTAATAACTCTAGTGCTCGTTTTAGTATAAGAACACACATGCAATGACTCTAGTGGGTCCATATGTGGTTTGTGAAAAGAACACACATGCAATGACTCTAGTGGATCCATATGTGGTTTGTGGAAAAGAACACACATGCAATGACCAATGGTTGATCCATATGTGGTTTGTGGAAAGAACACACATGCAATGACACTGGTGGATCCATATGTGATCTGTGAAAAGAACACACATGCAATGACTCTAGTGCTGGTTTTAGTATAAGAACACACATGCAATGACTCTACTGCTGGTGTTAGTATAATAACACACATGCAATGACTCTAGTGGGTCCATAGGTGGTTTGTGAAAAGAACACACATGCAATGACTCTAGTGGATCCATATGTGGTTTGTGGAAAAGAACACACATGCAATGACCATTGGTTGTTCCATAAGTTATTTGTGGAAAGAACACGCATGCAGTGAACACTGGTTGATCCATGTGTGGTTTGTGGAAAGAACACACATGCAATGACCACTGGTCGATCCATGTGTGTTTTGTGGAAAGAACACACATGAAATGACACTGGTGGATCCATATGTGGTTTGTGAAAAGAACACACATGCAATGTCCACTGGTCGATCCATGTGTGGTTTGTGGAAAGAACACACATGCAATGACACTAGTGGATCCATATGTGGTTTGTGAAAAGAACACACATGCAATGACTCTAGAGCTGGTTTTAGTATAAGAACACACATGCAATGACTCTAGTGGGTCCATATGTGGTTTGTGAAAAGAACACACATGCAATGACTCTAGTGGATCCATATGTGGTTTGTGGAAAAGAACACACATGCAATGACACTGGTTGATCCATGTGTGGTTTATGGGAAGAACACACATGTAATGCCATTGGTTAACCCATGTGTGGTTTGTGGAAAGAACACACATGCAATGACTCTAGTGGATGCATATGTGGTTTGTGGAAAAGAACACACATGCAATGACCACTGGTTGATCCATATGTAGTTTGTGGAAAGAACACACATGCAGTGAACACTGGTTGATCCATGTGTGGTTTGTGGAAAGAACACACATCTAGTGAACACTGGTTGATCCATGTGTGGTTTGTGGAAAGAACACACATGCAATGACTCGGGGGGATCCATATGTGGTTTGTGTAAAAAACACACATGCAATGACGCTGGTTGATCCATGTGTCGTTTGTGGAAAGAACACGCATGCAATGACTCAGGGGGATCCATATGTGGTTTGTGAAAAGAACACACATGCAATGACCACTGGTCGATCCATGCGTGGTTTGTGGAAAGAACACACAGTCAATGACACTGGTGGATCCATATGTGGTTTGTGAAAAGAACACACATGCAATGACTCTAGTGGGTCCATATGTGGTTCATGTCAGGAACACACATGCAATGCCATTGATGGATCCATGTGTGGTTTATGGAAAGAACACACATGCAACGACACTGGTTGATCCAAATGTGGTTTGTGGAAAGAACACACATGCAATGACTCTAGTGGATCCATATGTGGTTTGTGGAAAAGAACTCACATGCAATGAACACTGGTGGATCCGTAAGTGGTTTGCGGAAAGAACACACATGCAATGACACTGGTGGATCCATATGTGATTTGTGAAAATAACACACATGCAATGACTCTAGTGCTGGTTTTAGTATAAGAACACACATGCAATGACTCTAGTTGGTCCATATGTGGTTTGTGGAAAAGAACACACATGCAATAACCACTGGCTGATCCATGTGTGGTTCATGACAGGAACACACATGCAATGAACACTGGTGGATCCATATGTGGTTATTGACAGGAACACACATGAAATGACTCTAGTGGGTCCATATGTGGTTTGTGAAAAGAACACACATGCAATGACTCTAGTGGATCCATATGTGGTTTGTGGAAAGAACACACATGCAATGACACTGGTTGATCCATATGTGGTTTGTGGAAAGAACACACATGCAATGACCACTGGTCGATCCATGTGTGGTTTGTGGAAAGAACACACATGCAGTGACACTGGTGGATCCATATGTGGTTTGTGAAAAGATAACACATACAATGACTCTAGTGCTGGTTTTAGTATAAGAACACACATGCAATGACTGTACTGCTTGTTTTAGTATAAGAACACACATGCAATGACTCTAGTGGGTCCGTAGGTGGTTTGTGAAAAGAACACACATGCAATGACTTTAGTGGATCCATATGTGGTTTGTGGAAAAGAACACACATGCAATGACCACTGATTGATCCATAAATGGTTTGTGGAAAGAACACACATGCAGTGAACACTGGTTGATCCATGTGTGGTTTGTGGAAAGAACACACATGCAATGACCACTAGTCGATCCATGTGTGTTTTGTGGAAAGAACACACATGCAATGACACTGGTGGATCCATATGTGGTTTGTGAAAAGAACACACATGCAATGACCACTGGTCGATCCATGTGTGGTTTGTGGAAACAACACACATGCAGTGACACTGGTGGATCCATATGTGGTTTGTGAAAAGAACACACATACAATGACTCTAGTGCTGGTTTTAGTATAAGAACACACATGCAATGACTCTAGTTGGTCCATATGTGGTTTGTGAAAAGAACACACGTGCAATGACTCTAGTGGATCCATATGTGATTTGTGGAAAAGAACACACATGCAATAACCACTGGCTGATCCATGTGTGGTTCATGACAGGAACACACATGCAATGAACACTGGTGGATCCATATGTGGTTATTGACAGGAACACACATGCAATGACTCTAGTGGGTCCATATGTGGTTTGTGAAAAGAACACACATGCAATGACTCTAGTGGATCCATATGTGGTTTGTGAAAAGAACACACATGCAATGACACTGGTTGATCCATATGTGGTTTGTGGAAAGAACACACATGCAATGACCACTGGTCGATCCATGTGTGGTTTGTGGAAAGAACACACATGTAGTGACACTGGTGGATCCATATGTGGTTTGTGAAAAGAACACACATACAATGACTCTAGTGCTGGTTTTAGTATAAGAACACACATGCAATGACTGTAGTGCTTGTTTTAGTATAAGAACACACATGCAATGACTCTAGTGGGTCCATAGGTGGTTTGTGAAAAGAACACACATGCAATGACTTTAGTGGATCCATATGTGGTTTGTGGAAAAGAACACACATGCAATGACCACTGATTGATCCATAAATGGTTTGTGAAAAGAACACACATGCAATGACCACTGGTCGATCCATGCGTGGTTTGTGGAAAGAACACACAGTCAATGACACTGGTGGATCCATATGTGGTTTGTGAAAAGAACACACATGCAATGACTCTAGTGGGTCCATATGTGGTTCATGTCAGGAACACACATGCAATGCCATTGATGGATCCATGTGTGGTTTATGGAAAGAACACACATGCAACGACACTGGTTGATCCATATGTGGTTTGTGGAAAGAACACACATGCAATGACTCTAGTGGATCCATATGTGGTTTGTGGAAAAGAACACACATGCAATGAACACTGGTGGATCCGTAAGTGGTTTGTGGAAAGAACACACATGCAATGACACTGGTGGATCCATATGTGATTTGTGAAAAGAACACACATGCAATGACTCTAGTGCTGGTTTTAGTATAAGAACACACATGCAATGACTCTAGTTGGTCCATATGTGGTTTGTGGAGAAGAACACACATGCAATAACCACTGGCTGATCCATGTGTGGTTCATGACAGGAACACACATGCAATGAACACTGGTGGATCCATATGTGGTTATTGACAGGAACACACATGAAATGACTCTAGTGGGTCCATATGTGGTTTGTGAAAAGAACACACATGCAATGACTCTAGTGGATCCATATGTGGTTTGTGGAAAGAACACACATGCAATGACACTGGTTGATCCATATGTGGTTTGTGGAAAGAACACACATGCAATGACCACTGGTCGATCCATGTGTGGTTTGTGGAAAGAACACACATGCAGTGACACTGGTGGATCCATATGTGGTTTGTGAAAAGAACACATATACAATGACTCTAGTGCTGGTTTTAGTATAAGAACACACATGCAATGACTGTAGTGCTTGTTTTAGTATAAGAACACACATGCAATGACTCTAGTGGGTCCATAGGTGGTTTGTGAAAAGAACACACATGCAATGACTTTAGTGGATCCATATGTGGTTTGTGGAAAAGAACACACATGCAATGACCACTGATTGATCCATAAATGGTTTGTGGAAAGAACACACATGCAGTGAACACTGGTTGATCCATGTGTGGTTTGTGGAAAGAACACACATGCAATGACCACTAGTCGATCCATGTGTGTTTTGTGGAAAGAACACACATGCAATGACACTGGTGGATCCATATGTGGTTTGTGAAAAGAACACACATGCAATGACCACTGGTCGATCCATGTGTGGTTTGTGGAAAGAACACACATGCAGTGACACTGGTGGATCCATATGTGGTTTGTGAAAAGAACACACATACAATGACTCTAGTGCTGGTTTTAGTATAAGAACACACATGCAATGACTCTAGTTGGTCCATATGTGGTTTGTGAAAAGAACACACGTGCAATGACTCTAGTGGATCCATATGTGGTTTGTGGAAAAGAACACACATGCAATAACCACTGGCTGATCCATGTGTGGTTCATGACAGGAACACACATGCAATGAACACTGGTGGATCCATATGTGGTTATTGACAGGAACACACATGCAATGACTCTAGTGGGTCCATATGTGGTTTGTGAAAAGAACACACATGCAATGACTCTAGTGGATCCATATGTGGTTTGTGAAAAGAACACACATGCAATGACACTGGTTGATCCATATGTGGTTTGTGGAAAGAACACACATGCAATGACCACTGGTCGATCCATGTGTGGTTTGTGGAAAGAACACACATGCAGTGACACTGGTGGATCCATATGTGGTTTGTGAAAAGAACACACATACAATGACTCTAGTGCTAGTTTTAGTATAAGAACACACATGCAATGACTGTAGTGCTTGTTTTAGTATAAGAACACACATGCAATGACTCTAGTGGGTCCATAGGTGGTTTGTGAAAAGAACACACATGCAATGACTTTAGTGGATCCATATGTGGTTTGTGGAAAAGAACACACATGCAATGACTACTGATTGATCCATAAATGGTTTGTGGAAAGAACACACATGCAGTGAACACTGGTTGATCCATGTGTGGTTTGTGGAAAGAACACACATGCAATGACCACTAGTCGATCCATGTGTGTTTTGTGGAAAGATCACACATGCAATGACACTGGTGGATCCATATGTGGTTTGTGAAAAGAACACACATGCAATGACCACTGGTCGATCCATGTGTGGTTTGTGGAAAGAACAGATATGCAGTGACACTGGTGGATCCATATGTGGTTTGTGAAAAGAACACACATACAATGACTCTAGTGCTGGTTTTAGTATAAGAACACACATGCAATGACTGTAGTGCTTGTTTTAGTATAAGAACACACATGCAATGACTCTAGTGGTTCCATAGGTGGTTTGTGAAAAGAACACACATGCAATGACTCTAGTTGATCCATATGTGGTTTGTGGAAAAGAACACAATGCAATGACCACTGGTTGATCCATAAGTGGTTTGTGGAAAGAACACACATGCAGTGAACACTGGTTGATCCATGTGTGGTTTGTGGAAAGAACACACATGCAATGACCACTGGTCGATCCATGTGTGTTTTGTGGAAAGAACACACATGCAATGACACTGGTGGATCCATTTGTGGTTTGTGAAAAGAACACACATGCAATGACCACTGGTCGATCCATGTGTGGTTTGTTGAAAGAACACACATGCATTGACACTGGTGGATCCATATGTGGTTTGTGAAAAGAACACTCATGCAATGACTCTAGAGCTAGTTTTAGTATAAGAACACACATGCAATGACTCTAGTGGGTCCATATGTGGTTTGTGAAAAGAACACATATGTGGTTCGTGGAAAAGAACACACGTGCAATGACCACTGGCTGATCCATAAGTGGTTTGTGGAAAGAACACACATGCAGTGAACACTGGTTGATCCATGTGTGGTTTGTGGAAAGAACACACATCCAATGACCATCATCCATGTGTGTGTTAAAGAGAAAAAACATGCACGACACTAGTGGATCCATATGTGGTTTGTGAAAAGAACACACATGCAATGACCTAGTGGCCCATCCATGTGGTTTGTGGAAAGAACACACATGCAATGACACCGGTGGATCCATATGTGGTTTGTGAAAATAACACACATGCAATGACTCTAGAGCTAGTTTTAGTATAAGAACACACATGCAATGACTCTAATGGGTCCATATGTGGTTTGTGAAAAGAACACACATGCAATGACCACTGGTCGATCCATATGTGGTTTGTGGAAAGAACACACATGCAATGAGACTGGTTGATCTCTATGTGGTTTGCGGAAAGAACACACATGCAATGACTCAGGGGGATCCAAGTGTGGTTTGTGGAAAGAACAGACATGCAATGACCACTGGTCGATCCATGTGTGGTTTGTTGAAAGAACACACATGCATTGACACTGGTGGATCCATATGTGGTTTGTGAAAAGAACACTCATGCAATGACTCTAGAGCTAGTTTTAGTATAAGAACACACATGCAATGACTCTAGTGGGTCCATATGTGGTTTGTGAAAAGAACACATATGTGGTTCGTGGAAAAGAACACACGTGCAATGACCACTGGCTGATCCATAAGTGGTTTGTGGAAAGAACACACATGCAGTGAACACTGGTTGATCCATGTGTGGTTTGTGGAAAGAACACACATCCAATGACCACTGGTCGATCCATGTGTGTTTTGTGGAAAGAACACACATGCAACGACACTAGTGGATCCATATGTGGTTTGTGAAAAGAACACACATGCAATGACCACTGGTCGATCCATGTGTGGTTTGTGGAAAGAACACACATGCAATGACACCTGTGGATCCATATGTGGTTTGTGAAAAGAACACACATGCAATGACTCTAGAGCTAGTTTTAGTATAAGAACACACATGCGATGACTCTAATGGGTCCATATGTGGTTTGTGAAAAGAACACACATGCAATGACCACTGGTCGATCCATATGTGGTTTGTGGAAAGAACACACATGCAATGAGACTGGTTGATCTCTATGTGGTTTGCGGAAAGAACACACATGCAATGACTCAGGGGGATCCAAGTGTGGTTTGTGGAAAGAACAGACATGCAATGACCACTGGTCGATCCATGTGTGGTTTGTGGAAAGAACGGACATGCAATGACACTGGTAGATCCATAGGTGGTTTGTGAAAAAATACACATGCAATGACTCTAGTGCTGGTTTTAGTATAAGAACACACATGAAATGACTCTAGTGCTGGTTTTAGTATAAGAACACACATGCAATGACTCTAGTGGGTCCATATGTGGTTTGTGAAAAGAACACACATGCAATGACTCTAGTGGATCCATATTTGGTTTGTGGAAAAGAACACACATGCAATGACCAATGGTTGATCCATATGTGGTTTATGGAAAGAACACACATGCAATGAAACTGGTGGATCCATATGTGGTCTGTGAAAATAGCACACATGCATTGACTCTACTGCTTGTTTTAGTATAAGAACACACATGCAATGACTCTACTGCTGGTGTTAGTATAATAACACACATGCAATGACCCTAGTGGGTCCATAGGTGGTTTGTGAAAAGAACACACATGCAATGACTCTAGTGGATCCATATGTGGTTTGTGGAAAAGAACACACATGCAATGACCACTGGTTGTTCCATAAGTTGTTTGTGGAAAGAACACACATGCCGTGAACACTGGTTGATCCATATGTGGTCTGTGAAAATAGCACACATGCATTGACTCTACTGCTTCTTTTAGTATAAGAACACACATGCAATGACTCTACTGCTGGTGTTAGTATAATAACACACATGCAATGACCCTAGTGGGTACATAGGTGGTTTGTGAAAAGAACACACATGCAATGACTCTAGTGGATCCATATGTGGTTTTTGGAAAAGACAACACATGCAATGACCACTGGTTGTTCCATAAGTTGTTTGTGGAAAGAACACACATGCAGTGAACACTGGTTGATCCATGTGTGGTTTGTGGAAAGAACACACATGCAATGACCACTGGTCGATCCATGTGTGTTTTGTGGAAAGAACACACAAGCAATGACACTGGTGGATCCATATGTGGTTTGTGAAAAGAACACACATGCAATAACCACTGGTTGATCCATGTGTGGTTTGTGGAAAGAACACACATGCAATGACACTAGTGGATCCATATGTGGTTTCTGAAAAGAACACACATGCAATGACTCTATAGCTGGTTTTAGTATAAGCACACACATGCAATGACTCTAGTGGGTCCATATGTGGTTTGTGAAAAGAACACACATGCAATGACTCTAGTGGATCCATATGTGGCTTGTGGAAAAGAACACACATGCAATGACCACTAGTTGATCCATATGTGGTTTGTAGAAAGAACACACATGCAATGACCACTGGTTGATCCATGTGTGGTTTATGGAAAGAACACGCATGCAATGACTCTAATGGATCCATATGTGGTTTGTGGAAAAGAACACACATGCAATGACCACTGGTTGATCCATATGTGGTTTGTGGAAAGAACACACATGCAGTGAACACTGGTTGATCCATGTGTGGTTTGTGGAAAGAACACACATGTAGTGAACATTGGTTGATCCATGTGTGGATTGTGGAAAGAACACACATGCAATGACTCGGGGGGATCCATATGTGGTTTGTGGAAAGAACACACATGCAACGACGCTGGTTGATCCATATGTCGTTTGTGGAAAGAACACGCATGCAATGACTCAGGGGATCCATATGTGGTTTGTGAAAAGAACACACATGCAATAACCACTGGTCGATCCATGCGTGGTTTGTGGAAAGAACACACAGTCAATGACACTGGTGGATCCATATGTGGTTTGTGAAAAGAACACACATGCAATGACTCTAGTGGGGTCCATATGTGGTTCATGTCAGGGACACACATGCAATGCCATTGATGGATCCATGTGTGGTTTGTGGAAAGAACACACATGCAATGACACTGGTTGATCCATATGTGGTTTGTGGAAAGAACACACATTCAATGACTCTAGTGGATCAATATGTGGTTTGTGGAAAAGAACACATATGCAATGAACACTGGTGGATCCGTAAGTGGTTTGTGGAAAGAACACACATGTAATGACACTGGTGGATCCATATGTGATTTGTGAAAAGAACACACATGCAATGACTCTAGTGCTTGTTTTAGTATAAGAACACACATGCAATGACTCTAGTTGGTCCATATGTGGTTTGTGAAAAGAACACACGTGCAATGACTCTAGTGGATCCATATGTGGTTTGTGGAAAAGAACACACATGCAATAACCACTGGCTGATCCATGTGTGGTTCATGACAGGAACACACATGGAATGAACACTGGTGGATCCATATGTGGTTCTTGACAGGAACACACATGCAATGACTCTAGTGGGTCCATATGTGGTTTGTGAAAAGAACACACATGCAATGACTCTAGTGGATCCATATGTGGTTTGTGGAAAGAACACACATGCAATGACACTGGTTGATCCATATGTGGTTTCTAGAAAGAACACACATGCAATGACTTAGGGGGATCCATGTGTGGTTTGCGGAAAGAACACACATGCAATGACCACTGGTCGATCCATGTGTGGTTTGTGGAAAGAACACACATGCAGTGACACTGGTGGATCCATATGTGGTTTGTGAAAAGAACACACATACAATGACTCTAGTGCTGGTTTTAGTTTAAGAACACACATGCAATGACTCTAGTGGGTCCATATGTGGTTTATGAAAAGAACACACCTGCAATGACTCTAGTGGATCCATATGTGGTTTGTGGAAAAGAACACACATGCAATGACCACTGGTTGATCCATAAGTGGTTTCTGGAAAGAACACACATGCAGTGAACACTGGTTGATCCATGTGTGGTTTGTGGAAAGAACACAAAGGCAATGACTCAGGGGGATCCATGTGTGGTTTGTGGAAAGAACACACATGCAATGACCACTGGTCAATCCATGTGTGTTTTGTGGAAAGAACACACTTGCAATGACACTGGTGGATCCATATGTGATTTGTGAAAAAACACACATTCAATGACCACTGGTCGATCCATGTGTGGTTTGTGGAAAGAACACACATGCAATGACACTGGTGGATCCATATGTGGTTTGTGAAAAGAACACACATGCAATGACTCTAGTGCTGGTTTTAGTATAAGAACACACATGCAATGACTCTACTGCTGGTTTTAGTATAAGAACACACATGCGATGGCTCTAGTGGGTCCATATGTGGTTTGTGAAAAGAACACACATGCAATGAATCTAGTGGATCCATATGTGGTTTGTGGAAAGAACACACATGCAGTGAACACTGGTTGATCCATGTGTGGTTTGTGGAAAGAACACAAATGCACTGACTCAGGGGGATCCATGTGTGGTTTGTGGAAACAACACACATGCAATGACCACTGGTCGATCCATGTGTGTTTTGTGGAAAGAACACATATGCAATGACACTGGTGGATCCATATGTGGTTTGTGAAAAGAACACACATTCAATGACCACTGGTCGATCCATGTGTGGTTTGTGGAAAGAACACACATGCAATGACTCTAGTGGGTCCATATGTGGTTTGTGAAAAGAACACACATGCAATGACTCTAGTGGATCCATATGTGGTTTTTGGAAAAGAACACACATGCAATGACCACTAGTTGATCCAAATGTGGTTTGGGGAAAGAACACAATGCAATGACACTGGTGGATCCATATGTGGTTTGTGAAAAGACCACACATGCAATGACTCTAGTGATGGTTTTAGTATAAGAACACACATGCAATGACTCTAGTGCTGGTTTTAGTATAAGAACACACATGCAATGACTCTAGTGGGTCCATATGTGGTTTGTGAAAAGAACACACATGCAATGACTCTAGTGGATCCATATGTGGTTTGTTGAAAAGAACACACATGCAATGACCACTGGTTGATCCATATGTAGTTTGTGGAAAGAACACACATGCAATGACACTGGTTGATCTATGTGTGGTTTGTGGAAAGAACACACATGCAATGCCATTGGTTGATCGATATGTGGTTTGTGAAAAGAACACACATGCAATGCCATTGGTTAATCCATGTGTGGTTTGTGGAAAGAACACAGATGCAATGAGCTTTGGTCGATCCATGTGTGGTTTGTGGAAAGAACACACATGCAATGACACTGGTGGATCCATATGTGGTTTGTGAAAAGAAAACACATGCAATTGCTCTAGTGCTGGTTTTAGTATAAGAACACACATGCAATGACTCTAGTGCTGGTTTTAGTATAAGAACATACATGCAATGACTCTAGTGGGTCCATATGTGGTTTGTGAAAAGAACACACATGCAATGACTCTAGTGCTGGTTTTAGTATGAGAACACACATGTAATGACTCTACTGGGTCCATATGTGGTTTGTGAAAAGAACATACATGCAATGACTCTAGTGGATCCATATGCGGTTTGTGGAAAGAACACACATGCAATGACACTGGTTGATCTATGTGTGGTTTGTGGAAAGAACACACATGCAATGCCATTGGTTGATCGATATGTGGTTTGTGAAAAGAACACACATGCAATGCCATTGGTTAATCCATGTGTGGTTTGTGGAAAGAACACACATGCAATGACCACTGGTCGATCCATGTGTGGTTTGTGGAAAGAACACACATGCAATGACACTGGTGGATCCATATGTGGTTTGTGAAAAGACCACACATGCAATGACTCTAGTGATGGTTTTAGTATAAGAACACACATGCAATGACTCTAGTGCTGGTTTTAGTATAAGAACACACATGCAATGACTCTAGTGTTGGTTTTAGTATAAGAACACACATGTAATGACTCTAGTGGGTCCATATGTTGTTTTTGAAAAGAACACACATGCAATGACTCTAGTGGATCCATATGTGGTTTGTGGAAAATAACACACATGCAATGACCACTGGTTGACCCATATGTGGTTTGTGGAAAGAACGCACATGCAATGACACTGGTGGATCCATATGTGGTTTGTGAAAAGAACACACATGCAATGACTCTAGTTCTGGTTTAGTATAAGAACACACATGCAATGACTCTACTACTGGTTTTAGTATAAGAACACACATGCAATGACTCTAGTGGGTCCATATGTGGTTTGTGAAAAGAACACACATGCAATGACTCTAGTGGATCCATATGTGGTTTCTGGAAAACAACAGATATGCAATGACCACTGGTTGATCCATATGTGGTTTGTGGAAAGAACACACATGCAATGAGACTGGTTGATCTCTATGTGGTTTGCAGAAAGAACACACATGCAATGACTCAGGGGGATCCAAGTGTGGTTCGTGGAAAGAACAGACATGCAATGACCACTGGTCGATCCATGTGTGGTTTGTGGAAAGAACGGACATGCAATGACACTGGTGGATCCATAGGTGGTTTGTGAAAAGAATACACATGCAATGACTCTAGTGCTGGTTTTTGTGAAAAGAACACACATGCAATGACTCTAGTGCTGGTTTTAGTATAAGAACACACATGCAATGACTCTAGTGGGTCCATATGTGGTTTGTGAAAAGAACACACATGCAATGACTCTAGTGGATCCATATTTGGTTTGTGGAAAAGAACACACATGCAATGACCAATGGTTGATCCATATGTGGTTTATGGAAAGAACACACATGCAAAGAAACTGGTGGATCCATATGTGGTCTGTGAAAATAGCACACATGCATTGACTCTACTGCTTGTTTTAGTATAAGAACACACATGCAATGACTCTACTGCTGGTGTTAGTATAATAACACACATGCAATGGCCCTAGTGGGTCCATAGGTGGTTTGTGAAAAGAACACACATGCAATGACTCTAGTGGATCCATATGTGGTTTGTGGAAACAACACACATGCAATGACCACTGGTCGATCCATGTGTGTTTTGTGGAAAGAAGACATATGTAATGACACTGTTGGATCCATATGTGGTTTGTGAAAAGAACACATATTCAATGACCACTGGTCGATCCATGTGTGGTTTGTGGAAAGAACACACATGCAATGACTCTAGTGGGTCCATATGTTGTTTGTGAAAAGAACACACATGGAATGACTCTAGTGGATCCATATGTGGTTTTTGGAAAAGAACAGACATGCAATGACCACTGGTTGATCCATATGTGGTTTGTGGAAAGAACACACATGCAATGACACTGGTTGATCCATGTGTGGTTTATGGAAAGAACACACATGCAATGCCATTGGTTGAACGATATGTGGTTTGTGAAAAGAACACACATGCAATGCCATTGGTTAATCCATGTGTGGTTTGTGGAAAGAACACATATGCAATGAGCACTGGTCGATCCATGTGTGGTTTGTGGAAAGAACACACATGCAATGACACTGGTGGATCCATATGTGGTTTGTGAAAAGTAAACACATGCAATTGCTCTAGTGCTGGTTTTAGTATAAGAACACACATGCAATGACTCTAGTGCTGGTTTTAGTATAAGAACACACATGCAATGACTCTAGTGGGTCCATATGTGGTTTGTGAAAAGAACACACATGCAATGACTCTAGTGCTGGTTTTAGTATGAGAACACACATGCAATGACTCTAGTGGGTCCATATGTGGTTTGTGAAAAGAACACACATGCAATGACCACTGGTTGATCCATATGCGGTTTGTGGAAAGAACACACATGCAATGACACTGGTTTATCTATGTGTGGTTTGTGGAAAGAACACACATGCAATGCCATTGGTTGATCGATATGTGGTTTGTGAAAAGAACACACATGCAATGCCATTGGTTAATCCATGTGTGGTTTGTGGAAAGAACACACATGCAATGACCACTGGTCGATCCATATGTGGTTTGTGGAAAGAACACACATGCAATGACACTGGTGGATCCATATGTGGTTTGTGAAAAGAAAACACATGCAATTGCTCTAGTGCTGGTTTTAGTATAAGAACACACATGCAATGACTCTAGTGCTGGTTTTAGTATAAGAACACACATGTAATGACTCTAGTGGGTCCATATGTTGTTTTTGAAAAGAACACAGATGCAATGACTCTAGTGGATCCATATGAGGTTTGTGGAAAATAACACACATGCAATGACCACTGGTTGACCCATATGTGGTTTGTGGAAAGAACGCACATGCAATGACACTGGTGGATCCATATGTGGTTTGTGAAAAGAACACACATGCAATGACTCTAGTTCTGGTTTAGTATAAGAACACACATGCAATGAATCTACTGCTGGTTTTAGTATAAGAACACACGTGCAATGACTCTAGTGGGTCCATATGTGGTTTGTGAAAAGAACACACATGCAATGACTCTAGTGGATCCATATGTGGTTTCTGGAAAAAAACAAATATGCAATGACCACTAGTTGATCCATATGTGGTTTGTGGAAAGAACACACATGCAATGAGACCGGTTGATCTCTATGTGGTTTGCGGAAAGAACACACATGCAATGACTCAGGGGGATCCAAGTGTGGTTCGTGGAAAGAACAGACATGCAATGACCACTGGTCGATCCATGTGTGGTTTGTGGAAAGAACGGACATGCAATGACACTGGTGGATCCATAGGTGGTTTGTGAAAAGAATACACATGCAATGACTCTAGTGCTGGTTTTAGTATAAGAACACACATGCAATGACTCTAGTGCTGGTTTTAGTATAAGAACACACATGCAATGACTCTAGTGGGTCCATATGTGGTTTGTGAAAAGAACACACATGCAATGACTCTAGTGGATCCATATTTGGTTTCTGGAAAAGAACACACATGCAATGACCAATGGTTGATCCATATGTGGTTTATGGAAAGAACACACATGCAATGAAACTGGTGGATCCATATGTGGTCTGTGAAAATAGCACACATGCATTGACTCTACTGCTTGTTTTAGTATAAGAACACACATGCAATGACTCTACTGCTGGTGTTAGTATAATAACACACATGCAATGACCCTAGTGGGTACATAGGTGGTTTGTGAAAAGAACACACATGCAATGACTCTAGTGGATCCATATGTGGTTTTTGGAAAGAACACACATGCAATGACCACTGGTTGTTCCATAAGTTGTTTGTGGAAAGAACACACATGCAGTGAACACTGGTTGATCCATGTGTGGTTTGTGGAAAGAACACACATGCAATTTCCACTGGTCGATCCATGTGTGTTTTGTGGAAAGAACACACATGCAATGACACTGGTGGATCCATATGTGGTTTGTGAAAAGAACACACATGCAATAACCACTGGTCGATCCATGTGTGGTTTGTGGAAAGAACACACATGCAATGACACTAGTGGATCCATATGTGGTTTGTGAAAAGAACACACATGCAATGACTCTAGAGCTGGTTTTAGTATAAGAACACACATGCAATGACTCTAGTGGGTCCATATGTGGTTTGTGAAAAGAACACACATGCAATGACTCTAGTGGATCCATATGTGGCTTGTGGAAAAGAACACACATGCAATGACCACTAGTTGATCCATATGTGGTTTGTAGAACGAACACACATGCAATGACCACTGGTTGATCCATGTGTTGTTTATGGAAAGAACACGCATGCAATGACTCTAGTGGATCCATATGTGGTTTGTGGAAAAGAACACACATGCAATGACCACTGGTTGATCCATATGTGGTTTGTGGAAAGAACACACATTCAGTGAACACTGGTTGATCCATGTGTGGTTTGTGGAAAGAACACACATGTAGTGAACGCTGGTTGATCCATGTGTGGATTGTGGAAAGAACACACATGCAATGACTCGGGGGGATCCATATGTGGTTTGTGGAAAGAACACACATGCAATGACGCTGGTTGATCCATGTGTCGTTTGTGGAAAGAACACGCATGCAATGACTCAGGGATCCATATGTGGTTTGTGAAAAGAACACACATGCAATAACCACTGGTCGATCCATGCGTGGTTTGTGGAAAGAACACACAGTCAATGACACTGGTGGATCCATATGTGGTTTGTGAAAAGAACACACATGCAATGACTCTAGTGGGTCCATATGTGGTTCATGTCAGGGACACACATGCAATGCCATTGATGGATCCATGTGTGGTTTGTGGAAAGAACACACATGCAATGACACTGGTTGATCCATATGTGGTTTGTGGAAAGAACACACATGCAATGACTCTAGTGGATCAATATGTGGTTTGTGGAAAAGAACACATATGCAATGAACACTGGTGGATCTGTAAGTGGTTTGTGGAAAGAACACACATGTAATGACACTGGTGGATCCATATGTGATTTGTGAAAAGAACACACATGCAATGACTCTAGTGCTGGTTTTAGTATAAGAACACACATGCAATGACTCTAGTTGGTCCATATGTGGTTTGTGAAAAGAACACACGTGCAATGACTCTAGTGGATCCATATGTGGTTTATGGAAAAGAACACACATGCAATAACCACTGGCTGATCCATGTGTGGTTCATGATAGGAACACACATGCAATGAACACTGGTGGATCCATATGTGGTTCTTGAAAGGAACACACATGCAATGACTCTAGTGGGTCCATATGTGGTTTGTGAAAGGAACACACATGCAATGACTCTAGTGGATCCATATGTGGTTTGTGGAAAGAACACACATGCAATGACACTGGTTGATCCATATGTGGTTTGTGGAAAGAACACACATGCAATGACTTAGGGGGATCCATGTGTGGTTTGTGGAAAGAACACACCTGCAATGACCACTGGTCGATCCATGTGTGGTTTGTGGAAAGAACACACATGCAGTGACACTGGTGGATCCATATGTGGTTTTTGAAAAGAAAACACATGCAATTGCTCTAGTGCTGGTTTTAGTATAAGAACACACATGCAATGACTCTAGTGCTGGTTTTAGTATAAGAACATACATGCAATGACTCTAGTGGATCCATATGTGGTTTGTGGAAAAGAACACGCATGCAATGACCAGTGGTTTACCCATATGTGGTTTGTGGAAAGAACACACATGCAATGACACTAGTGGATCCATATGTGGTTTGTGAAAAGAACACACATTTAATGACTCTAGTGCTGGTTTTAGTTTAAGAACACACATGCAATGACTCTAGTGCTAGTTTTAGTATAAGAACACACATGTAATGACTCTAGTGGGTCCATATGTGGTTTATGAAAAGAACACACCTGCAATGACTCTAGTGGATCCATATGTGGTTTGTGGAAAAGAACACGCATGCAATGACCACTGGTTGATCCATAAGTGGTTTCTGGAAAGAACACACATGCAGTGAACACTGGTTGATCCATGTGTGGTTTGTGGAAAGAACACAAAGGCAATGACTCAGGGGGATCCATGTGTGGTTTGTGGAAAGAACACACATGCAATGACCACTGGTCGATCCATGTGTGTTTTGTGGAAAGAACACACTTGCAATGACACTGGTGGATCCATATGTGATTTGTGAAAAAAAAACACATTCAATGACCACTGGTCGATCCATGTGTGGTTTGTGGAAAGAACACAGATGCAATGACACTGGTGGATCCATATGTGGTTTGTGAAAAGAACACACATGCAATGACTCTAGTGCTGGTTTTAGTATAAGAACACACATGCAATGACTCTACTGCTGGTTTTAGTATAAGAACACACATGCAATGGCTCTAGTGGGTCCATATGTGGTTTGTGAAAAGAACACACATGCAATGACTCTAGTGGATCCATATGTGGTTTGTGGAAAGAACACACATGCAGTGAACACTGGTTGATCCATGTGTGGTTTGTGGAAAGAACACAAATGCAATGACTCAGGGGGATCCATGTGTGGTTTATGGAAACAACACACATGCAATGACCACTGGTCGATCCATGTGTGTTTTGTTGAAAGAACACATATGCAATGACACTGGTGGATCCATATGTGGTTTGTGAAAAGAACACACATCCAATGACCACTGGTCGATCCCTGTGTGGTTTGTGGAAAGAACACACATGCAATGACTCTAGTGGGTCCATATGTGGTTTGTGGAAAAGAACACACATGCAATGACTCTAGTGGATCCATATGTGGTTTGTGGAAAAGAACACACATGCAATGACCACTGGTTGATGCATATGTGGTTTGTGGAAAGAACACACATGCAATGACACTGGTTGATCTATGTGTGGTTTGTGGAAAGAACACACATGCAATGCCATTGGTTGATCGATATGTGGTTTGTGAAAAGAACACACATGCAATGCCATTGGTTAATCCATGTGTGGTTTGTGGAAAGAACACACATGCAATGAGCACTGGTCGATCCATGTGTGGTTTGTGGAAAGAACACACATGCAATGACACTGGTGGATCCATATGTGGTTTGTGAAAAGAAAACACATGCAATTGCTCTATGCTGGTTTTATTATAAGAACACACATGCAATGACTCTAGTGCTGGTTTTAGTATAAGAACACACATGCAATGACTCTAGTGGGTCCATATGTGGTTTGTGAAAAGAACACACATGCAATGACTCTAGTGCTGGTTTTAGTATGAGAACACACATGCAATGACTCTAGTGGGTCCATATGTGGTTTGTGAAAAGAACACACATGCAATGACTCTAGTGGATCCATATGTGGTTTGTGGAAAAGAACACACATGAAATGACCACTGGTTGATCCATATGCGGTTTGTGGAAAGAACACACATGCAATGACACTGGTTTATCTATGTGTGGTTTGTGGAAAGAACACACATGCAATGCCATTGGTTGATCGATATGTGGTTTGTGAAAACAACACACATGCAATGCCATTGGTTAATCCATGTGTGGTTTGTGGAAAGAACACACATGCAATGACCACTGGTCGATCCATGTGTGGTTTGTGGAAAGAACACACATGTAATGACACTGGTGGATCCATATGTGGTTTGTGAAAAGAAAACACATGCAATTGCTCTAGTGCTGGTTTTAGTATAAGAACACACATGCAATGACTCTAGTGCTGGTTTTAGTATAAGAACACACATGTAATGACTCTAGTGGGTCCATTAATTGTTTTTGAAAAGAACACACATGCAATGACTCTAGTGGATCCATATGTGGTTTGTGGAAAATAACACATATGCAATGACCACTGGTTGACCCATATGTGGTTTGTGGAAAGACCGCACATGCAATGACACTGGTGGATCCATATGTGGTTTGTGAAAAGAACACACATGCAATGACTCTAGTTCTGGTTTAGTATAAGAACACACATGCAATGACTCTACTGCTGGTTTTAGTATAAGAACACACATGCAATGACTCTAGTGGGTCCATATGTGGTTTGTGAAAAGAACACACATTCAATGACTCTAGTGGATCCATATGTGGTTTGTGGAAAAGAACACACATCCAATGACCACTGGTTGATCCATAAGTGGTTTGTGGAAGGAACACACATGTAGTGAACACTGGTTGATCCATGTGTGGTTTGTGGAAAGAACACAAATGCAATGACTCTGGGGATCCATGTGTGGTTTGTCGAAAGAACACACATGCAATGACCACTAGTTGATCCATGTGTGTTTTGTGGAAAGAACACACATGCAATGACACTGGTGGATCCATATGTGGTTTGTGAAAAGAACACACATTAAATGACCACTGGTTGATCCATGTGTGGTTTGTGGAAGGAACACACATGCAAAAACCACTGGTCGATCCATGTGTGGTTTGTGGAAAGAACACACATGCAATGACACTAGTTGATCCATATGTGGTTTGTGAAAAGAACACACATGCAATGACTGTATAGCTGGTTTTAGTATAAGAACACACATGCAATTACTCTAGTGGGTCCATATGTGGTTTGTGAAAAGAACACACATGCAATGACTCTAGTGGATCCATATGTGGCTTGTGGAAAAGAACACACATGCAATTACCACTAGTTGATCCATATGTGGTTTGTAGAAAGAACACACATGCAATGACCACTGGTCGATCCATGTGTGGTTTATGGAAAGAACACGCATGCAATGACTCTAGTGGATCCATATGTGGTTTGTGGAAAACAACACACATGCAATGACCACTGGTTGATCCATATGTGGTTTGTGGAAAGAACACACATGCAGTGAACACTGGTTGATCCATGTGTGGTTTGTGGAAAGAACACACATGTAGTGAACACTGGTTGATCCATGTGTGGATTGTGGAAAGAACACACATGCAATGACTCGGGGGGATCCATATGTGGTTTGTGGAAAGAACACACATGCAATGACCCTGGTTGATCCATATGTCGTTTGTGGAAAGAACACGCATGCAATGACTCAGGGGATCCATATGTGGTTTGTGAAAAGAACACACATGCAATAACCACTGGTCGATCCATGTGTGGTTTGTGGAAAGAACACACAATCAATGACACTGGTGGATCCATATGTGGTTTGTGAAAAGAACACACATGCAATGACTCTAGTGGGTCCATATGTGGTTCATGTCAGGGACACACATGCAATGCCATTGATGGATCCATGTGTGGTTTGTGGAAAGAACACAAATGCAATGACACTGGTGGATCCATATGTGGTTTGTGAAAAGAACACACATGTAATGAATCTAGTGCTGGTTTTAGTATAAGAACACACATGCAATGACTCTAGTGCTAGTTTTAGTATAAGAACACACATGCAATGACTCTAGTGGGTCCATATGTGGTTTGTGAAAAGAACACACATGCAATGACTCTAGTGGATCCATATGTGGTTTGTGGAAAAGAACACACATGTAATGACCACTGGTTGATCCAGAAGTGGTTTCTGGAAAGAACACAAAGGCAAGGAGTCAGGGGGATCCATGTGTGCTTTGTGGAAAGAACACACATGAATGACCACTGGTCGATCCATGTGTGTTTTGTGGAAAGAACACACTTGCAATGACACTAGTGGATCCATATGTGATTTGTGAAAAGAACACACATTCAATGACCACTGGTCGATCCATGTGTGGTTTGTGGAAAGAACACACATGCAATGACACTAGTGGATCCATATGTGGTTTGTGAAAAGAACACACATGCAATGACTCTAGTGCTGGTTTTAGAATGAGAACACACATGCAATGACTCTAGTGGGTCCATATGTGGTTTGTGAAAAGAACACACATGCAATGACTCTAGTGGATCCATATGTGGTTTGTGGAAAAGAACACACATGCAATGACCACTGGTTGATCCATATGTGGTTTGTGGAAAGAACACACATGCAATGACACTGGTGGATCCATATGTGGTTTGTGAAAAGAACACACATGCAATGACTCTAGTGCTGGTTTTAGTATGAAAACACACATGCAATGACTCTAGTGGGTCCATATGTGGTTTGTGAAAAGAACACACATGCAATGACTCTAGTGGATCCATATGTGGTTTGTGGAAAAGAACACACATGCAATGACCACTGGTTGATCCATATGTGGTTTGTGGAAAGAACACACATGCAATGAAACTGGTGGATCTATGTGTGGTTTGTGGAAAGAACACACATGCAATGCCATTGGTTGATCGATATGTGGTTTGTGAAAAGAACACACATGCAATGCCATTGGTTAATCCATGTGGGTGTGGTTTGTGGAAAGAACACACATGCAATGACCACTGGTCGATCCATGTGTGGTTTGTGGAAAGAACACACATGCAATGCCACTGGTGGATCCATATGTGGTTGGTGAAAAGAACACACATGCAATGACTCTAGTGATGGTTTTAGTATAAGCACACACATGCAATGACTCTAGTGGGTCCATATGTGGTTTTTGAAAAGAACACACATGCAATGACTCTAGTGGATCCATATGTGGTTTGTGGAAAAGAACACACATGCAATGACCACTGGTTGACCCATATGTGGTTTGTGGAAAAAACACACATCCAATGACACTGGTGGATCCGTATGTGGTTTGTGAAAAGAACACACATGCAATGACTCTAGTTCTGGTTTAGTATAAGAACACACATGCAATGACTCTAGTGCTGGTTTTAGTATAAGAACACACATGCAATGACTCTAGTGGGTCCATATGTGGTTTGTGAAAAGAACACACATGCAATGACTGTAGTGGATCCATATGTAGTTTGTGGAAAAGAACACACATCCAATGACCACTAGTTGATCCATAAGTGGTTTGTGGAAAGAACACACATGGAGTGAACACTGGTTGATCCATGTGTGGTTTGTGGAAAGAACACAAATGCAATGACTCAGGGGGATAGATGTGTGGTTTGTGGAAAGAACACACATGCAATGACCACAGGTCGATCCATGTGTGTTTTGTGGAAAGAACACACATGCAATGACACTAGTGGATCCATATGTGGTTTGTGAAAGGAACACACATTCAATGACCACTGGTTGATCCATGTGTGGTTTGTGGAAAGAGCACACATGCAATGACACTGGTGGATCCATATGTGGTTTGTGAAAATAACACACATGCAATGACTCTAGTGCTGGTTTTAGTATAAGAACACACATGCAATGACTCTAGTGGGTCCATATGTGGTTTGTCAAAAGAACACACATGCAATGACTCTAGTGGATCCATATGTGGTTTGTAGAAAAGAACACACATGCAATGACCACTGGTTGATCCATATGTGGTTTGTGGAAAGAACACACATGCAATGACACTAGTTGATCCATGTGTGGTTTGTGGAAAGAACACACATGCAATGCCATTGGTTGATCGATATGTGGTTTGTGAAAATAACACACATGCAATGCCATTGGTTAATCCATGTGTGGTTTGTGGAAAGAACACACATGCAATGACTCTATTGGATACATACGTGGTTTGTGAAAAGAACACACATGCAATGACTCTAGTGGATCCATATGTGGTTTGTGGAAAGAACACACATGCAATAACTCTAGTGGGTCCATATGTGGTTCATGTCAGGAACAAACATGCAATGCTATTGGTGGATCCCTGTGTGGTTTGTGGAAAGAACACACATGCAATGACACTGGTTGATCCATATGTGGTTTGTGGAAACAACACACATGTAATGACTCTAGCGGATCCATATGTGGTTTGTGGAAAAGAACACACATGCAATGTCCACTGGGTGACCCATATGTGTTGTGTGGAAAGAACACACATGCAATGACACTGGTGGATCCATATGTGGTTTGTGAATAGAACAGACATGCAATGACTCCAGTGCTGGTTTTAGTATAAGAACACACATGCAATGACTCTACTACTGGTTTTAGTATAAGAACACACATGCAATGGCTCTAGTGGGTCCATATGTGGTTTGTGAAAAGAACACACATGCAATGACTCTAGTGGATCCATATGTGGTTTGTGGAAAAGAACACACATCCAATGACCACTGGTTGATCCATAAGTGGTTTGTGGAAAGAACACACAGGCAGTGAACACTGGTTGATCCATGTGTGGTTTGTGGAAAGAACACAAATGCAATGACTCAGGGGGATCCATGTGTGGTTTGGGGAAAGAACACACATGCAATGACCACTGGTCGATCCATGTGTGTTTTGTGGAAAGAACACACATGCAATGACACTGGTGGATCCATATGTGCTTTGCGAAAAGAACACACATTCAATGACCACTGGTCGATCCATGTGTGGTTTGTGGAAAGAACACACATGCAATGACACTGGTGGATCCATATGTGATTTGTGGAAAAGAACACACATCCAATGACCACTAGTTGATCCATAAGTGGTTTGTGGAAAGAACACACATGGAGTGAACACTGGTTGATCCATGTGTGGTTTGTGAAAGAACACAAATGCAATGACTCAGGGGGATAGATGTGTGGTTTGTGGAAAGAACACACATGCAATGACCACAGGTCGATCCATGTGTGTTTTGTGGAAAGAACACACATGCAATGACACTAGTGGATCCATATGTGGTTTGTGAAAGGAACACACATTCAATGACCACTGGTTGATCCATGTGTGGTTTGTGGAAAGAGCACACATGCAATGACACTGGTGGATCCATATGAGGTTTGTGAAAATAACACACATGCAATGACTCTAGTGCTGGTTTTAGTATAAGAACACACATGCAATGACTCTAGTGGGTCCATATGTGGTTTGTCAAAAGAACACACATGCAATGACTCTAGTGGATCCATATGTGGTTTGTAGAAAAGAACACACATGCAATGACCACAGGTTGATCCATATGTGGTTTGTGGAAAGAACACACATGCAATGACACTAGTTGATCCATGTGTGGTTTGTGGAAAGAACACACATGCAATGCCATTGGTTGATCGATATGTGGTTTGTGAAAATAACACACATGCAATGCCATTGGTTAATCCATGTGTGGTTTGTGGAAAGAACACACATGCAATGACTCTATTGGATACATACGTGGTTTGTGAAAAGAACACACATGCAATGACTCTAGTGGATCCATATGTGGTTTGTGGAAAGAACACACATGCAATAACTCTAGTGGGTCCATATGTGGTTCATGTCAGGAACAAACATGCAATGCTATTGGTGGATCCCTGTGTGGTTTGTGGAAAGAACACACATGCAATGACACTGGTTGATCCATATGTGGTTTGTGGAAACAAGACACATGTAATGACTCTAGCGGATCCATATGTGGTTTGTGGAAAAGAACACACATGCAATGACCACTGGGTGACCCATATGTGTTTTGTGGAAAGAACACACATGCAATGACACTGGTGGATCCATATGTGGTTTGTGAATAGAACAGACATGCAATGACTCCAGTGCTGGTTTTAGTATAAGAACACACATGCAATGACTCTACTACTGGTTTTAGTATAAGAACACACATGCAATGGCTCTAGTGGGTCCATATGTGGTTTGTGAAAAGAACACACATGCAATGACTCTAGTGGATCCATATGTGGTTTGTGGAAAAGAACACACATCCAATGACCACTGGTTGATCCATAAGTGGTTTGTGGAAAGAACACACAGGCAGTGAACACTGGTTGATCCATGTGTGGTTTGTGGAAAGAACACAAATGCAATGACTCAGGGGGATCCATGTGTGGTTTGGGGAAAGAACACACATGCAATGACCACTGGTCGATCCATGTGTGTTTTGTGGAAAGAACACACATGCAATGACACTGGTGGATCCATATGTGCTTTGCGAAAAGAACACACATTCAATGACCACTGGTCGATCCATGTGTGGTTTGTGGAAAGAACACACATGCAATGACACTGGTGGATCCATATGTGATTTGTGGAAAAGAACACACATCCAATGACCACTAGTTGATCCATAAGTGGTTTGTGGAAAGAACACACATGGAGTGAACACTGGTTGATCCATGTGTGGTTTGTGGAAAGAACACAAATGCAATGACTCAGGGGGATAGATGTGTGGTTTGTGGAAAGAACACACATGCAATGACCACAGGTCGATCCATGTGTGTTTTGTGGAAAGAACACACATGCAATGACACTAGTGGATCCATATGTGGTTTGTGAAAGGAACACACATTCAATGACCACTGGTTGATCCATGTGTGGTTTGTGGAAAGAGCACACATGCAATGACACTGGTGGATCCATATGAGGTTTGTGAAAATAACACACATGCAATGACTCTAGTGCTGGTTTTAGTATAAGAACACACATGCAATGACTCTAGTGGGTCCATATGTGGTTTGTCAAAAGAACACACATGCAATGACTCTAGTGGATCCATATGTGGTTTGTAGAAAAGAACACACATGCAATGACCACAGGTTGATCCATATGTGGTTTGTGGAAAGAACACACATGCAATGACACTAGTTGATCCATGTGTGGTTTGTGGAAAGAACACACATGCAATGCCATTGGTTGATCGATATGTGGTTTGTGAAAATAACACACATGCAATGCCATTGGTTAATCCATGTGTGGTTTGTGGAAAGAACACACATGCAATGACTCTATTGGATACATACGTGGTTTGTGAAAAGAACACACATGCAATGACTCTAGTGGATCCATATGTGGTTTGTGGAAAGAACACACATGCAATAACTCTAGTGGGTCCATATGTGGTTCATGTCAGGAACAAACATGCAATGCTATTGGTGGATCCCTGTGTGGTTTGTGGAAAGAACACACATGCAATGACACTGGTTGATCCATATGTGGTTTGTGGAAACAAGACACATGTAATGACTCTAGCGGATCCATATGTGGTTTGTGGAAAAGAACACACATGCAATGACCACTGGGTGACCCATATGTGTTTTGTGGAAAGAACACACATGCAATGACACTGGTGGATCCATATGTGGTTTGTGAATAGAACAGACATGCAATGACTCCAGTGCTGGTTTTAGTATAAGAACACACATGCAATGACTCTACTACTGGTTTTAGTATAAGAACACACATGCAATGGCTCTAGTGGGTCCATATGTGGTTTGTGAAAAGAACACACATGCAATGACTCTAGTGGATCCATATGTGGTTTGTGGAAAAGAACACACATCCAATGACCACTGGTTGATCCATAAGTGGTTTGTGGAAAGAACACACAGGCAGTGAACACTGGTTGATCCATGTGTGGTTTGTGGAAAGAACACAAATGCAATGACTCAGGGGGATCCATGTGTGGTTTGGGGAAAGAACACACATGCAATGACCACTGGTCGATCCATGTGTGTTTTGTGGAAAGAACACACATGCAATGACACTGGTGGATCCATATGTGCTTTGCGAAAAGAACACACATTCAATGACCACTGGTCGATCCATGTGTGGTTTGTGGAAAGAACACACATGCAATCACACTGGTGGATCCATATGTGATTTGTGAAAAGAACACACATGCAATGACTCTAGTGCTGGTTTTAGTATAAGAACACACATGCAATGACTCTAGTGGGTCCATATGTGGTTTGTGAAAAGAACACACATGCAATGACTCTAGTGGATCCATATGTGGTTTGTGGAAAAGAACACACATGCAATAACCACTGGTTGATCCATGTGTGGTTTGTGGAAAGAACACACATGCAATGACACTGGTTGATCCATGTGTGGTTTGTGGAAAGAACACACATGCAATGCGATTGGTTGATCGATATGTGGTTTGTGAAAATAACACACATGCAATGCCATTGGTTAATCCATGTGTGTTTTGTGGAAAGAACACACATGCAATGAATCTAGTGGATCCATACGTGGTTTGTGAAAAGAACACACATGCAATGACTCTAGTGGATCCATATGTGGTTTGTGGAAAGAACACACATGCAATGACTCTAGTGCTGGTTTTAGTATAAGAACACACATGCAATGACTCTAGTGGGTCCATATGTGGTTTGTGAAAAGAACACACATGCAATGACTCTAGTGGATCCATATGTGGTTTCTGGAAAAGAACACACATCCAATGACCACTGGTTGATCCATAAGTGGTTTGTGGAAAGAACACACCGGCAGTGAACACTGGTTGATCCATGTGTAACATCCCAAAACTTTAATCCATGCTTATCAAGATCAAATCATCCAAAAATAGGGTTAACAAAAACTTTTCCAAATTTAAAATGAAAGCATTCATATGTGTGTGCATTTAAAATAGGAGTTGTTTGAATTGCCATGATTGAATGATCCAATGCTTGTAAAATGTTTCTTAGGTGATTTAAACATGATCTACATCGTTCCCAAACTTTTCCTAAAGAAAATCAAATAAAAAAGAATTAAAAAGGAGGAATGGTCATTTTGGCAAATTTAACTCTCATGCCTACTTTGGCTATTCCTAGTACTCAAAACTTAATAGAAATAATTCTTGATCTTTGCACCCCTTGCTAGTACACATAATGAGGTATCAAGGCCCACCTTTGGATCGGCTAAAAACATTCTGTTAACTATTTTAAATGACAGTTTAAAATTGAATCTAATGCATATGCATAGATCACCCCTATTTCAAAAACCATCTATTTGAGCTACATTTTCAAAACCCTTGCAACCAGAGACTACCTATCACTAGTGGAGATCACTCAAAAATTTTGAAACCAAAATTCAAAACTTTCTTTCATGCGGCCATTTCATTAAACACTTGGCATGCATAATCTCTACTCTAATCCTAGCTCACTGTTAACTACAGGGTTTTGCCCCCAATTGATACCCATTTAATCCCCTTGTCCCCTCTCGATCTACCCAGAGCCTAACCAGCATCTCTCCTACACCCTAGCTGCACTGCCATGCCATGCCGAGCACCACCTCGCCGGCCGACAGTGCACTCGCAGCAGCAGCCTTCTTCAGCCCCTCTCCTCTTGTCTAGCAACTTGCCTGTGGTCCACCTCCACCGCCTAACCAGCCCCAGTCCAGAGACAGAGAGCAGAGTGGCCAGGAACCGCCGCGCCCGGAGCCGGTCGAGCATGCCGACGCTGCCCCTAGAGCACGCCCTGTCTCCGCTCGCACAGACCAACCCTTGGCACCAGCCCGCGCCCGCCGCTCCACCTTGACCTGGAGAACACCCCAGACATCCCTGTTCGCCGCCCAAAGCCTCACAACCATAGCTCAGCGTGGACACCGCCGCTTCGGCCGCGCAGAGCGCCACCTCGCCCAGACCGTGTGCCACCGCCCCTACGGCCGCATTCAATTCCTAGAGCACCGCCAGGGAACCACACATAGATCGCCACCCCCAGCCATGCCTCTACCCCGCCATAGCCATGTCGCCACCGTCGACTGCCCATCCCGCTCGGTCTCACTGTCGGGCCTATAAAAGGAGCCCTCCCCAGCCTCTTCTCTCCACACCATTCCACTCCCCTCAGCTCTCTGAACCTCACCCACCTCTAGTCGGAGCAAGTGGAGCAGCAGCTCGCCGGAATTGGAGCCGGAGCAGCCGCGGCAGGAGGAGAAGGGCGCCGTTGATTGCGACCACCCCAAGCTCCACGGCAATCGTGCCTCGCCTCGCCATCGTCTTCCACGTCGTTTGCCCGCCTCGCCGACCCCGCTGGAGCCCTGGTACGCCCCCAGTAGATCCCCACCGAGCCGCTAGGGTTCGAGCTCGCCGGCGACCTGTTCATCGTCGACGATGACCCTCAGTCGTTGATCTCGCTTCTAATCCTACGGCACACAGTGAGCGTACCGTTTCACGTTTTAAGTGCCGCTGACATGCAGGACCCCCCTGTCAGCTGAGCCCCGTGCCGCGGAGCGCCACTGGGCCAGCCCATTCCTTTTCCCGCGCTAGCCCATAAATTCAAATCCAGATTTTTCTTTTTAGTTAAATCTAGTTTCTGTCCACTAGTTTAAAAATCAATTCAGAGAGTTTTAGAAATCCAAATTGTATGAAACCATTTTTTTCTGAAAGGTATTAAAATGATCTATCCAAGCCCGTTGGATTTAATTCAATTAGAGTTATAGATCTCTCCTAATAAAAATGAGAAGACAGAAGCTTTTGCAACTTGCAACATTTTTATAAAATCAACCAAGTTAGCTTTTGAGTTGATTCCAACTCTCAAAAATCACATTTCATCATATCTATCTAACCATGTAATAATATTAAGGTTGACATGCAGTGACTTTGGACTAGTACCAAAATAATGCTATATAGGCATTTCTAGTCACTTTAAATCATTAAATAATAAACTTAAACTAAAGTAATATTCATCCAACCTTTAAATCTCATTCCCACATGTTAGAGTATGTGGTGAGGACATGTGTCCACATGATCCCATATTTTGGTGGTGAATATTAAATTTTAGTTAATATTTCAATGAGTAGAAATTACTTTTCTAAAATAAAAAGGATGAAACTATTGAATTAGAACTTGTGATGTTTGTGATGATAATAGATCATCAAATGTGTGTTTTAGAATGCTACTTAGCCTAGTTAAGTATTGTTTGGTGATTGTGCACTCCCTATGTATTTATAGACGCTAGTACCGACCAAGCTTTCGAGGAGGAGGAGTTCTACCAAGAAGAAGAAGAAGAAAACTTCAAGCACTGTACCAACCAAGGCAAGCTATTGTTAGCAAGCTAGAATTAAGCTAGATGAATGAGCAAGGATGCTTTAGGCATCCTATGATCACACCCCTTTTAACTATTAGTACCCCAAGTCTTACTTACAAGTTTTACTCCCCTTAGTATGCAAAGTTCCTTACTTATTTTGAAGGTAGCATAAAAAGTATAAAACTTGACCTACATAGAAACCTTTAGATGTCATTCTATGGCATGAGATTGATCCCATCCTTCCCCTTTAGTGAACACATTTAACTTAGTACTTTAGAGTAGATCAAAAACTTGAGTCACTTTCAAAGGGAACACTTGGTGAAAATGAATTGTGAAAACCTTGGAATGATGAGTCATTCTATTGAGATGTTTTGACATGTGTTGAGAAACACAAATGGTTTATGATGATGAAAATGATGAGGGCTGAGCCTTAACCCTTTTATAAAACTGATGGTTGGATTCGGATGCGATGCCATTCCAAATTTACTGTACAACCACATTACTTAAATGGGGTAAGGCTTAGCTGGAAATTTATATGCATTAGTATTAGTTCCCTCACGGGAGAGGTTTGAGCTGAGGCTACCTCTCAATGATGTCCACCTATGCAGTGCCCAAGATGACTGATGGTCATGGTTGGGAGGCCATGCTCATAGGAGAGATGCTTATACTAGGGTGTGTAAAGGGAAGGTTATGTTTGATTATCTTCATACTAAGTATGATGATTCAGGGTTATCCCTGACAGATGTGTCGAATATTGTGGTCAGGATTGTCTGCATAGCTGCGTCCACGATTATGGACAGGTGGAATGGACATACTATTTCGTTGTCAGATGTTTTCTAAATAACTTGAAATGAATGATGAACTTTGACTTGACCACAACAGGGTTGTGTTTATGATAATAGCTTCCCAACTTAAGTGATTCTAGAACTTTACTTTATCTTTCTTTGCTTCTGAACTCAGCTTAGGTTTCAAACTTAACTTGATAGTTAACTTGGATTCAGCACTTTAACTTAGAATTATACTCCTTGTTAGTAGTTGTTTGCGAGTACTTAAAGAGTACTCATGGCTTTTGTCCCTGGCTATTATCATGGTCAGACTATGAAGGAGATTATCAAGATGATGGTCAGCATGACGGCTATGATAACTAGGACTATCTGCCTTCGTCAGCATTGCATGTGCCCCTGAAGATGGACCCCACTGCTACGCTTATATTTTATTTCCGCTGCTTGTTGTATTAAAGACTGGATCATGAGATCCTTATTTGTGTAAAACCTTATGTATGGTTTGTAATGGATGATGTACTGTGATATCCAATCCGTTATGTCTTGCAAAAATGGTAATCCTGGGATTGCAAGGTATGGCATAACGGGCATCCGGGATTAAAAATCCGGGTGTTGACACCACGTGTGGTTTGTGGAAAGAACACAAATGCAATGACTCAGGGGGATCCATGTGTGGTTTGTGGAAAGAACACACATGCAATGACCACTGGTCGATCCATGTGTGTTTTGTGGAAAGAACACACATGCAATGACACTGGTGGATCCATATGTGGTTTGTGAAAAGAACACACATTCAATGACCACTGGTTGATCCATGTGTGGTTTGTGGAAAAAACACACATGCACTGACACTGGTGGATCCATATGTGGTTTGTGAAAAGAACACACATGCAATGACTCTAGTGCTGGTTTTAGTATAAGAACACACATGCAATGACTCTGGTGGGTCCATATGTGGTTTGTGGAAAGAACACACATGCAATGACTCTAGTGGGTACATATGTGGTTCATGTCAGGAACACACATGCAATGCTATTGGTGGATCCCTGTGTGGTTTGTGGAAAGAACACACATGCAATGACACTGGTTGATCCATATGTGGTTTGTGGAAAGAACACACATGCAATGACTCTAGTGGATCCATATGTGGTTTGTGTAAAAGAACACACATGCAATGACCACTGGTTGACCCATATGTGGTTTGTGAAAAGAACACACATGCAATGACACTGGTGGATCCATATGTGGTTTGTGAAAAGAACACACATGCTATGACTCTAGTGCTGGTTTTAGTATAAGAACACACATGCAATGACTCTAGTGGGTCCATATGTGGTTTGTGAAAAGAACACACATGCAATGACTCTAGTGGATCCATATGTGGTTTGTGGAAAAGAACACACATGCAATGACCACTGGTTGATCCATATGTGGTTTGTGGAAAGAACACACATGCAATGACACTGATTGATCCATGTGTGGTTTGTGGAAAGAACACACATGCAATGCCATTGGTTGATCGATATGTGGTTTGTGAAAAGAACACACATGCAATGCCATTGGTTAATCCATGTGTGGTTTGTGGAAAGAACACACATGCAATGACTCTAGTGGAGCCATACGTGGTTTGTGAAAAGAACACACATGCAATGACTCTAGTGGATCCATATGTGGTTTGTGGAAAGAACACACATGCAATGACTCTAGTGGGTACATATGTGGTTCATGTCAGGAACACACATGCAATGCTATTGGTGGATCCCTGTGTGGTTTGTGGAAAGAACACACATGCAATGACACTGGTGGATCCATATGTGGTTTGTGAAAAGAACACACATGCTATGACTCTAGTGCTGGTTTTAGTATAAGAACACACATGCAATGACACTGGTGGATCCATATGTGGTTTGTGAAAAGAACACACATTCAATGACCACTGGTTGATCCATGTGTGGTTTGTGGAAAAAACACACATTCACTGACACTGGTGGATCCATATGTGGTTTGTGAAAAGAACACACATGCAATGACACTGGTTGATCCATGTGTGGTTTGTGGAAAGAACACACAAGCAATGCCATTGGTTGATCGATATGTGGTTTGTGAAAAGAACACACATGCAATGACATTGGTTAATCCATGTGTGGTTTGTGGAAAGATAACACATCCAATGACCACTGGTCGATCCATGTGTGGTTTGTGGAAAGAACACACATGCAATGACACTGGTGGATCCATATGTGGTTTGTGAAAAGAACACACATCCAATGACTCTAGTGCTGGTTTTAGTATAAGAACACACATGCAATGACTCTAGTGCTGGTTTTAGTATAAGAACACACATGAAATGACTCTACTGGGTCCATATGTGGTTTGTGAAAAGAACACACACGCAATGACTCTAGTGGATCCATATGTGGTTTGTTGAAAAGAACACACATCCAATGACCACTGGTTGATCCATAAGTGGTTTGTGGAAACAACACACATGAAGTGAACACTGGTTGATCCATGTGTGGTTTGTGGAAAGAACACACATGCAATGACCACTGGTCGATCCATGTGTGTTTTGTGGAAAGAACACACATGCAATGACACTAGTGGATCCATATGTGGTTTGTGAAAAGAACACACATGCAATGACCACTGGTTGATCCATATGTGGTTTGTGGAAAGAACACAAATGCAATGACTCAGGGGGATCCATGTGTGGTTTGTGGAAAGAACACACATGCAATGCTATTGGTGGATCCCTGTGTGGTTTGTGGAAAGAACACACATGCAATGACACTGGTTGATCCATATGTGGTTTGTGGAAAGAACACACATGCAATGACTCTAGTGGGTCCATATGTGGTTTGTGGAAAAGAACACACATGCAATGACCACTGGTTGACCCATATGTGGTTTATGAAAAGAACACACATGCAATGACACTGGTGGATCCATATGTGGTTTGTGAAAAGAAGACACATGCTATGAATCTAGTGCTGGTTTTAGTATAAGAACACACATGCAATGACTCTAGTGGGTCCATATGTGGTTTGTGAAAAGAACACACATGCAATGACTCTAGTGGATCCATATGTGGTTTATGGAAAAGAACACACATGCAATGACCACTGGTTGATCCATATGTGGTTTGTGGAAAGAACACACATGCAATGCCACTGATTGATCCATGTGTAGTGTGTGGAAAGAACACACATGCAATGCCATTGGTTGATTGATATGTGGTTTGTGAAAAGAACACACATGCAATGCCATTGGTTAATCCATGTGTGGTTTGTGGAAAGAACACACATGCAATGACTCTAGTGGAGCCATACGTGGTTTGTGAAAAGAACACACATGCAATGACTCTAGTGGATCCATATGTGGTTTGTGGAAAGAACACACATGCAATGACTCTAGTGGGTACATATGTGGTTCATGTCAGGAACACACATGCAATGCTATTGGTGGATCCCTGTGTGGTTTGTGGAAAGAACACACATGCAATGACACTGGTTGATCCATATGTGGTTTGTGGAAAGAACACACATGCAATGACTCTAGTAGATCCATATGTGGTTTGTGGAAAAGAACACACATGCAATGACCACTGGTTGACCCATATGTGGTTTGTGGAAAGAACACACATGCAATGACACTGGTGGATCCATATGTGGTTTGTGAAAAGAACGCACATGCTATGACTCTAGTGCTGGTTTTAGTATAAGAACACACATGCAATGACTCTAGTGGGTCCATATGTGGTTTGTGAAAAGAACACACATGCAATGACTCTAGTGGATCCATATGTGGTTTGTGGAAAAGAACACACATGCAATGACCACTGGTTGATCCATATGTGGTTTGTGGAAAGAACACACATGCAATGACACTGGTTGATCCATGTGTGGTTTGTGGAAAGAACACACAAGCAATGCCATTGGTTGATCGATATGTGGTTTGTGAAAAGAACACACATGCAATGCCATTGGTTAATCCATGTGTGGTTTGTGGAAAGATAACACATCCAATGACCACTGGTCGATCCATGTGTGGTTTGTGGAAAGAACACACATGCAATGACACTGGTGGATCCATATGTGGTTTGTGAAAAGAACACACATGCAATGACTCTAGTGCTGGTTTTAGTATAAGAACACACATGCAATGACTCTAGTGCGGGTTTTAGTATAAGAACACACATGAAATGACTCTAGTGGGTCCATATGTGGTTTGTGAAAAGAACACACACGCAATGACTCTAGTGCATCCATATGTGGTTTGTTGAAAAGAACACACATCCAATGACCACTGGTTGATCCATAAGTGGTTTGTGGAAACAACACACATGAAGTGAACACTGGTTGATCCATGTGTGGTTTGTGGAAAGAACACACATGCAATGACCACTGGTCGATCCATGTGTGTTTTGTGGAAAGAACACACATGCAATGACACTAGTGGATCCATATGTGGTTTGTGGAGAAGAACACACATGCAATGACCACTGGTTGATCCATATGTGGTTTGTGGAAAGAACACAAATGCAATGACTCAGGGGGATCCATGTGTGGTTTGTGGAAAGAACACACATGCAATGACCACTGGTCGATCCATCTGTGTTTTGTGGAAAGAACACACATGCAATGACACTGGTGGATCCATATGTGGTTTGTGAAAAGAACATACATTCAATGACCACTGGTTGATCCATGTGTGGTTTGTGGAAAAAACACACATGCACTGACACTGGTTGATCCATGTGTGGTTTGTGGAAAGAACACACAAGCAATGCCATTGGTTGATCGATATGTGGTTTGTGAAAAGAACACACATGCAATGCCATTGGTTAATCCATGTGTGGTTTGTGGAAAGATAACACATCCAATGACCACTGGTCGATCCATGTGTGGTTTGTGGAAAGAACACACATGCAATGACACTGGTGGATCCATATGTGGTTTGTGAAAAGAACACACATCCAATGACTCTAGTGCTGGTTTTAGTATAAGAACACACATGGAATGACTCTAGTGCTGGTTTTAGTATAAGAACACACATGAAATGACTCTACTGGGTCCATATGTGGTTTGTGAAAAGAACACACACGCAGTGACTCTAGTGGATCCATATGTGGTTTGTTGAAAAGAACACACATCCAATGACCACTGGTTGATCCATAAGTGGTTTGTGGAAACAACACACATGAAGTGAACACTGGTTGATCCATGTGTGGTTTGTGGAAAGAACACACATGCAATGACCACTGGTCGATCCATGTGTGTTTTGTGGAAAGAACACACATGCAATGACACTAGTGGATCCATATGTGGTTTGTGGAAAAGAACACACATGCAATGACCACTGGTTGATCCATATGTGGTTTGTGGAAAGAACACAAATGCAATGACTCAGGGGGATCCATGTGTGGTTTGTGGAAAGAACACACATGCAATGACCACTGGTCGATCCATGTGTGTTTTGTGGAAAGAACACACATGCAATGACACTGGTGGATCCATATGTGGTTTGTGAAAAGAACACACATTCAATGACCACTGGTTGATCCATGTGTGGTTTGTGGAAAAAACACACATGCACTGACACTGGTGGATCCATATGTGGTTTGTGAAAAGAATACACATGCAATGACTCTAGTGCTGGTTTTAGTATAAGAACACACATGCAATGACTCTAGTGGGTCCATATGTGGTTTGTGAAAAGAACACACCTGCAATGACTCTAGTGGATCCATATGTGGTTTGTGGAAAAGAACACACATGCAATGACCACTATTTGATCCATATGTGGTTTGTGGAAAGAACACACATGCAATGACACTGATTGATCCATGTGTGGTTTGTGGAAAGAACACACATGCAATGCCATTGGTTGATCGATATGTGGTTTGTGAAAAGAACACACATGCAATGCCATTGGTTAATCCATGTGTGGTTTGTGGAAAGAACACACATGCAATGACTCTAGTGGAGCCATACGTGGTTTGTGAAAAGAACACACATGCAATGACTCTAGTGGATCCATATGTGGTTTGTGGAAAGAACACACATGCAATGACTCTAGTGGGTACATATGTGGTTCATGTCAGGAACACACATGCAATGCTATTGGTGGATCCCTGTGTGGTTTGTGGAAAGAACACACATGCAATGACACTGGTTGATCCATATGTGGTTTGTGGAAAGAACACACATGCAATGACTCTAGTGGATCCATATGTGGTTTGTGGAAAAGAACACACATGTAATGACCACTGGTTGACCCATATGTGGTTTGTGAAAAGAACACACATGCAATGACACTGGTGGATCCATATGTGGTTTGTGAAAAGAACACACATGCTATGACTCTAGTGCTGGTTTTAGTATAAGAACACACATGCAATGACTCTAGTGGGTCCATATGTGGTTTGTGAAAAGAACACACATGCAATGACTCTAGTGGATCCATATGTGGTTTGTGGAAAAGAACACACATGCAATGACCACTGGTTGATCCATATGTGGTTTGTGGAAAGAACACACATGCAATGACACTGGTTGATCCATGTGTGGTTTGTGGAAAGAACACACAACCAATGCCATTGGTTGATCGATATGTGGTTTGTGAAAAGAACACACATGCAATGCCATTGGTTAATCCATGTGTGGTTTGTGGAAAGATAACACATCCAGTGACCACTGGTCGATCCATGTGTGGTTTGTGGTAAGAACACACATGCAATGACACTGGTGGATCCATATGTGGTTTGTGAAAAGAACACACATGCAATGACTCTAGTGCTGGTTTTAGTATAAGAACACACATGCAATGACTCTAGTGCTGGTTTTAGTATAGGAACACACATGCAATGACTCTAGTGGGTCCATATGTGGTTTGTGAAAAGAACACACATGCAATGACTCTAGTGGATCCATATGTGGTTTGTTGAAAAGAACACACATCCAATGACCACTGGTTGATCCATAAGTGGTTTGTGGAAACAACACACATGAAGTGAACACTGGTTGATCCATGTGTGGTTTGTGGAAAGAACACACATGCAATGACCACTGGTCGATCCATGTGTGTTTTGTGGAAAGAACACACATGCAATGACACTAGTGGATCCATATGTGGTTTGTGGAAAAGAACACACATGCAATGACCACTGGTTGATCCATATGTGGTTTATGGAAAGAACACACATGCAATGACACTAGTGGATCCATATGTGGTTATGGAAAAGAACACACATGCAATGACCACTGGTTGATCCATGTGTGGTTTGTGGAAAGAACACACATGCAATGCCATTGGTTGATCGATATGTGGTTTGTGAAAAGAACACACATGCAATGCCATTGGTTAATCCATGTGGGGTTTGTGGAAAGAACACACATACAATGATCACTGGTCGATCCATGTGTGGTTTGTGGAAAGAACACACATGCAATGACACTGGTGGATCCATATGTGGTTTGTGAAAAGAACACACATGCAATGACACTGGTGGATCCATATGTGGTTTGTGAAAAGAACACACATGCAATGACTCTAGTGCTGGTTTTATTATAAGAACACACATGCAATGACTCTAGTGCTGGTTTTAGTATAGGAACACACATGCAATGACTCTAGTGGGTCCATATGTGGTTTGTGAAAAGAACACACATGCAATGACTCTAGTGGATCCATATGTGGTTTGTTGAAAAGAACACACATCCAATGACCACTGGTTGATCCATAAGTGGTTTGTGGAAACAACACACATGAAGTGAACACTGGTTGATCCATGTGTGGTTTGTGGAAAGAACACACATGCAATGACCACTGGTCGATCCATGTGTGTTTTGTGGAAAGAACACACATGCAATGACACTAGTGGATCCATATGTGGTTTGTGGAAAAGAACACACATGCAATGACCACTGGTTGATCCATATGTGGTTTGTGGAAAGAACACACATTCAATGACACAAGTGGATCCATATGTGGTTTGTGGAAAAGAACACACATGCAATGACCACTGGTTGATCCATGTGTGGTTTGTGGAAAGAACACAGATGCAATGCCATTGGTTGATCGATATGTGGTTTGTGAAAAGAACACACATGCAATGCCATTGGTTAATCCATGTGGGGTTTGTGGAAAGAACACACATACAATGATCACTGGTCGATCCATGTGTGGTTTGTGGAAAGAACACACATGCAATGACACTGGTGGATCCATATGTGGTTTGTGAAAAGAACACACATGCAATGACTCTAGTGCTGGTTTTAGTATAAGAACACACATCCAATGACTCTAGTGCTGGTTTTAGTATAAGAACGCACATGCAATGACTCTAGTGGGTCCATATGTGGTTTGTGAAAAGAACACACATGCAATGACTCTAGTGGATCCATATGTGGTTTGTGGAAAAGAACACACGTCCAATGACCACTGGTTGATCCATAAGTGGTTTGTGGAAAGAACACACATGAAGTGAACACTGGTTGATCCATGTGTGGTTTGTGGAAAGAACATAAATGCAATGACTTAGGGGGATCCATGTGTGGTTTGTGGAAAGCACACACATGCAATGACCACTGGTCGATCCATGTGTGTTTTGTGGAAAGAACACACATGCAATGACACTGGTGGATCCATATGTGGTTTGTGAAAATAACACACATTCAATGACCACTGGTTGATCCATGTGTGGTTTGTGTAAAGAACACACATGCAATGACACTGGTGGATCCATATGTGGTTTGTGAAAAGAACACACATGCAATGACTCTAGTGGATCCATATGTGGTTTGTGGAAAAGAACACACATGCAATGACCACTGGTTAATCCATATGTGGTTTGTGGAAAGAACACGCATGCAATTATACTGGTTGATCCATGTGTGGTTTGTGGAAATAACACACATGCAATGCCATTGGTTGATCGATATGTGGTTTGTGAGAAGAACACACATGCAATGCCATTTGTTAATCCATGTGTGGTTTGTGGAAAGAACACACATGCAATGACTCTAGTGGATCCATACGTGGTTTGTGGAAAGAAAACACATGCAATGACTCTAGTGGATCCATATGTGGTTTTTGGAAAGAACACACATGCAATGAATCTGGTGGATCCATATGTGGTTTGTGAAAATAACACACATTCAATGTCCACTGGTTGATCCATGTGTGGTTTGTGAAAAGAACACACGTGCAATGACTCTAGTGGATCCATATGTGGTTTGCGGAAAAGAACACACATGCAATGACCACTGGTTGATCCATGTGTGGTTTGTGGAAAGAACACCCATGCAATGACACTGGTTGATCCATGCGTGGTTTGTGGAAAGAACACACATGCAATGCCATTGGTTGATCGATATTTGGTTTGTGAAAAGAACACACATGCAATGCCATTGGTTAATCCATGTGTGGTTTGTGGAAAAAACACACATGCAATGACTCTAGTGGATCCATACGTGGTTTGTGAAAAGAACACACATGCAATGACTCTAGTGGATCCATATGTGGTTTGTGGAAAGAACACACATGCAATGACTCTAGTGGGTCCATATGTGTTTCACGTAAGGAACACACATGCAATTCTATTGGTGGATCCCTGTGTGGTTTGTGGAAAGAACACATATGCCATGACACTGGTTGATCCATATGTGGTTTGTGGAAAGAACACACATGCAATGACTCTAGTGGATCCATATGTGGTTTGTGGAAAAGAACACACATGCAATGACCACTAGTTGACCCATATGTGGTTTGTGGAAAGAACACACATGCAATGACACTGGTGGATCCATATGTGGTTTGTGAAAAGAACACACATGCAATGCCTCTAGTGCTGGTTTTAGTATAAGAACACACATGCAATGACTCTACTGCTGGTTTTAGTATAAGAACACACATGCAATGGCTCTAGTGGGTCCATATGTGGTTTGTGAAAAGAACACACATGCAATGACTCTAGTGGATCCATATGTGGTTTGTGGAAAGAACACACATGCAGTGAACACTGGTTGATCCATGTGTGGTTTGTGGAAAGAACACAAATGCAATGACTCAGGGGGATCCATATGTGGTTTGTGGAAACAACACACATGCAATGACCACTGGTCGATCCATGTGTGTTTTGTGGAAAGAACACACATGCAATGACACTGGTGGATCCATATGTGGTTTGTGAATAGAACCCACATTCAATGACCACTGGTCGATCCATGTGTGGTTTGTGGAAAGAACACACATGCAATGACTCTAGTGGGTCCATATGTGGTTTGTGAAAAGAACACACATGTAATGACTCTAGTGGATCCATATGTGGTTTGTGGAAAAGAACACACATGCAATGACCACTGGTTGATCCAAATGTGGTTTGTGGAAAGAACACAATGCAATGACACTGGTGGATCCATATGTGGTTTGTGAAAAGACCACACATGCAATGACTCTAGTGATGGTTTTAGTATAAGAACACACATGCAATGACTCTAGTGCTGGTTTTAGTATAAGAACACACATGCAATGACTCTAGTGGGTCCATATGTGGTTTGTGGAAAAGAACACAGATCCAATGACCACTGCTTGATCCATAAGTGGTTTGTGGAAAGAACACACATGAAGTGAACACTGGTTTATCCATGTGTCGTTTGTGGAAAGAACACAAATGCAATGACTCGGGGGGATCCATGTGTGGTTTGTGGAAAGAAAACACATGCAATGACCACTGGTCGATCCATGTGTGTTTTGTGGAAAGTACACACATGCAATGACACTAGTGGATCCATATGTGGTTTGTGGAAAAGAACACACATGCAATGACACTGGTTGATCCATGTGTGGTTTGTGGAAAGAACACACATGCAATGACACTGGTTGATCCATGTGTGGTTTGTGGAAAGAACACACATGCAATGACACTGGTGGATCCATATGTGGTTTGTGAAAAGAACACACATGCAATGACTCTAGTGCTGGTTTTAGTATAAGAACACACATCCAATGACTCTAGTGCTGGTTTTAGTATAAGAACGCACATGCAATGACTCTAGTGGGTCCATATGTGGTTTGTGAAAAGAACACACATGCAATGACTCTAGTGGATCCATATGTGGTTTGTGGAAAAGAACACACGTCCAATGACCACTGGTTGATCCATAAGTGGTTTGTGGAAAGAACACACATGAAGTGAACACTGGTTGATCCATGTGTGGTTTGTGGAAAGAACATAAATGCAATGACTTAGGGGGATCCATGTGTGGTTTGTGGAAAGCACACACATGAAATGACCACTGGTCGATCCATGTGTGTTTTGTGGAAAGAACACACATGCAATGACACTGGTGGATCCATATGTGGTTTGTGAAAATAACACACATTCAATGACCACTGGTTGATCCATGTGTGGTTTGTGTAAAGAACACACATGCAATGACACTGGTGGATCCATATGTGGTTTGTGAAAAGAACACACATGCAATGACTCTAGTGGGACCATATGTGGTTTGTGAAAAGAACACACATGCAATGACTCTAGTGGATCCATATGTGGTTTGTGGAAAAGAACACACATGCAATGACCACTAATTGATCCATATGTGGTTTGTGGAAAGAACACACATCCAATTACACTGGTTGATCCATGTGTGGTTTGTGGAAGAACACACATGCAATGCCATTGGTTGATCGATATGTGGTTTGTGAAAAGAACACCCATGCAATGCCATTGGTTAATCCATGTGTGGTTTGTGGAAAGAACACACATGCAATGACTCTAGTGGATCCATACGTGGTTTGTGGAAAGAACACACATGCAATGACTCTAGTGGATCCATATGTGCTTTCTGGAAAGAACACACATATAATGACTCTAGTGCTGGTTTTAGTATAAGAACACACATAGAATGACTCTTGTGCTGGTTTTAGTATAAGAACACACATGCAATGACTCTAGTGGGTCCATATGTGGTTTGTGAAAAGAACACACATGCAATGACTCTAGTGGATGCATATGTGGTTTGTGGAAAAGAATACACATGCAATGACCACTGGTTAATCCATATGTGGTTTGTGGAAAGAACACACATGCAATTATACTGGTTGATCCATGTGTGGTTTGTGGAAATAACACACATGCAATGCCATTGGTTGATCGATATGTGGTTTGTGAGAAGAACACACATGCAATGCCATTTGTTAATCCATGTGTGGTTTGTGGAAAGAACACACATGCAATGACTCTAGTGGATCCATACGTGGTTTGTGGAAAGAAAACACATGCAATGACTCTAGTGGATCCATATGTGGTTTTTGGAAAGAACACACATGCAATGAATCTGGTGGATCCATATGTGGTTTGTGAAAATAACACACATTCAATGTCCACTGGTTGATCCATGTGTGGTTTGTGAAAAGAACACACATGCAATGACTCTAGTGGATCCATATGTGGTTTGCGGAAAAGAACACACATGCAATGACCACTGGTTGATCCATGTGTGGTTTGTGGAAAGAACACCCATGCAATGACACTGGTTGATCCATGCGTGGTTTGTGGAAAGAACACACATGCAATGCCATTGGTTGATCGATATTTGGTTTGTGAAAAGAACACACATGCAATGCCATTGGTTAATCCATGTGTGGTTTGTGGAAAGAACACACATGCAATGACTCTAGTGGATCCATACGTGGTTTGTGAAAAGAACACACATGCAATGACTCTAGTGGATCCATATGTGGTTTGTGGAAAGAACACACATGCAATGAACACTGGTGGATCCATATGTGTTTCACGTAAGGAACACACATGCAATTCTATTAGTGGATCCCTGTGTGGTTTGTGGAAAGAACACATATGCCATGACACTGGTTGATCCATATGTGGTTTGTGGAAAGAACACACATGCAATGACTCTAGTGGATCCATATGTGGTTTGTGGAAAAGAACACACATGCAATGACCACTAGTTGACCCATATGTGGTTTGTGGAAAGAACACACATGCAATGACACTGGTGGATCCATATGTGGTTTGTGAAAAGAACACACATGCAATGCCTCTAGTGCTGGTTTTAGTATAAGAACACACATGCAATGACTCTACTGCTGGTTTTAGTATAAGAACACACATGCAATGGCTCTAGTGGGTCCATATGTGGTTTGTGAAAAGAACACACATGCAATGACTCTAGTGGATCCATATGTGGTTTGTGGAAAGAACACACATGCAGTGAACACTGGTTGATCCATGTGTGGTTTGTGGAAAGAACACAAATGCAATGACTCAGGGGGATCCATATGTGGTTTGTGGAAACAACACACATGCAATGACCACTGGTCGATCCATGTGTGTTTTGTGGAAAGAACACACATGCAATGACACTGGTGGATCCATATGTGGTTTGTGAATAGAACCCACATTCAATGACCACTGGTCGATCCATGTGTGGTTTGTGGAAAGAACACACATGCAATGACTCTAGTGGGTCCATATGTGGTTTGCGAAAAGAACACACATGTAATGACTCTAGTGGATCCATATGTGGTTTGTGGAAAAGAACACACATGCAATGACCACTGGTTGATCCAAATGTGGTTTGTGGAAAGAACACAATGCAATGACACTGGTGGATCCATATGTGGTTTGTGAAAAGACCACACATGCAATGACTCTAGTGATGGTTTTAGTATAAGAACACACATGCAATGACTCTAGTGCTGGTTTTAGTATAAGAACACACATGCAATGACTCTAGTGGGTCCATATGTGGTTTGTGGAAAAGAACACAGATCCAATGACCACTGCTTGATCCATAAGTGGTTTGTGGAAAGAACACACATGAAGTGAACACTGGTTTATCCATGTGTCGTTTGTGGAAAGAACACAATGCAATGACTCGGGGGGATCCATGTGTGGTTTGTGGAAAGAACACACATGCAATGACCACTGGTCGATCCATGTGTGTTTTGTGGAAAGTACACACATGCAATGACACTAGTGGATCCATATGTGGTTTGTGGAAAAGAACACACATGCAATGACCACTAGTTGATCCATATGTGGTTTGTGGAAAGAACGCACATGCAATGACACTGGTTGATCCATGTGTGGTTTGTGGAAAGAACACACATGCAATGCCATTGGTTGATCGATATGTAGTTTGCGAAAAGAACACACACGCAATGCAATTGGTTAATCCATGTGTGGTTTGTGGAAAGAACACACATACAATGACCACTGGTCGATCCATGTGTGGTTTGTGGAAAGAACACACATGTAATGACACTGGTGGATCCATATGTGGTTTGTGAAAAGAACACACATGCAATGACTCTAGTGCTGGTTTTAGTATAAGAACACACATGCAATGACTCTAGTGGGTCCATATGTGGTTTGTGAAAAGAACACACATGCAATGACTCTAGTGGATCCATATGTGGTTTGTGGAAAAGAACACACATACAATGACCACTGGTTGATCCATAAGTGGTTTGTAGAAAGAACACACATGAAGTGAACACTGGTTGATCCATGTGTGGTTTGTGGAAAGAACATAAATGCAATGACTTAGGGGGATCCATGTGTGGTTTGTGGAAAGCACACACATGCAATGACCACTGGTCGATCCATGTGTGTTTTGTGGAAAGACCACACAGGCAATGACACTGGTGGATCCATATGTGGTTTGTGAAAATAACACACATTCAATGACCACTGGTTGATCCATGTGTGGTTTGTGTAAAGAACACACATGAAATGACACTGGTGGATCCATATGTGGTTTGTGAAAAGAACACACATGCAATGACTCTAGTGGGTCCATATGTGGTTTGTGAAAAGAACACACATGCAATGACTCTAGTGGATCCATATGTGGTTTGTGGAAAAGAACATGCAATGACCACTAGTTGATCCATATGTGGTTTGTGGAAATAACACACATCCAATTACACTGGTTGATCCATGTGTGGTTTGTTGAAGAACACACATGCAATGACTCTAGTGGATCCATACGTGGTTTGTGGAAAGAACACACATGTAATGACTCTAGTGGATCCATATGTGGTTTGTGGAAAGAACACACATGCAATGACTCTAGTGCTGGTTTTAGTATAAGAACACACATGCAATGACTCTAGTGCTGGTTTTTGTATAAGAACACACATGCAATGACTCTAGTGGGTCCATATGTGGTTTGTGAAAAGAACACACATGCGATGACTCTAGTGGATCCATATGTGGTTTGTGGAAATGAACACACATGCAATGACCACTGGTTGATCCATATGTGGTTTGTGGAAAGAACACACATGCAATTACACTGGTTGATCCATGTGTGGTTTGTGGAAAGAACACACATGCAATGCCATTGGTTGATCGGTATGTGGTTTGTGAAAAGAACACACATGCAATGCCATTTGTTAATCCATGTGTGGTTGTGGAAAGAACACACATGCAATGACTCTAGTGGATCCATACGTGGTTTGTGAAAAGAACACACATGCAATGACTCTAGTGGATGCATATGTGGTTTGTGGAAATAACACACATGCAATGACTCTAGTGCTGGTTTTAGTATAAGAAAACACATTCAATGACTCCAGTGGGTCCATATGTGGTTTGTGAAAAGAACACACACACAATGAATCTAGTGGATCCATATGTGGTTTGTGGAAAGAACACAAATTGCAATGACACTGGTTAATCCATATGTGGTTTCTTGAAACAACACACATGCAATGACTCAGGGGGGTCCATGTGTGGTTTGTGGAAAGAACACACATGCATTGACCACTGGTTGATCCATGTGTGGTTTTTGGAAAGAACACACATGCAATAAAACTGCTGGATCCATATGTGGTTTATGAAAAGAACACACATGCAATGACTCTAGTGCTGGTTTTAGTATAAGAACACACATGCAATGACTCTAGTGCTGGTTTTAGTATAAGAACACACATGCAATGACTCTAATGGGTCCATATGTGGTTTGTGAAAAGAACACACATGCAATGACTCCAGTGGATCCATATGTGGTTTGTGGAAAAGAACACACATGCAATGACCACTGGTTGATCCATAAGTGGTTTGTGGAAATAATACACATGCAATGACACTAGTGGATCCAAATGTGGTTCATGACATGAACACACATGCAATGACTCTAATGGATACATATGTGGTTTGTGGAAAGAACACACATGCAATGAACTCTAGTGTATCTATCTTGGCATAATTTGATGTATGCCATGATGTATTTCATTGTCAAAGACACCCACTTTCCATTTTTATACTACTCAGCTTTGTCCCTTGTTTTTTGATACTACCCAATTTTGCCCCCTCTCTCTCTTTCGTAGAAGCCCAAACTTGTGCCCACTATGTCTGCTACGCCCTGATTGGTTGTCACAGTTGTCACGCGGATCGTGCACACCAACCGTTGATCCTATGTGATCCAACAAGGCTCGTTGCACACGTCGTGCCCTTCACAGGACAACGCGAGACATCACGGACGTCTCTCTCAACGAGACTTCTACAAGAAGGAACAGGATGCCGTCCATGGAAAAAGTCGTCGAGTGGTCATGTCATGTTTAATCTAGTCTGCAAAGGCTACAAGTCTACTGCACGGCAACTGGTCATCCACAGCCCACGGGCTATACCATTTTTACTATGTAGCGCGCCTTCACTCTCACTTCTGACAGGCCCCCACCACACGAACCTTCCACGCGGCAGCCACAGCCGGAAGAGCTGCCTACTAGGGCCCTCGAGGAGGCCTAAACGTCCCTACATCAAAAACCCAGCCTATCGGGTCCTCCATTCGCACTCATCCACTACTCTCTCTTCCCTATCTAGCAAAACCCCACAACCTTGAATGTACTTGCACGAACCTTCTCCATGAAACCAGTGCGTGGGGGTGAGTGTTCGGGCATCACCGTCGGAGTGGTGCTTCATGTGGCAGATCTGGAGGAGCATCACGCAGCACAAGGCAAGGAGGACGTGCAGTTCAACCCCTTGGGGGACCATGTGCTCGCCGGTGCTGATGACTTTGGAGGCACCAATGAGGGCGTGGAGTTCGACGAACACGCTCCGCTCATGTACCTGGAGGTACATCTATTTCTACGTGTTTCATATTTTCTGCTCGAGCTTAATCTATCCTGGCGTCATAAAAAAATCTAGTTCTAATGATTAGATGCAACGTACGAACCGGTACATAGAGAGATCTAGTCTATTCTGAATGAATCCACATTATTTATTTATTAATAAGTTACCAAGAACACAAACCACATTAATTTAGGAGCAAGCTGGGGAGACGGCCGTAATGAACTGCTAAACCTGTATAGACATGTTATTACATCGAAAGTAACTCGGAAGGGTGGAAGGAATATATATTTATTGTTTTGCTCATTTTTGTTTGTATTCCATACATTATAGGTGTATTCAAGTGAGACAGACTCTAACAAGGAGACCAGGGACAACAAGAGCCGCCATGTCATGAAAAAGCTCAAGAGCAAGATAATCCCTTTCCGCACTCGACTTGGGGAGCTCAGGTGCCCTTTCTGTAAGAAAGGAGTCAACCCGAGGATTGCTAGCTTGATTCCGCATGCGGTTGGCATCGGTAAAAGCCCGACTAGTAAACACAAGTCGACGACCAAGGCTAAGCACACTCCTTATGGCGACCGGCCTAGTGTCCCCTTACTTAGGAATCAACAACTTCTAGCCAACCAACCCGTCACTGTGCTGGCCTGGCCACTAATAATATTTAGTTCTCTTACCGTATCTAGACCCTTAAACTATGGGGATTTCTATTTTCATACACTTCAAAATATATTCAAGTTCATATGTTTATGGAGTTAAAGTTCCAGTGACATACTCGTTATTTTGCATGGATAGAGGGGTGCCCCCGACAGATATAAGGGTTATCATGTCCGCTAGATCACAGAGGATCAACGGTTGGTGGGCATGATCCGTGTGACAACTGTCTCGACCAATCAGAGTGTAGCAACGAAGATGAGCACATGTGCGAGAGATGGATACAAAAAGAGGGGAAAACCAAGTAGCACTTAAGAACCAAGGGCAAAACTGAGTAGAACTTAAAAACCAAGGGAAAAACTGAGTAGAACTTAAAAACCAAGGGCAAGCGTGACAAAGGGATTCAAATAGAAAATAGAAAATGATTTAAAAATGGAACCAAACCGCCAGTGTTACGCTCGAGGGAAAAACTGAGTACAACTGAATCGCCAGGGTTAGACACGAGGGAAAAAACGCGACTCACGGTACGAGTGTGCGGTGCACGGGACGGTAGCGGACACGTGTGGCCGTGCACGGTGCATTAGCGTACGCGGTGCATGGTAGTGCAACGAAACGTCGCTCCCTTCTCCTTTAATAGAGGCCTCCCCATTCCCACTCATCACGCACTCGCTCACTCAACTGTCTCCACTGTCCCATCACCTTCTACAAATGCCCAACAAAACTCCAACCACGCTGGCGATGGAGAAGAACGGCGCGGTGGCCATCGGCTCCTCCAAGGTCGCCATGAGAGCCCTCGTCCCGCATGCACTCCTGTCCATGTCCCCACATCCGGCCAAAGTGAAGATCCGCTGGCGAGGACCCCTACGAGGAGGTTGTCTACATAAGGCTGGAGAACCGCTACGACACCAGCATCACCGACCCATGGTCGGACGTAACCAGGGTTTTTTCCCCTTCCCTTGTTCTTCCCCCGTTCCCATCGTTGGATGCTAGATCGTATGTTATTAGGGCTCGGTTGTTTGTATTTTTACAATAGCTAATCCTCTTGCGTTAGATCTCGATTTTCGAGGAATCCCCCTATTCGTAGTTGGGACCAGTATTCGATTTGGTTTGAGATTTGGGGAATAATCGGGATATCTAATTCGGTTAATTTTGCAAAAAATCAATCCCAATAATCAAAGTATCTCAATCATGTCCTTATTCACTACTGTTTTTTTCCAACAGGAGGATAGCATCGACCTCCGCAGCGACGACGAGTCCAAGGACACCAAGACTCGTCATGTGCTGAGGAGGCTAAAGTCCGGTCAGTACAACAACTTCTTCGCCGACGACGTGTACAAGTGCCCCTTCTGCCCCACCAGGAGGCTCCGCCCCATGGACTTCAACTCCCTCGTGAAGCATGCCGAGGAAGTGAGGACCTGTGGCGAGTCCGTGAACGTCCACGGCTTCATGGCCAAGCACCAGACGCTCGGTCTTCACCTTCGCAACCTCCAGAATGTGGCTATCGAGGAGGGTTGCATGCCCTTGATCGGACCAAAGGCGCCCAAGGTCAAGGGGCAGGGCAGCAAGAAGTGGAGGAGGCGCCAGAGGGAGGAGGCGGATGCCCTCCTAGCAGAGGCCACGAGGGGCCACTGATCAGCTTCTGCTGCTGCTGTTGTAAAGCCGCTTCTTTTGTCTTGTTTGTGTTGAACCTGTCAGCTGTTGCTGCTGAGCAGCCTAATTATCGAACCTCGTTAAGTACCGTACTATATAACCTATACTAGCTGCTTTATCTACATCTTCTCTATTTACTGAATTTATTTATGGTGCTGGTTTGTTTTGCTGCTCTAGATTTGCTACCAGATTGGGGAAAAACATGGGCAAAAGGAACAATGAATGAAGAGAGAAGCTGCTCTAGATTCCCTACCTTTTTGGGCAAAAAACACACAACTATTAGAGAGAGAGGGGAAAAGGCGCTCTTAAAAAGGCCAAATAATAAAAAACTTCCAATTTAGGCGTCAGGATGCACGTAACGGCCAAGCCTTTGACCAGACGGCACCCCTTCCGAGCGCATGTGAGGGGTTCGGAATATCGGGAGGGCAAAAGTGAGGACAAACGAGACAGAATGTTGCTATAGCTAAATCATACAAAAAGCTGAATTTGGCTTTACCATGCAATTTGGCTAGATCTCCACAATGTAGCTATTCTAAATCCCTAAACTTGTTAGGAATAATAGCTGTACACTTCCTTCTGTCCTGTAACGTTACGTCGTGTCAGCACCGCGCACGCGCTGCGGATCAGCAACGGGACGGTGGTCTATGTGACCGGTCTTTGCCACGCCAAAGCCACGTCGCACACCCGTCCCATCGCCTACCGGGACGCTCGCCGAATTTAATCGCTAGGATTGGAAACCAACTATGCTCGCCTGATCAAACATGCCTCCACATGGGTATGACCGGAATATTGGTAAATGCAATTTAAGCATCACCTTCCGTCTCCTCAGCACATCACTGTGCAAAAATCCCCAAATCATTCCTTCCGCCGCCCTCCGCCGCCGCCGCCGCAGCCACCGCAAGAACCATCGACGCTGCCGCAGGCACCACCTCCACTGGGCCATACCACCGCAACAGATCACTCCACCGCCACGCCCAGTCCCAGCCACCGCTACCGACCCTAGGCCACCGCCGCTGCATTAGCTTCTGCCATGGACGCAGAGTACGGCATGTTCGGCGACGGGAGCGACTTCATCGACGAGTACACTGTCACCACCCATGGAACCACCAAGCTGACGGTCATCCACACAAATGCGTCAGCGGAGGTCACCAAGGTCATCGCAATGTACGCACGGTGGCTACAGGAGCCGATGGACAGGTACAAGATCGTCGGCCTTGACCTCGAGTATACCGGAGATAGGAAGAGGACGGCGCTTTTGCAGCTATCCATGCGCAACCACTGCCTTCTATACCACGTATGTAGGGACAAATCTGTATGCCCGCAGCTTTGTGAGTTCCTACATAGGAGGGAGATGTACTTCGGCAGCGTCGACATCAAGAACGACACTCTGAAGCTAGAGCGGGATCTCCTTGTTCATGTCATCAATCACGTTGATCTCCAACGTTTGTGGACGTACCCGGATGGCGGTACGGGGAAAGCCGACATGGCTAGACTCGCTGCCGACATCATCGATCCCGATTACGCCGACATGAAAGTTGAGTTCCCGAAGCACCTACACGAGCGATGGGAGTGGAGGAACCTGGATTACGATGCGATCAAGTACGTAGCCAGGGACACATATGTCTGCTACGAGATGCTAAAAAGGATCTGGCGGGTGGGTGAGTGTTCTATTTACCACTACTAGTTTCGTATTTCGTTCCTAGTTTTATCTCGCCTGTATTTTATCTCGCATGTATTTTCTAAGCATTCTGTGTGTAAGAACCAAGCTTGTAGGATCCCTATGCTATTAGCTACTTAACCCGTATGAATTACATTCCCCTTTTGTATGCTCAACATTCATTCTTACAAATTCTGTCTGTGCCATTTGCATGTGGCAGAATCCAGGACTGACATGCATAAGGTGTGATACAGTCATAAGTCATAACCAAACCCAGATTATAGCGAAGGATACAGTCATAACCAAACCCAGATTATAGTTTGATAAAGGTAATACACAGCAGTTCGTAATTTCTCACATAGTGTACTTCTGAAATAACATGTTTTCATAAACACAAAGTCTACATCCCAGCCTGTTGGAGAAGGCAACCGATCCCAGGATGCCTTCGATCGCTTGCCCCGGCTTGTAGATTCATCTACACTCCGGCATCTGGGGCAAACAACCTGCCTTGGTGATGGTTCAATGATGCGATGCCTGGAACGATATTTTACAATCTAGCGGTACAACTCGTGGCTAACATACCCATCAATTGCAGCGTACTTCATATTAGGTTCAGAAAGTAGCTTATCCTCCCAGTAATCATGCCCTAAATGCCTCCACGAACATCTCGGCAATTTGCCCTTCATGTCAGCGTACAACGGGTCGATGAGTTCGGAGGCAAGAGCGGCCATCCCGGTCTTGCCGCCCTTCGTGCCTGGGATCCAGTAAATTTCCTGGATGTCCACTCTGCACTCCTTTGGGATTCTAATGTTGACAGTCGGACTTTCAAGAAGTTTAGTGTCATTCGTGATGTCAACACTAGTAAATGTTATGTGATGGTTCACGAGAAAGTCATGAAACAGATCCCTAATGCTTTCGCCCCACCTGCATGAAAATGAATTCAGACAAATAATATAGCAATAACTTTTGCAAACAGACGGTTCAGGAACAAAAACACAGGAAAGTCTACCAGATCCCGTCAGCCCCCTTCTCGCAAAAAGGCTGGTATACGAGGACGTTCCCCTTCATGGAGAGTTGCACCACGGCGATCCTATGGTGATCGCAGCTGTACTCGAGGTCGAGACCTACGAACATGTTTTCTTCGAACTGCAGCCAATTCATGTAATTATTCAGAGTGTTTCTCATTGTCCGAGGGTCGGTGGTGTAGACGACATCGATCTTCTTCCTGCCATGTACTTCGATGTCGAAGTGCGCAGTTTCTTGCCTGCCATCATTTCGGATGTCCGGAGAGTCCATGACTACAGGCAAGAGGGAAAGGATACGAAGGAAGAGGGTGATGCGGTGGTGCAGGAAATGGATGAGGCCGTGGAGGAGAAAGACGATGAGGCCGTGGAGGAGGAAATGAGACGGAGAAGTGAAAGATTGGAACCGCCCTTACCAATATCTGGAATGGTGCACGACTGTTCATAGTAGGGTGAAGATGGAGAAAAATGGCGGTTTTACACGTCGACGCTAGCACTTCCTAAAATTTGTTCTGCGCCACTTGCATGCGGTAGAATCGAGGTCTGCCATGCACGATCCAAGTCAAACGTAGGCACGTTTGCACGTGCCGACCTTCACTCACTGATAGGCGGGCCTCACATTTCCCTCTTACGATTTATTTTTTCACTTCCTCTAGACGGTTCTAGTGCCCGCCCTCAATAATTACGCCCCCCTTCCTTGTCTTCCACGCGGACGAGAACCGGCAGCGGCGGCGGTTCCTTGCAGATTCACTCCCCACTCGAACAAATGCCCCATCCCTGATTCCATCCCCTCTCGAATCCATCCGCCTCCTTATCACAACGCCTCCATTAATCTACCGGATTCCAGACTCCATTTGCCGCTATGGGTAGAGCTTGGGGTAGCAGCAGGCTGAAGCGAAAGGCATGCGATGACGATGCAGATGGCTAGGGCGACCACCACCGTGAGGATTGGTGATGGCCGAACCTCAGTGCCGTGAACGTGCACAAGATCGCCTCGGGGTTGGACATCATCTCTGCCGGCTACCTCGCTCGCTGCATCCCTGGCTACCTCTTCACAATGCGGGACATGGACGAACAACCGTTCGGCACGCCAGGCCTTCTTTACCCCGATAACAGCAAATGGCCAAATGATAGCGATGGCCACGCAAGTTTCAGTATCTAGCTTATTCGTTCAGTCATATCGTTGATTCATATGTGCTGAACTCTCATCGGAATCCTATGTTCCTTTCGTCGAACATGTTGTGTGCACGCGCGGTTTTAACAAATCGAACCATTTAAGACTATTCTGCATACGGAAGCCTGCTCGCACGATATTCTGGTATTTTCGTAGTGACACAGTCTTACTTTAGGTGATAGACGAGTTGTCAATTTCGATTTTGCAATGGAATGCCTGCTAGGTGATATTTTGTTTCCTAAAATAAAAACAAACAGATTAGACGATTTAAGGCTGTTATGCCCCGAGTTGTTTATGATCATCGTCAGGAATTTGTTCTGGGAGCTCTGCTACTACTCCATATATTGAGTATCTTCGTAGTGACACAGGCACAATTTAGGCGATATCTGAGGAGACACTCGTATTTAGGCGATATTTTGTGTACTTTAATCTAAAGGTCCAGTTGTCAAATTGTATTTGCAATGGAATCCATTCTAGGTGATTATACCAACTGACAACTAACTCTGCAGAATATTCATGCACAACTGATGATGCTGGATAAGTTGTCCGAATCAGTAGTGGTGAAAATCAAGGAAGAGGAAGAGACGGAAATGGAAGATGACCAGAACTGGGTGGGTGGCAACAGCAAGTGGCTGGTCCTTTTATCACAGGATGGGAGTACTTGGACTCTAAAAACTGGCTATAGATCGGTGAGACTTGCATTGCCATCTTTGGAGGGTGTCGGCATTACTGCATTCAACAATGGGTGGCCGCCGCCCATTTCCAAATTCACTTACAGGTTCAACATGGCAGAACTTGACCTCCTGAAGGTACAGCTCCCACATAGACCGCGGGAGGGGGCGTGGAAGACCTGGGAGTATGAACTCTTAGCGGTGTTCGACAAGGCAATCACATTCATTAGATGCCCAGAAGACAAGGAATGGACAGTCTTGCACGATGACTTCCTGCGGCCGGAGAAGTATGTCGATGCCGTCTTCACCTACAGCTACTCTTCGTACAAACCGTAATGCATTTATTCGGTCACTGAACCTAGCGGCGACGTGTGTGTTTGGGAGCCGTCCATTTGGGGTGAGTCATGGTGTCATATAGCATGTAAAATCTCATTCAAAATTCTACTTATTGACTATAAGTAACACGGAGGTACCCACACAGCCCCACGCATCATTCTAGCTCTGGTCATCGAAGATGCAGTAGCAACTGCTAAACTTGGGACACGGCGCTGGTTCCTGGCACCTCTTGGAGGTGACACGGAACAGGATGATGAACTCATGTGGATTCATATCAAGGGAGCACTAAACAGCGTTGGTGATACAATAGAACATATGGGGACACAACTTTCTTCATACCCATCGTTGTGGTGTCACGTTTTCTCGAGATCCGCATGCCCATCCAAATACCTAGTAGAGCAAGTTTAGAGCAGAGTCGACAATCTGAAGGGACAATCTGTGTTTCTTGGGATCAAGTACCCTTTCTTTGTCGGAGCCCTGGGAGCTGTTAAACCTGTAATTGCTCAGGCATCCCTGGCTCCTGATGCTGCTGCCGCTGCTGGTGTTGGTGGTGGTGGAGCTGATGAAGAACTAGCTGCTGATGCTCCTGGTGAAGCTGATGAAATACTTGGTGATGCTGCTGCTGGTGAAGCTGACGAAATACTTTCTAATGTTGCTGCTAGTGAAGCTGACAAAATACCTGCTAAGGCTGCTGCTGGTGAAGCTGATGAAATACCTGCTGAGGCTGCTGCCGGAGTCTAGGAAGAACATGCTGGTGTTGTTGTTGAGGTGCCAAGACTTCCGGTTTATAGCGCATCGTGTTTGCTGCACACTCACGCGCCTATCATGTTGACACTCCAGATCCGACCTGGAGCTAAATCCACGTCGAGGGGAGGGGGCCTACAATTGGCTCATCAGTGGGGTCGTACGATTTGATGGATAATGCCAGATGGCCAAACATAGCACTCTGGTTCGTTCCAACGATACCACCAGCTCCAGGGACCTAGTGCTCATACTGGCAGATCCGATGAACCATTTGTCTTTATCTTTATCATTAGTTACGCTTATTTGTGTAAATACTAAGATGTGCTTATTTGTGTAAGACTAAGTTAGACCTAACTGCGTAATATTTAGTGAAGCCTAGCATTTCTTTCCACGCCCATAACAATAGAATTGCAGCATAGAACATACAAAGGTAATGTGCATACTAGGCATTTTTGCTCAGGATAACAACCACTTCAAGCAAATGATATATGGTGTACGCATTTGAACGCATCACTACAATGTGCCACCTATTGATGATTGATGACATGGATCTAGATTTTCTACGTGTATTTGCATTGAATCGCTCATTGATTTGTTCATATATTTTTTGCCAATGGCTGATGAACTCCACTCTCTTGGTAACTTGCTTTGTTAGCGAGCACTTGTTGATGCAATGCAAAGTACAGAACATGGTCATCATCATCATTCCATTTAGGTTCTCTATGTTTCTTCATCACGTAGGTACTAATTTCAAATGAAAATCTAGTAAACAACATATGTGTACATTGTTAGAGTATGCTACGACCACAGTACATACATGTTTTTCTACAATCACAAGAAGAAAACTTGATGCATTTTCACCTTGTTGGCGTTGTGCCAAACTGGGTGGATGCGGCTTTGGGGTTCGGAGAGGAAGGCGTCGTGGCTGGTGCGTGTGCGACCATGGCGACAGCAAGCTCGGATTTTGGAGGAGGCCAAGAGGACCGAGCATGGTCGGCATGGTGACAGATCTCACCCGGGAATGAATTGCCGTCCCCGCGCCGTGCCATGGGTGCGGCCATGGTGAGGGCGAGCTCCGATTCGGGATGGGGAGGAGAACAAGGCCGAGCAGGTTCGTCCAAGTCCTAGCTCCATGCGGCCGCGACCACAGATTGCCGCCCTAGAGGAAGAAGAAGACGCGTAAAGGATGCATGCGCCAACGCTACAAGCCTACATGGCAGCCACGACGGCAGCGGCATAACGACGAAAGCTGACAGGAGGGGTGCAATTTGATGGCCGTTAGCCTGATATTTTGTATTGAAACATAAAGTTGAATTCGTGCCGAAAAAGACCCTCTGAGTATTTGGCACCCCAACTTTGGGCAACACAGCTGATTGTAAGCAACTTGGGTACCACGTTACCTAGGCGAACCAACTTTCGGGCCGCAAAATGATATTCTCCGGCCGACCACCTTATCCACTTTCAAGAACATCGAGACAAGAAAGAGCGGCGTAAGCGACGGGTAACGCAACCACGACATACACAAATGAGTATGTATGTTTGCGACTTACAATAGACATCAGAGTCACACCATCTAGAAACAATAGAAACATATATATATACGGCAAGATCGAAATATCCTAGATAGATATAATAGTTTACGGTATCTCCTCATACATCACACAAAAGAGTATCAAGCGAAAGCGGAATACATGATCCAAGTACGGATAAGAAGTAAATCGGCATAGGATGCCACAGAACTAAGCACATCCCGCCGACAGATCTCACGGATCTCCATCCCCGAAATCTCTACAACTGATAGTCGTTGCCACCATTATCGGTCTATTCGACCCAGTAGCCTTCCTAAGAGTATACATGTCCATATGAACCAAATAATTATCGTGTGAGACCCTATGGGTACTCAGCAAGTCTTAATGCATCTAAAGGGGACAACCTGGGGGTGACGCAATTGCAGCGAAAGATAATATCTACAAAGTTCTATAGAGACACGCTACGCATCTGCCCAACTAGAGATGGACGGATGCCTGTTAATTAATAACAATAGTTATATAAGCAACATAAATAATCTTGCTCGCCCTCCTTCTCGCTTACCGACGAGAAGGCGGAAGAACATCCCATCTGTTGGCAATTTTATTAATCATTCCATGTGCATTATACTATTTACTAGTCATGTCTTAGTCAAATTAAAGGTTGTACTTTAGTTATACTTGTCTATGATCGAGAAACTGTGCTCCATGTCGTCCATAACCGCGGACATGGCTTTCAGAAAGATTTACCCGGCAGGGGTACACAAATAGCAACACACACATGATCAACCTTGGAAAGAACCAAATAAAACGCAACGAGGCCTCACGACAATGCATTCACAGGACTCATAAATTATTTCAGGGGGCCACCCCACTAGGCTACCATCAACGAAGTTGGCCAACTCCGAGACAGACCTAGGGTTTGTGTCAATGGCTATAAACGACTGGGAACCCAAAAGTGTGACTGGGCTTGTCGATACCGTGAAAACATTCCACGTTCCAAAATAGTACATGTGCTCCACGCACAATCGTAAATAAAGTGATAAAGCATGGCATAAGTACATGATTCTAATAAAGCCCCAAACTACTTTGTGGTCCTAAGAAATAAAGTGTGAGTCAAGCTCAGACAAAGGTGGGGTGCATAGGGTCTCCCGTATGTGGATAGTGCGAATAGTCAAGGAACAAGAATCAAGTACTCGGGGTCCTATGAGACATAAGTGAGCATAAAGAACCAAATAGCAGATAATGCTCACCGATGCCTCTTTCCTTAGTTATCCCATTACTACTCAGGTTAAATTGTTTATGTTCCTCATTATCCAAAGACTCACACAAACCCTACACATGCAATTCGACGACTCGCATGGATCAAACAACTCCTGTAGTAATGGCTCATGGGATGGAGGAACAAGCTTCGGTGGGGTTTAAAAGTAAAGGCTGTGCAATACTTGGGATTCAATTTAGTGCAATCACGACTCAATGATGCAAGAGTAAGATAGAAGCATGTGTACTATATATATGCAAGCATGGGGAATTATTTTCCTGGTAGTTCAGTTGCATGATAGGAAGGATCCGGGTAATACTCCTGAGGCTCCTGGTATTCTCCTTGCTTAGTGGCTATCCGGATAAAAACCAAACACACAAGGACCGAGATAAATACATTGCACAATCATATAAATCATATGCAACAAGCAAACAAGGTATGCCATGACAGAATGATGCACAATTGCATGGTATAACATAACATGGCAAGGGTGAGGTGTGGAAACAAGAAATGACCACTTTTATTAATTATTTGGTCAAGTTTTTCTTGCATAAACCATTCAGGTTTTTAAGTATTTATATGATGCATGCTTCAATTCATATCATAGAATTCATAATCAGAACAAGCTCGTCGCACTGATCGATTTAGACATATTATTTGTCGAATTCGGAATTACGGATTTAAAGTTATGCATTTATTAAGAAAAGACATTTATTGGCATTTAAATAATTTCGAAATTTTAACTTACTCAAAAATTATTTTGGACTGCATATTCGAATTCCTCACATTTTTCTGATTTAAAAACATATATAAAATATTCAATTTTGAGTATCCAATTAAAAGGTATGATTTATCCTTTTAAACCATTTTCTGGATTTTCTATTAATAGAAAAAGGTTAAATACTTTTGTAACTGGAGGCATTCTAGCCACAGATCACTGACGCGCGGGCCAGGGCGGTGCAGATTGGGTTGCAGGTGGTGTGCTGGGACTGACTAGTGGGCCTGCGGTGTTAAAAACAAAAGAAAAAAGGGGCCCGTAGGGACTTAACCCACAAACTCAAGCTTCTGCCTGCTTCAGATCATCCTGGTGACCAACTGGGCTGGGTAGCGTTCAGTGTTATAGTAGATTCTTGTGCAAAGGATGAACCGAAACTGAATCTGACGAACTGCCGGAGGCGTTAACTGAAGATCGTCGCCCGTTTTCTGTGTGATCGAGTGATTTTTCGTGGAGGATTTCGGCTAGGACACTGCTCCGTTTTGGGCGTATAGGTACTCAAAATGATCGGGAGAACAAACTCTCCGACGTGGTGCCATCGGTTCGTGCTGGGATGGACCATGTTGTGTGCATATTTGTGAAGAACGAATGAACTGAGATCAAGTGGATCTGCTGGTACATCAATCTTGCATTCAAGATTCCCAGGGCTGTACTGGATGGTTTTGAACGTGCTTTAGATAATTTTGAAGAGGGGTTTGATATCTACAACTTCTGTTCAGGTTCCATGTGCAGAATAGCACCACACGGAGAGCTAGATCGGGATGAACAACTGCAGAAACTAGACGGCTGACACTTTCGTGATGGCGAGCGCGCACCGCGGCGAGGTCGGCAGTGATGCAAGGCGATAGGGTAAGGGAGAGGATGTCTAGGGGTACCAGGGGCACACCCGCGACCGGTGTATGTAGGAGGAAGATCTCGGGGTGGCGTGGATCGACGGTGCAACTGCGGTCCTGGAAGGCCTTGGTGCTCACGGACACGGCGGCGGCGCTTCTCCGGCGAGCTCCGGCAAGGCTGCGGTGTTCAGGTTGAGGGAGATGAGGCAAAGGGACATGCCGGTGTGCTTGGATAGACTGTGAGCTCTCTAGATCGACGGTAGCCATGGGTAGACCGAGCTAGGGTTTACTAGGCCATGGCCATGGGTATGGCAAGCTTTTCATGGGGAGGATGAATGGGATGGGAGAACGAACTGGGGTGCTCAGGTCATCTAGATCTCGATCCAGTACTGGTGGTGGTTGAGGAGTTAAAGGGAGAGAAGGAGAGAGCACATAGGTGTGGTTTTCTTTTTGCATAAGGTGAGGAGTGCATCGGGTGCCTTCTCTCTTCATCTTCTCTTGTTGCTTTGCTTAAAGAGGGAAAGGGAGGTGGACGAGAGGAGGACGATGACCTGGTTGCTTTTTGCAAATAAAAAAGGTGAGAGGGGGAAGGGTAAAGGGGTGATGGCTTAGTTGCCACTAGGGAACATGGGAGGCCTCGGTTTAGAATGTGGTTTTAGCTGGAGAGTGATGTTGATTAGGTTAGAGGATATATATTGGATTACACCAATTTTGCAAGCTTATATGATATAAAAACACACAACACCAAAACAAAATACAAGGAGGGATCGAATATGAAGTGGTTTAAGTTGCATGTCCTATGCATGTGCACACTAGTGCATGCACATGTTGACATAAATGGTGAAAACCATTTTGGTCCATACATGGGAGTAAGAAGATGCAAAAGAACACATGGCTTGAGCTAGATTGTCTTCTACTACTACATAGCATGCAAATTTGGCCATGTAGGCTTCCATGACAAATATTGTGAAGACAATATGAGACCACATATGGAAGCATGTAGACAAAAAAAGGACCCATACCACTATTTATGAGCTAGAATCAAATACCAAAGAAAAAGCTTTTTCTCACATATAACTAGTATGGTAGAGATGGTGGAAGGAAACAAACGAATGCGTCAATTTGGATGGTGTAATTGTAATAGATATGACCCCAACTCAACTTGGGCATCAAGCATTATATCAAGAACTAAATACAATATATCAAGAGGCAAATACAATTAATAATAATATGAATGCATATGTAAGAAGAATCAAATGAAGGGGTTTTATATGATGCTCAAATCCAAGGTGGCATGATGACATGAGCATGATATAATGATGATGCAAAGATAAACATGTAGGAAGTTGCAATATATAGACTAGGAAAGTAGCATTACCATTGTTAGACAATTGTGATCCTACAACTCTCCCCCACTAAAAAACAATCTCGCCCCGAGATTTCTAGGAAAAAAGAAAAGGCACAAGGAAAAGCGGGTGTTCGGAACGAAGGTGATTTACATAGGTACGACTACTTGGATGCTTATGATTTGCTACCCTATACTGGGTAAAAGGCTTATGGCCCATAAATATTTCAGATGATAGCCCAAGGAAACAGTCAACAAAGACTTTAATTGTATTAGGAAATAGTCGCTGAACCAACAATGTTTTCGTATTGTAATTACGCGTATGTAAAACCTATCTGCATACAACTTTGAGACCCGGCCTATTATATATAGGATGGGAGAAGCCCAAGCGAGGGTACCCAAAACTCCTAGGCAACTTGTAATAGTGGGATTTCCAAATATTCAGGTGACTTTGACTCCATTATTTTCCTGACATCCGACGAAATCTCCAGTGTTATCTTTTCCGCGAAACCCTAAGTCCTTCACCATGGACACTGCCGAGGTTACCCCTCGTCAATTGGCGCCGTCTGTGGGAAACCTAAATGCTGGAACCATGGATTCGGTGGACCGCTCTCCACCGAGCATCAACCCGACAAAAGCAGATCCACACCCGCCCACCTGTATTGGTACCCGCCGACTTTAATGGCGGATCCGATCTAATCATTAGGAGCTTCCACTTCCAAGTAGAAGACCCGCAATAATCGCACCCTTCGGCCCTGATCACATTAGAACCATCGGTGGAAAAACCTACGCCTACGGCGGTACCTGCATCATCCGTCGGATCCTCCATCAATGTCATGGCATAGATCGAAGCAGGCAAAGAAAACGAGCAAATCGAGACGGATCTGGGGGACCTTGATGGTCTTTACGACAATCTCTCCTTTGGATCAGATCCACAACTAACTCCACCACGCAAAGCAAGCCTGACGAATACCAGACCCGAAGAAAGTAGCGAAAGCATCGATTTCGGAATTTGGATGGCAGAAATCTACCCAGAACAAAAACTGATGGACTTCACTGGTTCACCCGACAGTGTCTCCCTCGGTTCAGACGATGACATCACCAATCCATGTATCACTCAGCACCAAGTATGCATGATCATCGGAGATGCCTCAACCTAGCAAGACTCCAACGGTAACCCAATTTTTAACCCTGATGATATTCTTTCAAGCCACAATGCAGGAAGTCACGGCAATGAAGGAAGCCATGGAAACAGGGGACACCCAACAATCAACCGTGTAAATCTAGAAGAAGAACCACGCAGAGGCGAGAGGTAAACTCTCAGCTTACTAGCTAACGCATGGCAAAAAGCAAGGGCAGCGATTTTGGGTGCGGTTCCAATGACACGTACGCCACTCACGAAGATCTATTAGCATACCAATATTTACTCCATCACAAGAAGATAGACCTACTAAAGATGCAAAGGCAACTCGATGAAAGGAAAAGATTAGCCTACGGCGGGCGTAGTTAAGCTCCACTCGAAGATCAAGGAGCATAACAGGAGGAGCATCGCCAAGGAGAGGAACATCTCGGTTGCGGAATATCCCCGAAGCAGGGAGGAGAGGACTAATCCGAGACCTTGAACTATCATTCATGTCAATAGACTAGGCTAGAAACATCAAGGAGAAAACAGCACATGCAGCCATTGTGTCCGCATAAACATATCTAATCACAACTCAGTCCGCACCTGACGATCCTCGCACGACCCTCCACCGCTCCGCCCTAATGAATCTCGGCATGGTAGGAGCATCTCTCGTGCAAGCAGAGCAAGGAACCACGCGGCAACTCGCCAGATCCCCACGTCGTCGCAGCAGCCCTCGGCAAGGAGGTCATACCTGACGATCACAATCGCCACATCGGGTCCACTTTTCAGAATCAGAGCCGCGAACCGATGCAAGAAATGATATCACACAGCGAAGGATCGACCGATCCAGAGAAGAGCGTAGCACCCGAAGATACTATGACTACGAAAGCGAGGAAGAGCAGGAACTATGCGAAGCAAGTTTCTTTACCCGACGGGTTCGCAAGACTCTGGTACCAAAAGACTTTAAATTACCTCAATATCGTCAAAAGTACGATGGTCTCCAAGAACCCAAAGCTTGGCTGATAGATCATCTAGCAACCGTCAAACTACAAGACGGCTCCAAGGCTACTGCAATGCAAAGCTTACAGCTACACCTAACCGGCATGGCATGTTCCTGGCTAAGGCAACTACCCGAAGATTGTATCAGCAGTTGGAACGATCTTGAGGACAAATTTATCAGGAACTTCCAGTCCACATTCAAATGACCCGCGTCTCTAGAGAAATTGCAGGCCGGCAAGCAAAAGCTAGGAGAATCAATACGGACTTTCGTCCAATGGTGGAACATCATTAAAAATTCGGCTGAAGCCATATCCGATGTAAGAGAAATCGACGCCTTCAACGATGGAATTCATTGGCGGGAGTTTATTGAAGAACTAGGACGAACCAAGCCAAAGACAATGTCGCAGCTGATGAACATAGCCAATCGTTGGGTTGATGGAGAGGATGTAGTACACAACAAAAGAGCCTGTTCACCCAAAGAAGACCGAGATAGGCGCAATAATGATCGAAGATGACGAACCAACGATGGGTACAATACACCAAGTTACGTTACAACCCATTTCTCTGGAGGGGACCACCGACGAAGCGATGATTACAACAACATATACAATGGTAACAGGGACAACATCGATGGAGGCCAGCCGCAGTAAAGATACTAGCCGACGAATCGAGACCCACCTATGTCAGTAGGACAAATGTTGGAAGGACCCTGCAATATGCAATTCTATGTCGACTCGACAGGGAAAAGGCGATCAAATCACCTCCTAAAAGACTACCGAACATTCTTAAAAATGCAAGAGATATGCAACACAAGGGCAACCGAAGCAGCAAACCGAGGCTACGTTACCGCGCCTGGCGCTTTGGCTATTGGCGCGCCACCGCCACCATAGGGGCACCCACCAGCAGGACAGCCGCAAAACACAACACATCAAGACGACGAATACCCCAGGTCAAAAGGAGCAATGTCAATGATCCAGAAGGGACGGCCGTCCAACAGAACACAGAAGTTGATCACTAGGCAAGTAAACATGGTAGTAACAAAGCCACCTCCTTCACCTGACTATCTCCATTGATCAGAATAAGAAATTACCTTCAGCAGAGCTGATCATCCACTACGGGTCCCCTGACCAGGCCAGTCAGCACTAATAGTAGAAGAACAGATCGGCGGATTCGACATGAGCAAGGGTTTCTTGGATGCAGGAAGCAACATCAACCTGATCTATGCTAAAACTCTACGGGCTATGAATTGGTTGAAGGGTTCTGCAGAAGAAAACAAAAAAATTCCTACATTGGAACCTCCTAAACTGCCCAAGATCTATCTACGTAGTAATGCGGTAACAACCGAGCGTATAGAATACATACCCTTGTAGACTGTACACGGTTAATGTTCCGAGGGGAACGTGGTTGAAGTATTCGAACCCATATCTGACCTCAAGGTCGCGAAGCTCCTCGCAGGTCACCCCTTGCTCCTTCATCATGCAGCATCTCTGGCTCATGACATCCAAGGTGCCTCAAGTGAGGCCCCTCGTGGTTTCGTACACATACGGTGTATGATGACAACCTCCGACTCCTTGATCCCTGCCGGGAGTGCGGAAGTAGAGCTCTAGCTTGGAAGCCCTGCATTGCAACGGCGTGCTGCAGGTGCGGTGTCTCTTGCATGGACAATCCTTACTTGGGACCGTGCCAACGCATGGAGACGAGAGAGAGTGAGAGGAAAGGAGAAAGTCAACCAAAGGACTTCTCCAAATATTAGTGTGTCAAATACCACCCATGGATACCCCTTTATATAGGGGAGGGGCGTGCCCTTCCCATTGGGTTAGCCATATGGGACTAAAGGAGACTAGAAAAAGGCAAAAGGAAAAACCTCAGCCGTCTAGGCTAGCTGGCCACATTCGGCCCAACAGCTAGCAGCAGCTGGGGCAGCCTGTGGCAGCAATTGATGCGAGTGGGCCGCCCCGCCCATTCCGTGGCTAGCAGTGGGAGCCGCTCGGGCTGGCGCCTTCCCGGCCGGGTGGGCCTGGGAGCAGCCCAGCCGCCTCAGCACCCCGCCAGGGACTCCTGCCCGCTTAGCCGCCCGGGTGGGCCGGCATTTGTCGCGGCCTACCTGGCTGGCTGGTTCCCTCGCGTGCCTGCGTGGGCCGGGGACGAGCTGGCCGGCCCAATGCCCATTTGGCTGCCACCCGCCCCCGCGTGGCGGCTAGTATTCGCCGCCCGCGTGGGCCTAAACTGATTTTCCCTTTTCTGTTTTTCTGTAGGTTTTCTCCTAGGCCATTTCCCTCCAGGGTTTTGGCCTAATATGAAAGATGCTTTTATAAATCTTAATTTAAATATTATTTAGAATATATTAACTCATAATTAACATATAATAAATCTATATTTAAATTCCCATTTATCCGAAAACAATTTTTCGGTCTTTTCCTTTATTCCTTTCTCCGAACAACTTCGGATCTCTCTGCAGAATAATTCCGGCTTTCTCTTTCTCTACTATGATTCCATCTTACAAAGGATCTCTAGCTCATCGTACCCTTAAGTGTATTTCCCCATGGCTCAGGAATGGCACAGACATGATCTCCATCAATGATCAATAGCGGGACCAGGATGCCCATAATGACCCCTGTGCATTCCACGATGATAATATCGTTTGAACCGTAAACAGTCGTTTCCCATTCCCTTTGCCACTTGATACCTAGTTCATCCGAGATTTGATCTACGGTATCTCCATACCTTCGTTCAATCTCATTACCGATGAACTTGTTTTCTCGTTTCCCTGTTGTTGCATTCCGTGACCCAGTCACACGCTTGCAAGCTTCCTTAATGCAACGTCACCGAGATGGCCATAAATGTATCTGTCCGTTACATGGATGGGAAAATCCTGGTCTTGATATGTACTCCTCTACAGGCCCTTTTGGGAAACCTGAGTGGCACCTTTTCGATCACCCAGTCACGATATGATACTTGATAACCATCTAAGCTCCCTCCAGAACGATGATTTTCATTACCTCACAGTCTAAGGATCATGTCGCAAGGTTTCCTTAGTTTATCATTAATGGTGAACTTTGTAACTAGATCTCATTAAGATACAACTGGTTGGGTTGTTTGTCTATCACATCATTCAACTAATGATGTGACCTCATTGTCAATTGGCATAAATGCCCATGATCTCTAAACCCTAGATCATCCTCATGACCAATGAACTAGCTCGCTAGAGGCAACTAGAGACTTGGTTTGTTTACATACCACTCGTGTATTAACGTTTCGTATTAATACAGTTATATCACAGTATGAAACTATTATGAACTAATTATGATATGACAATAAAAACCTATTTATTATTTGCCTCTAGGGCATATCTCCTTCATTGGTCCATGACAAATCTAGTATCTACAGACACAACTTTCCACGGGATAGTTCCCGGAAAAGCCAAAATTCCATTGGGCAAAGTCCACCTCGACGTAGTCTTCGGATCAAAGAATAACTTCAGACGCGAGAAGCTAGAGTTCGAAGTCATGGATTGGCCATCTCAGTACCATGCGATCCTAGGACGACCAACTTTCACTAGGTTCATGGTAGTCCCTCACTACGCATATCTAGTGCTAAAAATGCCAGCCCCCAACAGGGTCATTACAGTAAAAGGAAGCTTCAGTCGCTCGGACAGCTGGGATCGAGAATTCAACAAAATATTAGAATCTTTCGGGATGGAGACAGAACTTGGACAACTGAAAATAGCAGATGAGGAATCACTACACGAAGGGCACACCCACAAAAAACAAACATTGGAAGAGCAAGCGCATAACGGTCTCGCAAAAGCAACCTATGCGGCCTCCACTATAGGTCCCACATAGGAAGGCCCACTCGTCAAAAAGGCGAGAGCACCACACATACCAACACGGAGCATGATGAAGAACCCCAAGAACAGAAGTCGAAGTTCATAAAGAAATTTTTCACTTTGACGCACTTTATATTGAATCAAGACCAATGGCCAGGCGATCACGCCCTCACAATGTATTTCCATTTATGCTTATCAACGAATAAAGAAAGTATTTCATGAGATACAAATTTCTATGGCACACAAAAGCAGTTATGCAAATGAACATTAGTTCGTCGGGTCCTCAACAAAAGAATACAGCCTACAATCAAAATCTCGTATAAAACATATGACCTTTTTGACAAATATAAGAAAGATCTATATAGTATTTCTTCTATGAAGTACAAGGCTGCACAGGCAAGCAGTCAGATAGCAAAACTAACAAAAAATTCTTCGTCTGCCTCTAAGCATCTTAGAACAATCCTAATGGCGGGTCTACGAGCTGCGGCGTAATGAGGTGCCATATAAACAGGGCCATCATCGGAAGGGGGAGGCAGCCCCGAAGATACAACATCCAAGTCCACTGTCGGATGATGCACATGTACCCAAGAAAGCGCAAGCTTGGCACCCGCCACAAGTGGAAGCTTCACGAAATGATGAATCCGTTCACCTTGTTGAAACTTCGCAAGCAAATCTGCCAAGGTCTAAGGCTGAGGATCTCGAGGAAACATGGCATTATAAAGAAAGGCCAGTGATCTGCGGAAGCACTCGACAAACTGCTCCAACTCTAATAGGTGGTCCTGAAGCAACGCCATAGCATAAGCACGGCGATGATCGGTCCAAATATCTGTCTCAGAAGTTTGGGAGGCATACACAATAGCATGCATTCGGTTGCGCAGGCATTGGGTTTCCTCCCTCTCGCACAATAGGGTGCCTACAAAACAGGGAGAAAACATTGACTTCCCGCAAAAACCAGAAGGAGCAGTAGAAAAAAGAAGAAGATGACTTACACAACAACTTCTCACTTGCCCCGGAAATTTCTTCCAAGAAAAAAGCTTCATGATCAAGGGCCTGGCGTGTCTTAGATTGGGCAATATCCACCACTGACTGAACAACCCGAAGTTTTCTTTCAAGTTTTTTCACCTATTCAATTTTTTTAGCATACAACGGCGGATCCACCGTACACACAATGGCGGTATTGGTTGCACCCACTACAGATGAAGATGGAATTGCATCCGAGAATTGTGCGGACCTAGAAGGAGCTGAAGGTTCATTCTAAATCTGGCAAGACACGAAAGATATGAAACGTTCAGCATACAAAAACAAACTCATACACATATATTGAACAATTGCTTTATTTTAAAAAGGAAGCAAAAGGCAGCTAGATAAGTTAAAGGTTCATTATAGTGACAGCAAGGAGGACACAATAAAACTACAAAACAAAGCCTATGAAGACGTTTTCTCCAAAGACAAAGTAGCACTAGCAGAAGGAGCACTAGCCATAGGAGCAACAGGAGCAACCGAAGAAGGAGTGCCCATCGCAGAAGGGGCAGCCAGCTTCTCCGAGCCTGAGGGTAAGCCTAAAAGAAGCCGAGAATACTTGCTGGCCCTCTTAACATAAGGGCTCAGATCAACTTCTTGGCCATTGGAGGTGACTGGGACAGAGGAGCTAACCTTCTCCCAGTCGACCTTCTCGCCGTGCGCCATCGGGAGTGCCATTGAAGTCTCGGCACCACTCTTCGACTGCATCAGGCTATAACCAACAAGGGGGCTGGGGTCAGCACCGAAGACAGTGACAAGATCATTCAAGTTATTCGGCACCTCCTTGGTTGGATTTTTTTTGGCATGAAGGCTTTTAAAGGCACGGCAGGAGCGGACAAGTAGGTTGCGCCCATGAACGTTGTTGGCCTCCGAGGTGCTAATAACATCCGACAAAGGATCAACCTTTTTTCCTTCATGTAGTGTCAGATTCTGGCCAGTCAATTCTAAAAATAAAAAAGGAAAAGATTAATGATCAAAGAAAAGAAATGAAATAAAGCCACACAAGACAAAAAACTTACGGGTCAGAGAAGCATTAAGGCCATCAAGGCGCTCCCAAAGATTTTCATCTCGAATAGCGGCTTGCTTGGCCACTTCTTTGACATCAGTTTTTGGTTTATGCTTGGCCTCCTCCAAAGCCTCCTCAGCAGCCCGAAGTTTGACCTCCAGATCATCGGCATGCTTCATCGCCTCGTCCCGAATAACTCCGGATTCCTTGGCAGCAGCTGCACAAATAAATCATGAAAAGCGGGGAAGAAAAACTCACAAAGAAATCCCGATGATGAACAGGACATACCCTTCAGTTCTTCGGCTTCATCATGGATTTTTATAAAACGAGAGGCCATGACAACCATCTCATGCATCAAAGACTAAAGAAGAACATCATAGCAAGGGATATCAGGAAAAATAAAAAGAAGCTACGGGTAGAAAAATTCTGAAATATAGAATGACTTACATCTTTCATATCCACATCAATGGGATTTTCAGATATCACCACACCTTTACCAGGCATTTACTTCCTTTTTTGTGGCGGCGGCCTTGACGAGGTGGAAATGTCTTTCTGGATAATCTTCTCCACAGAAGACACGAGCTTTTCCTTTGGCTCCGTCAATGGTGGAGGAGATTTCTTTGTAGAACAGGCAACAGATGTACGAAGAGGAGACGCGGGAGGATCTTCATCATCATCACAACAAAAGGAAAAAAACCAAACAACTGGGAAAAGCATCAGCAATAGAACTACCCGATAAAGCAGTAAAGAAGCAGTACAACACTTACGAAGATACATCCTACGCAAAGCGAAACAAGTTCAGCTAGGTAGGAGCAGTCGAGACTAGAGTAACATCAAAGAGTTTGGAAGCAGTTGAGGCATCCGAGTCTTCACCCTTTTCTGCAGCGTAAGAGCACTTCCTCTTATCACCAGCATGCTCCATGCGAAAATCCCCAGAGTGAGCCGACAGAAGGATCGCGTCTTCGATGAAGAATCAGAAGTAGAAAAATCCATCTCGTCATCCGCTGCAGTCCCAGTCATAGGGAGATCGTAGGATGTGGAAGAATGGACAGGGAGCTCACAACTTCTAGGGAGAGGAGGAAGTGAGCTCAAGTGATCAAAGTCCTACACAAACAGAAGACATGGAAAAGCGCCAGTCATTGATAGAGTAAAAATTCATCCGCAAATAAAAGAGAAGAAAGATGGATGAAGGAAATTTACCTCGGGGAGACGGTTTTTCTTGCCATAAGGCTCCACAAGACAGTTGGAAGGAACTAGGCTTTTCTTTGTAAGGGTGGTGAAGTTTTGAACCCTCTTTTCATGCACCTTGAGGGTAAGGTCTTCCGATGAAATCCTCACCGGATGCTTCTTCCCAGTATACGCCCACACGCCAGAAAGCTGGGCCTAAAGTGGTTGGACGCGGATCCGCAAAAAATATGCCAGAATCTGAAGACCCGATAATTCCATACCAACTTCGTGCGATAGTTTTGAAATGCGATCAATATAGGGCTAGATTTCCACCATTTCTTCGGCAGAAGGACGTTGATCCTAGGAGTCAAGTTTGCAGCAAGTTTTCTTAGGATCAAAGGAGGCTAAAACGAAATACTAGCCTTCAAGTGGTTGATCCTTGATATAAAACCACTTGGACTTCTACCCTTGGACAGAATCAGTGATCTTAAAATCCAAATAATATATGTCAGAGCGAATAGAGAAAATGGCGCCACCAATGTCATGGACAATGGTGTTAGTGGCGTTACGGTGAACATAAAAGAAATGGTTCCACATGCCCCAATAGGGATGAATCCCGAGAAGGCACTCATAGAGACTGACGAAACAAGCAACATGGAGGATAGAGTTTGGTGTGAGCTGATACAGCTGCACACCATAGACAAAAATAAGACCATGAAGAAATTCGTGGATAGGAAGAGAAAGGCCACGGAGAAGAAAAGAAAGAAACATTACCCTCCAGCCGGCCTCGGGGATGGGAGCAGCTTCCTCTCCAGGGATCTTGAAGGTACCCTCGTCCAGATGGCCGGAGTTCTGCACCTCATGGAGATCCCGTACCGTACACCTCGAAGGAGCCCATCCGACGGCCGTCTTCCTGGTGGCCTTCACGGCCGCAGTGGAAGTCCCTGCCTTACTTTTGTCCATGGCGGCGAAAAAGAAACACGAGCACAGAGTAGGAGTTCGCAAGGGGGCAAGAGCACAAGGAAGAAGATGGAGCAAAGGAAGGTGAGGTAAAATAGTAAAACAAATCTCCTTCCCCTTATAAATACCAAAGGTATGAAGTTCGGACCGTTCGATGCAAAATCGAACCGATAGAAGATCACATGATGGTGACACATGTTAAAGAGATTCCGTAAAGGAAAAAATCTAAAGAAGTTATTGCCGCGATAAAAACGGGAGGACAACACGTGACGCCTCGATCTTCGCGTGGAGAGGGAACGTGCAGTCAAAAACTCCGCTGAATATGCTATCACGCGTCATCATTACTGCTGCATGATCCCTCGTTCGAAACATCCCGTCAACACATATCTTATGGAAATCAACAGCATAAAATACGTGATTACTGACGTCACAGCAAAGACATTATAGAAATTGCGGCTCACTATAAGAGATATGACCCGAAGAAATTAAAATTGGAGTCGAAGTAAATTCCTCTAGGAGAAGATTTGAGACTACAATCGAATATAGAATATTGTGACTGTAGCCTCGGGGGCTACTCCTATCGGGATCACTGGTCATGCACTCAACAAAATCTATAGAAACACTGGCACCATAAATCCAAGTTTTCGAGCCTATGTTCTGATACATACATCCGAACATAGCCTCGGGGCTACTCCTATCAGGAGCGCTAGCACGCACCTGATAAAGAAAGACAAATGAAAAATTCTTCAACAGATACTCCTATCAGGAGCAGTTACAGAAAAACAAAAAGTTCTTCAGCCGCCAAAAACACCAAAAATCTCGGATCACGCTCAAGCGCGACAAAAATCCAAATGCCATGTTCAAAAACATGAAGGTAAGACCCCAGGATTCAACCTGTGTGGCCTGGTAATTGCACAAGAATGCGCTCTGCCAGTAAAATGTCCATATCAATGATACGATGAAAAATCCTGATGAACATGTTGGGTACCCGATAAAATAGAAGCTGGAATTCAGTATTCGATAAGACCTCAGAGGCCCAAACTAAATTACGCTAGTAGTAAATTCTGAGTTTAGGCCTGGGGACTTGAATTTGATGTAGGACATCCTTGTTTTTTCCTAGGAGCAATTAACTGATTTCCTATCGATTGGAAGCATCAGACTCGTTGTACCAAATCCCTATGAAAAATAAAAATAAAGAAATATAAATAAAGGAAAAGAATGGAAAAGAAACTTTGAGACTCAACCTAAAACTGTGGTTCAAGTAGAGTCTCGGGGGTTACTGACATAAGTACGACTACTCGGATGCTTATGATTTGCTACCCTATACTAGGTAAAAGGCTTATGGCCCATAAAGATTTCAGATGATAGCCCAAGGAAGCGGCCGACAAAGACTTTAATTGTATTAGGAAAGAGTCTCTGAACCACCAATGTGTTGGTATTGTAATCACGCGTATGTAAAACCTATCCGCATACAGCTTTGAGACCCGGCCTATTATATAGAGGACGGAGAAGCCCAAGCGAGGGTACCAAAAACTCCCAGGCAACTTGTAATAGTGCGATTTCCAAATATTCATGCGACTTTGACTCCATTGTTTTCCTGACATCCGATGAAATCCCTAGTGTTCTCTTTTCCGTGAAACCCTAAGTCCTTCACCATGGACACTGCCGAGGTTACCCCTCGTTAGTGATCCTCACGTTCCCAAGATGATGAACAACAGAAATGGTGCGACCACTGCACCTTGTAAAGCTTGCTAGACTTTTTGCGGGTCTTGTGTTTTGCTTCTTGGAAACAAAGTACTGGAACAACCCGGAGGATTGTTGTGAGACGAGCAAGATAGGATGAACATAGCTCCGGTGCTCTTGAGGAACACGATAAAAGAACAGAAACACTTCTTGAAAGAATTTTGAAAAGATGATGTATCAAGGTGAGAAAGGAAAACACATGGTTAGGATTAAAGATCAACATATGCATGTGAATATGATTGTTTATTTTTGCCGGAAGAAAAGAGCGACTTTCGATAAGTTTTCAACCACTATGAAAATAGCGTCGTTTCTTCCCTTAGATTTAAGAAATGAAGTTTGGAGAAACAATATTGCCTTCAAACAATTGAATTCCTCGATACCACATAAAAGATCTGGGTTAGGAGTTCTCGGGTTAGATTCTTCTTGCGCCAGTACGGACCAAAGCATCACACAATCGAGGGGCGTGGATTCATCTTCCAGAGGAAGAGTGCCACGAGTTTAAGGAGGACTCCTGAAAAAGAAGTTGAAGACCTAGAGTTATTGCAGAGAGGCTTATTGCTTTACTTAACCACGAGGTTAGTGCTATAGATTTGCGATTGATGGCATCAACCATAATTGGTTTTACCAAGAGAAAATAATTTGACAAATGAAGTTAGATATATCTTCCATCCGTCTTGTTTGACGATGTTGAACTCTGCTAGCATGAAGAGAATGGAGAATATTTTGCCTTTGCTTCCACCAGATCATTGAGGATTTTGCTCCATCTTGAAATAGACGAGACCACCGGCAAGAGATTATTGATTACATTCTTGAGAGAACACTCCAGAAAAACAAGGACGGAAGTGAAAGTATCAAGAGATAAAGGCCACTTCTAACTTCCGTGGAATGAGTAAAATCGCATTAATCCACCAATTAAATGTACAAGAGCGAATGATAAGAGTATTCAGATGGGGATCAGTCCATTGCGCACCCAAAGCATTAGTCAGTACATGAATAGGAAATTGTGCAACCCAACTCTCAGAATTTAGACTGAAGATCTTGACAAGCAGAAATCATGAAGCTTCATAAGAAAACAAGGGTGTGATAAAAACACTTCGTCAGATCCAAGTAGATAAAGATGATGATGTTGTCGTGTCGAAGTTCCCAAACCATCGGAAAAGATATGAAGGAGGATCACGAAGATAGATGAAAGATTCAACAAATAGATTAAGAATAGCAACCCAAAACTTGAATAGAAGAATTACGAAAGATCTATAAAGTCTTCGCGACAGTCGGCGGGTTGAAGATAGAAGATAAAGCTAGAGAGTTCAAAATATTTCTTCACAAGAAGAAGACCAACAAGATTTCTTGTCCTTCTTAAGAAGATCCGAGAGAGATTTAGCACTCTTGAGGAAACTTCAGTGGAACAACGATGATAACTTGCCCAAACAAGGAAAAGCTCTAGATTTGGTTGAAGATAGAGGATGGAATTAACAATTGACTTGATGATTCCAGAATTGTAGCAATGTCTTTAGCAGAAAGACGTGTCCGAGATAGATGACTTCAAGAAGCTAGGATTCATACTTTGAGAACCTTGCACACGGGTGGTGTTCATGAAGCTTGAGAGAAAAGGAAAATGTTCTTCATGTTCTTCCACTGGTATAGGATAGGCAAGCATATCGTCAAGATATACTACCATGAATTATCAAGATATTCCAAGAATACCAAGCTGAAGAAGCGAAAGAAACGAACAATTTCCTCGAAACACTTTCTGATACCAACACTCTTTGAAAGATCAACATTAAGAGCAAGGATTTGTGTTGGAAACAAAGCATTGGTTGAATATATGATCTGGCCCTTCAGATAATAGAATAGATGTCAAAATGTCCACATAGTTGATCGGATCACCGGTTGAAAGGATAAGGAGATATTAGATAAAGAAGTGATGGTAACTCATACATTTAAGCAAGGCTATCAGAGATGAATGGATGAGATTCTCATGTATCAAAGAGAACCTTGCAGATATGTAGTTCAAAAAGGATATGAAGCACGACATCCGGATAAAAATCCCACATAAGTGCATTAAGAAATCTTCGTATTGCCAAAAATACTTGAATGTGATATAGATATGATCACGGTCCAACTCAAATTCACAAGAGATAACCGCAATCATTCGGAGAATTAGATTGAATAGAATTGACCATATTCCACTCATGATAAATGTCATATAGCAATACCGAGAACCGAATTACAATCACAAGCATCGGATCGATGCAAGTTATGCATTTATCCCAAAATAATTGAAGATGAAGTAAAAAATTCAGATGGAAGCGCTGGTAGCAAAAGATCGAGTTAACATGAACATACCAACAAAAAGAGGATAGATAGCATATCACACACGACTGAAAAAGAGTGTGGAAGCATAGATGTATCAAAAAAAATCCGCATTTTTCGGCAATAAAATACCAACTAGATGCACAAAACCACTTAAAGGATAGAGATTAGAGACTCCACATTCTGTGAAACATGTAGGAAGGAAGGACACCCTTAACAAGATTGTGTCGGTTAACAAGGAGTAGGATAGATCACATCGGTTTACAAATAAGCCTGTTGGTATGGAATGTACCAACAGTTGATAACCAAAGGCAAATTGCGACAACAAGGTTGGATTCAAAAGCTAGCCAAAGAATTACACAGACATCCTATGGTACTACGGAAACCCCAACACGTGAATCCTAGTTTGAATTTTTAAAAGAGGATAGACAAACGTTACACTTCCTTACCAGGAAAGGGTGGGTGGGTGGGTAAGAAGAAAAATGGAAGCAATCCTATTCTCATGTTTAGTTTTTCCCTAGTATACATAGCTACCAAAATATTTTCTACACTGACAACGACCATCTTGGCTGAGACCCTGAAGGGCGGAATGGCTCTGATATCAATTGTAATACCTTGGACATTACGCTCTAAGCACGAGCTAGGATGAACACAAAAGTGGATAAGGGATTCTACCACGGAGGCCCAACGCCACCCATGTGTAGGCCCGTCGAAGAGGAGAAGGGCACGGTACCGGTCAACCACGTTATCCACTTTCAAGAACATCGGCACAAGAGCGAGCGGCATAAGCGACAGGTAACGCAACCACAACATACACAAATGAGTATGTATGTCTGCGACTTACAATAGACATTAGAGTCACACCATCTAGAAACAATAGAAACATATATATTCAATGTCATACGGCAAGATCCAAATATCCTAGATAGATATAATAGTTTAGGATATCTCCTCATACATCACACAACAGAGTATCAAGCGGAAGCATAATACAAGATCCAAGTACATATAAGAAGCAAATCGGCATAAGATGCCACAGAACTAAGCACATCCCGTCCACAGATCTCCATCCCCGGAATCGCTACACCTGATAGTCGTTTCCACCATTATCGGTCTCTTTGACCCAGTAGCCTTCTTGAGAGTATACCTATCCATCTGAACCAAATATTTATCGTGTGAGACCCTAGGGGTACTCAGCAAGTCTTAATGCATCTACAGGGGACAACCTGGGGGTGACACAATTGTAGCGAAAGATAATATCTACAAAGTTTTATATAGACACGCTATGCATCCGCCCAACCAGAGATGGATGGATGCCCGTTAATTAATAACAACAGTTATATAACAAACATAAATAACCTTGCTCGCCATCCTTCTCGCTTACGGACGAGAAGCAGAAGAACATCCCATCCGTTGGCAATCTTATTAATCATTCCATGTGCATTGTACTATTTACTAGTCATGTCTTAGTCAAATTAAATGCGGTACTTTAGTTATACTTGTCTACGATCGAGAAACTCTGCTCCAAGTTATCCATAACCACAGACACGGCTTTCAGAAAGATTTACTCGGCATGGGTGCACAAATAGCAACACACACACGATCAACCTCGGGAAGAACCAAATAAAATATAACGAGGCCTCATGGCAATGCATTTGCAGGATTCATAAATTATTTCAGGGGGCCGCCCCACTAAGCTACCCGCAATGAAGTTGGCTAGCTCCGAGACGGACCCAGGGTTTTTGTTAATGGCTGTAAACGACTGGGAACCCGAAAGTGTGACTGGGCTTGTCGATACCTTGAAAACATTCCATGTTCCAAAATAGTATAGATGGTCAATGCACAGTCATAAATGAAGCGGTAAAGCATGGAATAAGTACATGATAGTAATAAATCCCCAAACTACTTTGTCGCCCCAAGAAATAAAGTACGAATCAAGCTTAGGCAAAGGGGGATCCATAGGGTCTCCCGTATGTGGATAGTGCGAATAGTCAAGGAAAAAGAATCAAGTACTCGGGGTCCTACAGGATATAAGTGAGCTTACAGAACTAAATAGCAGATAATGCTCACTGATGCCTCTTTCCTTAGTTAGCCTGTTACTACTCAGGTTAAATTTTTTATGTTCCTCATTATCCAAGACTCACACAAACCCTACACATGCAATTCTATGACTCGCATGGCTCAATCAACTCATGTAGTAATGGCTCATGGGATGGAGGAACAAGCTTCGGTGGGGTTTAAAAGTAAAGGCTATGCAATACTTGGGATTCAATTTAATGCAATTGCACAATCGTATAAAAACCAAGGTATGCCATGATAGAATGATGCACAATTGCATGGTATAATATAGCATGGCAAGGGTGAGATGTTGAAATAAGAAATGAACACTTTTATTAATTATTTGGTCAAGTTCTTCTTGTATAAACCATTCAGGTTTTTAAGTATTTATATGATTCATGCTTCAATTCATATCATGGAATGCATAATCAGAATGGGCTCGTCGCGCTGATCGATTTTGACATTTTATTTGTCGAATTCGGAATTACGGATTTAAAATTATGCATTTATTAAGAAAAGACATTTATTGGCATTTAAATAATTTCGAAATTTTAACTTGCTCAAAAATTATTTTGAATGGCATATTCAAATTCCTCACATTTTTCTGATTCAAAAACATATATAAAACATTCAATTTTGAGTATCCAATTAAAAGGTATGATTTATCCTTTTAAACCCTTTTCTGGATTTTCTGTTAATAGAAAAAGGTTAAATACTTTTGTCACTGGAGGCATTCTAGCCATAGCTCACTGACGCGCGGGCTAGAGCGGTGCAGATTGGGTTGCAGGTGGTGTGCTGGGACTCACTAGTGGGCATGTGGTGTCGGAAAAAAAGGAAAAAAAGGGGCCCGTAGGGACTTCAACCCACGAACTCAGGCTTCTGCCTGCTTCAGATCATCCTGGTGACCAACTAGGCTAGGGCCAAAATCAGACCTGTTCTTTTGGGCTTGTACGATTCTAGGTCCAGAATCTACTCTAGAAGCTGAAAAGAAGTCGGTCCAAAATCACTCTAGAATCGGTTCAGTGTTATAACAGATTCTTGTGCAAACTTAAACTGCATAAACTGAAACTGAATCTGACAATCTACCGGAGGCGTTAACTGAAGATCGTCACCCATTTTCTGTGTGATCGAGTGATTTTTTGAGGAGGATTCCGGCTGTGACACTACTCCGTTTTGGGCATATAGGTACACGAAATGATCGGGAGAACAAACTCTACGACGTGGTGCCATCGGTTCATGCTGGGATGGACCATGTCATGCGCAGCTTTGTGAAGAACGAACAAACTGAGATCAAGTGGATCTGCTGGGACATCAATCTTGCGTTCAAGATTTCCAGGGCTGTACTTGATGGTTTTGAACATGCTTTTGATCATTTTGAAGAGGGGTCTGAGATGTAAAACTTTTGTCCAGGTACCATGCGCAGAATAGCACCACACGGAGAGCTAGATCACGATGAACAACTGCAGAAACTAGACGGCTAGCACGTTCGCGACAGCGAGCACGCCCCACGGCGAGGTCGACGGTGATGCAAGGTGATAGGGTAAGGGAGAGGATGTCTGGGGGTACCAGGGGCTCACCCGCAACCGGCATATGTAGGAGGAAGAGCTCGGGGCGGCGTGGATCGACGGCGCAGCTGCGGTCCTGGAAGCCCTTGGTGCTCACGGACATGGCGGCGGCGGCACTTCTCCGGCGAGCTCCGACAAGGCTACGGTGTTCAGGTTGAAGGAGATGAGGCAGAGGGACGTGCCGGTGTGCTTGGATAGACTCTGAGCTCTCCAGATCAATGGTAGCCATGGGTAGACCAAGCTATGGTTTACTAGGCCATGGCCATGGGTATGGCAAGCTTTTCATGGGGAGGATGAATGGGAGGGGAGGACGAACTAGGGTGCTCAGGGTGTCTAGATCTCGATCCAGTTCTGGTGGTGGTTGAGGAGTTAAATGGAGAGAGGGAGAGAGCACATAGGTGTGGTTTTCTTTTTGCAAAAGGTGAGGAGTGCATCGGGTGGCTTCTCTCTTCATCTCCTCTTGTTGCTTTGCTTAAAGAGGGAAAGGGAGGGGGACCAGAGGAGGAGGAAGGACAGCTCATGACGTTGTTGGCCTGGTTGCTTCTTGCAAAGCAAGAAAGGTGAGAGGGGGAAGGGTAAAGGGGTGATGGCTTAGTTACCACTAGGGCACATGGGAGGCCTCGGTTTAGAATGTGGTTTTAGGTGGAGAGTGATGGTGATTATGTTAGAGGATATATATTGGATTACTCCAATTTTGCATACTTATATGATTTAAAAACACACAAAACCAAAACAAAATACAAGGAGGGATAGAAGATGAAGTGGTTTAAGTTGCATGTGCCATGCATGTGCACACTAGTGCATGCACGTGTTGACACAAATGGTGAAAACCATTTGGGTCCATACATGGGAGTAAGAAGATGCAAAAGAACAACATATCAATAATACCAAGGTTTAGAGAAAGGACAAAAACACATGGCTTGAGCTAGATTCTCTTCTACTACTACATAGCATGCAAATTTGGCCATGTAGGCTTCCATAACAAATATTGTGAAGACAATATGAGACCACATATGTAAGCATGTAGACAAAGAAAGGACCCATACCACTATTTATGAGCTAGAATCAAATACCAAAGAAAAAGCATTTGCTCACATATAACTAGTATGGTAGAGATGGTGGAAGGAAACAAAGGAAGGTGTCAATTTGGATGGTGGAATTGTAATAGATATGCCCCCAACTCAACTTGGGCATCAAGCATTATATCAAGAACCAGATACAATATATAAAGAGGCCAATACAATTAATAAGAATACGAATGCATATCTAAGAAGAACCAACTGAAGGGGTTTTATATGATGCTCAAATGCAAGGTGGCATGATGATCTGAGCATGATATAATGATGATGCAAAGATAAACATGTAGGAAGTAGCAATATATAGACTAGGCAAATAGCATTACAATTGGTAGAAAATTGGGATGCTAAAACTGGTAGGGGCACTTCGCCCCTCGGATCTTTGGGCAAAAGCGCCCTAGGGCCACATGATCGCCTGCAATATCCAAGAGAGCACGGAGGGACAAGCACTCGACATGACAAATGGACATCCCTACGTGTGCTGCTGACCAAGCTTCGTCAATCAACCGGCACGCGGACCCCCACTCAAGGCCAAGATCCACATCGCTAGGAGGGGTCCCGGAGAGCCGTGCTCCCACCCGTGGAGCTAGCACGAACCCCTCCTCCATAACCCACTAACGGAGATCTCTAGTCGGAGGACACTCCGGGGACGTCAGGATCTTGCTAGCCCGCCCCGAGGGGTCTCCATCCGAAGCAAGTTACTCTAAGGACAAAAGGCCAAGCATTAGACAATAAACATCAAGCGCATAATCCAAGCAGCAACACAACCAAGGACCTCACCTGTCAGGCTTGTGGGAGCCTCGGGCACCAAGAGGACATGCCTACGTTGGGCATCCGGGGGACCCGGGGCCACCTCCAAGTAGTCGGGTGATGACTGCAAGTGCACAGATCATTTATAGCTTGTTTCGAAATAAATATATTAATCCCACAAGGAGCAGTAGGCGAAAGACTAAAATGCTTTTAACTAAAACTAAATGAAGTACTTAAGGAATAATTTTGAGATGCAAGAAAAGTAGAATTATTTTTGGGTTTTTGATTGAATGAAGCAATTACAGTAAAGTAAAACATAATGCAGAAAGTAAGAGTCAGGTATGTAAAAGAGCTTGGAACTGCAATAGGTAAAAAAGCGTTCTCAGGGAGTGGTGGATACACCGCTAGCAATTTAGACTAAGCAATCAAGATTATTATAACAAATATTCTCATGATATGTATGTGGGAGGAGGTCCATATATGGACAAATAGGCAGCAACCACTGCTCACATCATCCTTCATAATCACAGCTGACAGATAAACGACATCAATCGTATTATCCCGCTATTAAGGGATTTCTCCCGTGTCATGGACATGGCTTTATGAAATCTCCTTGTTTCCCCAAGTTAGTATGCAAAGAATGACAACAGCTTATAGCCACATAAAGTGTTATCATCCCTCCGTCTATCAACAAGTAATCCCCTTCATCGTGTCCTCATAAGAGGAAAATATTAAGGAGGTGCACAACTCCCAACATCAAGATGAATATAATTAACACATACACATAATGATGTATAACATAATAATCTCTATCTTATCTCAATCATATGCTAGGGTTTCTCCATCTCCCCAAGAACTAATGATCTACTCAGACATGGAGGCAATCAACATCATGGCAATGGTAATGGAAACAATTGTAAATGAATAGTTATTGTATAAATCCACAACGAGTATGGAAATTACAACAAGATCTAGATGGGGTGAAGATGGGATGGATGGAGATGATGGTGGTGCAGCGATTGATGAAGATGAAGATCGATGCCTTGTCCTCCCAGATCTGCCTAGGGTGAAGATGGATCCCTTGGGCAAGTCCCCCACCAGATTCCTTCCGGAGGTGAGGTTTTTGGGAATTTCTGGGTGTTCTGTATGTCGTCTCCCCGATCCAGTTGCACAGGATGAAACTATTTGAGGAGGCGGTGGCGGCGCCAACTATATGGCCAGAAAATTAATTCCCACCATATAGTTGGACATTAAACTTTCTGGATGCCTTGATCGCTTTTGGTTTTCTTCTGCTGTTATTGATATTTCCCAAATAAGCGATATATGTTGTTTTTGACTCCTTTTCTCCCCAATACAACTGCTCCAAGAATTTTGTCCATTGTATCCATCATCTGTCCTGATCCTGGTGAAAATAGACATAAAATGTGGGCGCGGACACCGTAAAATACTAAGATCCTACCACTATAATGCAAAACAATAATATAAAACATGATGCAAATATTCACTCATCAACTTCCCCAAGCTTAGACTCTTGCTCGTCCCGAGCAAGGCCGGCTTAGTGAATGTGATCCTCATATATATGAAGCTGAGTTGATAAAATAAATGAGGCAATTACAGCATGTGTTTATCCTATAAGATACATAGGAATGAGTTCATGAATAGTACCTTACTCAAACCATCTGAATAATATTAGCAGGCTTCCACACCTTAGTGATCAACAATTCACAATAGATGAATCTCAACATGATGTAAAAGTATTCGGTTCGACCGAATGAGTTAGCGATGTAGTCCCAAGTGTTTTAGGATTAACATATTCACTTGGGATTCAAAATCTCAAACGTCCCTTTGTCTTACTACAATATAGTGGTATATGCCTATTTACTCTTTGCACATTCGCTCTTTTTCTTCCCCTTTATATATATATGATCACACTTTTGTTTAAGTGCTGTGTAAAGGAGCTAGCCATACATTCCTCTTTTATGTAGGAATTCAAAGCTTAACAATCTCTGTTACCAAATTCCAATTGTATATGAATCATAATTATGACTTGAAGACTCTACCCCGACTTGTTCTCACTCTATTTTGATAACACTAATTTTTTTCTGTTCGAGGTTTCTTTCTCAACTTGACTAATCAGATTATTTTTACTTTTGTAAATCAAACCATGAACTTACAACATATCGATTTAAATTATATTTATATGTTCCATTAATACCAATGGTGTGGAAGACTCCTATTTCTATCATCTAGTGCAAGTAAAATTATACTCAAGCCATTCATATATCCAATAAGACAAGCACAAACTCAATAATGCTCCATATATGATAATAAACTCGGAATTTCACAAATGGGATCGACTATTCCTTAAGGGAATTCAATTGATGCAAATTTTATTTCTAAGATCGAACTAATGCACAACTAAAATAGTAATATGAAACTTATAAGATAGTTTACAAGGTCTTAAAGATCTCCCCAAGCTTGGAATCAAGCCAGACGGGATCAAATAACACCTTGTTGGTACCTATTCCTCCTGGGTAGGAAGAGTATTGCTTTCTTCCCCTGTGTTGCAAACTTTAGCTATGCTTGCGAGGCGGATGCTGAGCTTGGCCATGTCATATTGAAGCTTCAAAATTTTATTCTTGAGGAATTTCTTCTCATCAGTCAACTCAAAAACAGTTTTAATCAAGAAACCAACTCTACCATCGATGTCATTGTCCTTTTTCTCAAGGTCTTTGCTCATCATCTAGTAGGAGTTAATCCCTTCTCCAATTGTTTCAACACATGCTTTCGAAGCTTTTTCCAACTGATAGATCTTATCATGAATCTCATCTTGCCGCACCTTCTTAGGATTAAGAGGCGATGGACCGAGAGGAGGTTTATAATAGGATCCTATGTTGTGACGATAGGGATTAGGGAGATACTCATCCTTGCTCTTTCTCCGCTCTGCTTGCCTCATCATCCCATCCATTGCGGGAACATGTCCTCCAAGTTTGGGAGAGGCTTGATCTTCGGGATGGACGATGATGATGATCCTTTACGTTCTACTTATTCAATCCTCTTCACGAGCTTCTCTTCTTTCTTCGTTCAAATCTTGTTGACATGGAAGGGTTGCATGGCTTTGCTGCACGGATATTGTTAGAAGGGGCTTGTATAGGGATGGCAAGGATTTTTCGAGGCTGGAGGCTGTAGCTCTAACAAAACTTAATGAAAAAGGTTAGATGCGATCAACTTTAAAAGGTGAGGTCGAAAACCCTAGCCGCAGTTTGTAACGAGCAACTATACGGGCGCAACCCGTATAGGTCCCGCCGTATAGTTATGAACGGACTATAGATTTTCCTTCTATGGTGGAACCAACTATACGGCTAGAACTACACGGGCGGGAATTTTATTCCCGCCGTATAGTTGGTCGTTAAACCTTCTATACTCTGAGTAATTTTTTTGGAGACGGGTTGATATCTATACGATGACAACTATATGGGCGGAATTTTTATTCCCGCCATATAGTTTGTCGTTAAACCTTCAGTACCCTAGAAAAGAATTCTGACAAAGGCATTGATATCTATATGAAGGCAACTATACGGCGGGAATTCCGTATCGTTGGTCGTTAAACTTTCAGTACCTTTCGTAAACGGAAGGGGTGATGTCGAAATAACTATATGACCACAACTATACGGCCGGAATTTTATTCCCGCTGTATAGTTGGCCGTTAAACCTTCTGGATCCACCAAAAAATTACCTGCTTCTCCGAGAGTTCTTCATTAATCTAAAACTTAATGAAATATCAAGTTTTGACAGAAAAATGACATCTTAAATTTTCGACCAACATTAGCATCCCTTGAACGGGATTTTAGCATTATCAATCTTATTTTTCTTCACTAGAGCTTTAAATGTTCCTTATTTAACACAAACTCAATTAAAGCTTGATTGAAGATTTAAAAACTAACTCAAACCTTTATTTTGTATGGGTTGCCTCCCATGAAGTGCTCTTTTATGGTTAATAGCTTGACCATAGTGTTGCTCATTTCGTCTCGATTCCATCCTTCTTGCAGTTGCCATTCCTTGTATATTTTTGCTTAATCACCTCTTCTGGGATGATCACTTGTATGGTGACTACACTAATATCTTCTTTTGCTCGATAATGCTTCAAGCGTCGTACATTTACCACCCATGAAAGAGAGGGTGTTTTTCCCTAGAGCTTCACTGCTCCCGATGAATAAGCTTCTTCAACTATATAGGAGCCTTCCCACTTTGATCTGAGCTTTCCTGGAAACAACTTAAGATGAGAATTATAGAGCAACACCTTGTCTCCACTTTTAAAGGTTTTATTTTCTATTTTTCTATCATGCCATATTTTTCACTTTTTTCTTTAAACAATCTAGCATTCTCGTAAGCCTCACTTCTAAACTCATGTAAAGCATGAATATCTAATAAATGTTTTCTCCCGCTGCTTTAAGATCATAGTTTAGGTTCTTGATCGCCCAAAAATCTTTGTGTTCCAATTCTAAAGGTATATGGCATGCCTTACCGTATACCATCTTATAAGGTGTCGTACCCATTGGATTTTTAAACGCAGTATGATATGCCCATAGAGTGTCATTTAGCTTGTATGACCAATCTTTTCTTGATTTGTCCACTATCTTCTTGAGTATGGTCTTTAATTCTCTATTGGAGAGTTCCACTTGACCACTCGTTTGAGGATGATATGGTGAAGCAAAGAAAATGGTACATGGGATACATATGCAAATGCTCTATATGGCAATGCAAACTTGCATGACTACTGTATACACCAATAATGGACTTTTGTGGAAGTATTTTGACAATATGAAACATTCAATCATGGTGAGTTACTCCATATTTGCAGAGGATTTTCCTGAAAGTTCCTTTCATAAAATGAGAACCACCATCATTGATTAAAAATCTAGGAACTCCAAACCAGGGGAATATAACATCCTTGATCATCTTCATAGAGGCATCTGCATCTGCATGGCTTGTTGGAATATCCATTTAGTACCATAATCGATAGCAACAAGAATATGCGTGCATTCTATAAAAGGTCACATGTAATCCATTCCCCATACATCAAATGTTTCAATTATAAGACTATTATTCATTGCCATCTCTTGTATCCTACCTATATTACCCCTTCTTTGGCAAGCATCATAGTGTTCTACATACCTATGTGCGTCCTTGAGCAAGGTGGGCCAATAGAATCCGGATTGAAGTACCTTTGCTGCAGTTCGCTTGCCTGCATGATGTCCTCCATACGGGCTGTCATGACAAGCTTGCAGAATTGCATTCATTTCATGGTTAGGAACACACTTCAGAATCATTCCGTCAGGTCCATGACGATATAGATACGGATCATAACAAAAATAATAGTTAAGATCATTAAAGAATTTCATTCTTTGATTTCTTGTCATACCAGGAGGTACAAATTTTACTGTGAGATAGTTAGCATAATCCGCAAACCAAGGATCAGTAATTTCAATGTTTGCTAAATATTCTCCTGGAAATGACTCATTTATAGGTACGAGGTTAGTAATTATTCCCTCCATTCTAGAGAGATGATCTGCTACCGGATTATCCTTACCCATACTATCTACTATTTGCAAATCATATTCTTGCAGTAATAAAACCCACCTAATCAACCTGGGCTTCGCATCCTTTTTCACAAGGAGGTGACGCAAAGCTTGGTGATCCGTATGAACTATTACCTTAGAATTAATGATGTAAGATCTAAATTTGTCACAAGCAAAAAATTATAGCTAGGAACTCTTTTTCTGTAGTAGCATAATATTTCTGAATCTTATTAAGAGTTCTACTATCGTAATGAATAACATTTAAATTCTTTCCGTCTGGCTGTCCTAAAACATCCCCTAGGGCATAATCACTAGCATCACACATGATTTCAAAAGGTTCATCCCAATTTGGAGATTGCATGATGGGTGCTAAAACTAATTTGTTTTTAAGGTTCTCAAAAGCTGCAATGTAGTCATGATCTAAGTAGAATGGAGTCTCTCTCTCAAAAATGTTGGTGAGAGGCATAGCTATTTTAGCAAAATCTTTTATAAAACACTTATAAAAACCTGCATGTCCCAAAAACATTTTTATGTTTTTTATGTCCTGAGGTATTGCAAGATTTTCTATAGCATTTATATTAGTTTTATCTGTTTCTATACCCTTCTCCGAAACCTTATGCCCAAAAACTTTACCTTCTCTTTCCATGAAATGGCATTGTTTCCAATTCAAAACCAAATTTGATTGCCTGCATCTCTGCAAGACTTTGGTTAAATCGTAGAGGCAATTATCAAATGTTAGTCCACAAACAATGAAATCATTTATTAGAACTTCCATAGTCTTATCAACAAGGTCATCAAAGATTTTTAAAACACATTCTTAGAAATTCGCAGCTGCATTACATAAGGCAAACAAAATTAATCTATAAGCATATGTGCCATAAGGGCAAGTGAAAGTTGTTTTCTCTTGATCTTATGGTTGTATAGCAATTACAGAATATCCAGAATAACCATCAAGAAAACAGAAATAAGAATTATTACTAAGTCTTTCTAAAATATTATCCATAAATGGTATAGGTCTATGATCTTTCCGTGTCTCATGGTTTAGTTTCATGAAATCAATGCACATGCGATATTGATACGTTGCAAACGTATCTATAATTTTTGATGTTCCATGCTTGGTTTTTATCTACTTTCTTATGTTTTGTCCACACTTTGGAGTACTTTTTATACACTTTCTTGGAATAACCTATTAACAAGATGCCACAGTGCCAGCTGCCTATTTTCTGCTGTTTTTGGTTCCAGTAAAGTCAGAAAATGAATATTCTCAGAATTGGACAAGACAAAAGCCAAAGTCAGTTTTTCACCGAGGGGGACACGAGCGATCTGAGAGAGGGGAGAGGGCCGCCACACTACTGCGCTGGCCAGGCCTGGCTTAGGGGTGGTGTGGCTTCCTAGGGCACCCCCTCGGCCTCCCCTTTTGCCTATAAGATGCCTCCGATACAGAAACCCTAAGTACCTGATCAAAAATCCACGAAAGAGTATATAACCGCCGTCATCTCTATCCCTAGATCGGGACGGATCTGAAGCTCTTCCCGACACCCTGCCGGAGGGGAGAATTCACCCTAGAGGCCTTCTTCATCACCATGTAAGCCTCCGATGTGATGCGTGAGTAGTTCATCCTTGGACTATGGGTCCATATAGTAGTTAGATGGTTGGTTCTTCTCCTTTGTGCTACCATGTCTAGATCTTGTGAGCTCTGTTCATGATCAAGATCATCTATTTGTAATCCTACATGTTGTGTTTGCGGGGATCCGATGGATATTGAGATGCTATTTCAGATTGATTATTGATTCTATCATGCCTTTGTTATTTGTGATCATGCATGCTTTCCGTTGTTAGTAGCTATCTTGGCCAAGTAGATGCTAGCAACTCCAAGAGTTAGTATTTATGCTCGAAATCTGGGGAAGTGACAGAAATCTCTAAGGTACTAGATGTACGGTTGCTACTAGGGAGAAAACAACAATCCTTTGTTCATAGAACAATCGCATTGTTTACTTTACATGCAATGCGTAATGCAATTATCTGTTGCTTGCAACTTAATAATGGTGGGGGTTCGGATGATAACCTGAAGGTGGATTATTAGTCATAGATGCAGTTGGATTATGGTGTATGCTTATTATATGCATGTTAGATGTATAATTTTTTAATGCCCAATCAAATCTCAAAGGAGTCAAGATGATTATTATATGCATGTATGCTTTCTCGATGTTTGTCAATTGCCCCGCTGTAATTTGTTCAGCCAACATGTTATCTATCTTAAGGAGAACCGGTGAGATTGATAACCTCACTATAAGTTGGGGACAAAGTTCTGTGGTTGTGTTGTGCAGGATTCCAAGTTGGCAACAATAGCTTGGAGGTGTTTCCTTGCTCCTATTGGTTCGATAAACTTGGTTTCCTAACTGAGGGAAACTTGCTGCTGTGCTCATCGTACCTTCCTCTTGGGGTTCCCCAACGAGCTCGAGATATGTTGGGCCATCAAGCTCTTTTTCTGGCGCCGTTGCCGGGGAGTCAAGGACATCTTCACAAGGGGAGTCCCTCATAACCAATCTCTTTAATTTGTTATTTTTGTTTTGCTTAGTTTATTTCTGCTTTGTTTGCTTGTTCTTTTTATCAAAAATATAACAAATTAGTTCCTACTATAGTTGCTATTTTTGTTGGTCAGTTATTATCTTTCTTTATCATGCTTTCTATCAATGGTTGGTTTCTTTGAAACTGAATCTAATTGGCAAGGTGGGTTCACGGAAGAACAAAAATATTATTATAAGGAACACCGCTTATCACAAAAAGGTAAACACTTATGGGAACAAATTGATAAATTGTATATCATTGCTAGAAACGTGTGCTCTACTTATAATGTTACTTATTCCTTTGATAAATCTTGCTGCTGTAAGAGGTATAAACACCTCCCTTTTCAATGTGAGTATAATGATGATGTTACCATATCTTCTTATGTTAAGGGAAATTATGACTTGTATGATGTGGAACAAATTGAAGAATTTATTGCTTGGAAGGGTGCATTCGAACTAGATTATTTGCTTGAAAATAATGACGATGCACCTTATAAATATGAGGTTTATGATATACTTTAATTTTTCTTTGATAATTACATGGAAGAAAATGGCTATATTCTTTAATATCTTAATAGATGCTCTCCACCAGCGGAAGATACTAATGCCTTGCAGGAGCCTATGGAAGAAGAAATTGCTAAAACTGGAAGCCCATTGGATGAAAAAGATGAGGAGAGTGATGATCAAGAGGAGGAAGAATGGATCTACCCATTCCTACCTTCTAATGAGAGTAACTCTTTACCCCTTACAATATTTGATAGTCCCCCATGCTTACTAAAGGAGGATGAATGTTATGTTTCTGAGGATTCTTTTGAAAATGTTTATAATAAAGCTCTAGTGTTTGTAGATCATGAAAAGCATGCTTTATGTGATAGTTATATTGTTGAGTTTATTCATGAGGCTACTGAAAATTATTATGATAGAGGAAAATATGGTTGTAGAAGTTTTCATGGTAATACAACACCTCTCTATGTGCTGACAATTTTGAAGTTACTCTTGTTTTATCTTCCTATGCCTGTCACTTTGTTCTTTGTGAATTTATTTGCATAGAAGATTCCTATGCATAGGAAGTGGGTTAGACTTAAATGTGTTTTGAATTTGCTTCTTGATGCTCTCTTTTACTTCAATTCATATTTCCAATGTGAGCATCTTCTCAAACTATCATGCCTAACTTAAAGGCGTTAAAGAAAAGTACTTACTGGGAGATAACCCAAAATTTTAGTTGAGTCTTGGAAGTTATTACCTCAGTAATAACCTCTCCTTAGCCTTTTTATTTGCTTTTTGTGCCAAGAGTAACCTCTAATGAGAGAGAAGTAATGCTTGGGAAAGTTGTTGTCTCGAAACAGATTTTTGTTCTTCACTGTAAAAATCCGTGTAAAATATCTGTACGTCGGTTTGAGGCGCGAAGTTTTGTGCTTTTTCCCCAGGTTGTTATCTAACTTTAGTTATCTCAACACTTTTCGATTTGAGCAACAGAAGGTGTTCCAAAAAATTGGTTTTTACCTTCTGGTCTGTTTTGACAGATTTCTGCCATTATTTGCATTTGCTTTTTGTTGATTCCTTTTTGGGTTCTCTTTAGGGAATTGAGCTTTTCAAGGTAAGTGCTAAAGTATATAGTTTTTTAATGGAAGTTTTATTGGTGTTGAAACTGAACCCAAAGACTTATTATCTTGAGAGCACTAATGTTGCTAATAAAGATTGTGTGAAGTTTTGTATGAAGGAAAAATTTCAGGTGTACGGAAGGAATGATGTAATGAGATGAAGAATGGACTAAAGCTCAAGCTTAGGGATGCCACGCGTGTCACCCCAAGAAATATCCAAGAATTACAAGCGTCAAAGCTTGGGGATGCCCAAGGCATCCCCTTCTTCATCAATAAAAATCTCAAGTTTCTTCCAAACACTTCATCTTTATTGTTTCATGCACAGTTGTGTTGTTCTTGGAGCGTCTTCTTTTTTGTTTTCGGTTTGGTTTTTGTTTGCTTGGTTTGCTTAGTTTGCTTGAATAATTTGGTTGGACCCCCTCTTTCATACATTAGTTTTCAAATAGTTTGGTTTGGATTGGAAAAGTGTAGGAAAGTTCATGCTTAAGTGGTAAAGAGAGCTTGTTTTTTATTGTGGCCTATGCTTTGTCATGCCATGCTCGATATTGTTTTGTCTTTATGCTTAGTTATCTTTGCTGTAGCATGACATGTTATAAACAATTGATATTGCTTAATGTGCGTTGGAAGAATCATGCGTTGTTTTAGCATATTTAAGCATAGTATTGTGGTATTCTCCTTTGATGCTTTATTTGGGTTGACTTGGCGCATGCTCACACCATGTTATGACTATCCCAAGTCACCATAGCCTTTATGATCCTTTAGTTTTCGACTTGTAGTATCACTTTATGCTTTAATTAATGATGTTTTGTCGCTCTGCATGATTATGGCCATTATTGCTCTCTTAGTTGGTCGCTCCCAGTCTTTTGCTAGCCTCCATAACCAAGTATGAGTTCCACTCATGCATCCAACTCCTAAAACCAAGTTATTCCAAAGATTCCACCATACATACCTATTAGCATTTGCTATTCCAAGTATATTCATATTTTTATCTACCTTCCGAATTAAACTTGTTATGTGAAAACTAGTGATTAAAGCTCATGGAGTTTGTATGTGTGTTAGAGAAACGCCTGGGCCGTTAGCCTAAGCCATGCCTAATCATGGTGGAAACTTGCAGCATAACAATAATAAGCACTCTATGAAGCATCCTCAATAAAAACATATGCAAATAGCAAACAAAAAGATCATTGAGATGCTCATTGTCTACTTGCCTTGTCATTTTGATTACGGGGTAGCTCATGTATCATGTGCAAGGGGTACCCCATTGGCGGTTCTCTATGATACATATGTACTTACAAGGACAAGAGCTTACTTGTGACTAAAGTTGAGTAGCACGAGGTTCAGTGAGATTTCGGCTTATAACTTGTCAGGCATATCCTGTTAGTTGTGTCACTTTAACCTTAATCACCTAAAGATGCTTATGATAGGGGCAATGAGAGATGAAAGCTAATAACTACCATAATTTTTGGAAGCTCTTTATGAGACTTGAATCCCTGCTTCCTTCTATAAAGGCCTTTCTTTTACTTTTATGTTGAGTCTCCACCTTCTATCTTTATGCACCTATTGAGAGAGCATAGTGGCCATTCTTAGTTCTATGTGCATTGTCCCAAGACTTGTTGATTGATGCATAACTTTGATATTTCTTGTTCTTAAACTATTTGTATCTAGTCACCCTTATGAACTTTGAAGGTGTCCTATGGATTTATGTTTTCTACTCTACGAGGGACAAGCTAAATGCCACTATGCTATGTTTTCTTTATGTGAAACAAACAAACGTCTTGCAAAACATTGTTATTCATGAATATTTTGTTTGTGCCTTTTCATGTTGCAACATAGTTGTTATGTCTTATTGATAGAACTTTATCTTTCATGCTATGTTAAAGTACTATGATCCTAGCTATCAATGTTTTACAAATACTTTGATCAAGTCTATGATGGTGCATGTCACCTCAAAAATTATTCTTTCTTTTTATCACTTACCTACTCTAGGACGAGCATGAGTTAAGCTTGGGGATGTTGATACGTTGCAAACGTATCTATAATTTTTGATGTTACATGCTTGGTTTTTATCTACTTTCTTATGTTTTGTCCACACTTTGGAGTACTTTGTATACACTTTCTTGGACTAACCTATTAACAAGATGCCACAGTGCCAGCTGCATGTTTTCTGCTGTTTTTGATTCCAGGAAAGTCAGAAAATGAATATTCTCGAAATTGGACGGGACAAAAGCCAAAGTAAGTTTTTCACCGAGGGGGACACGGAGCCAGAATAAGAGACAGAGAGGGGCCAGAGGGTCTCCACACTAACTGGCCGCGCTAGGGGGTAGTGTGGTCGCCTAGGGCACCCCCTCGGCCTCCCCTTTCACCTATAAGATGCCTCTGATACAGAAACCCTAAGCACCCGATCAAAAATCCACGAAAGAGTCTGTAGCCGCCGTCATCTCCATCCCTAGATCGGGAGGGACCTGAAGCTCTTCCCGGCACCCTGCCAGAGGGGAGAATTCACCCTGGAAGCCTTCTCCCTCACCATGCACGCCTCCGGTGTGATGCGTGAGTAGTTCATCCTTAGACTACGGGTCCATATAGTAGCTAGATGGTTGGTTCTTCTATTTTGTCCTACCATGTCTAGATCTTGTGAGCTCCGTTCATGATCAAGATCATCTATTTGTAATCCTACATATTGTGTTTGCGGGGATCCGATGGATATTGAGATGCTATTTCAGATTTATTATGGATTCTATCATGTCTTTGTTATTTGTGATCTTGCATGCTTTCCTTTGTTAGTATCTATCTTGGCCAAGTAGATGCGAGCAACTCCAAGAGTTAGTATTTATGCTCGATAGTGGGTTCATGCCTCTAGTAATCTGGGGAAATGATAGAAATCTCTAAGGTACTAGATATGCTGTTGCTACTAGGGAGAAAACAACAATCCTTTGTTCATAGAAAAATCATATTGTTTACTTTACACATGATACGTTCATTTTGCATCACTATACTATATCTTAATTCACTATTATTCATTGATATATTTCATATTGAGAGGTGATACTTATGTTATTTCATTTGTTTTTGCATGGTTGATGACTTTTGGAGCATGGATCACTGCAGTTAGGATTCTGATGGAAAAGGTGCTGTTTGGAGGCAAAATTCGCGAAGATCAGAAAATCCTATTTTTCCAGAAGACTAAGGATGCCAGAAGACGGAGTGGAGATGGGCCACAGGGGGCCCACACCACCCCCTAGCGCGGGCAGCCCTAGGCCGCGCCAGCAGGTGGTGTGGCCGCCCTGGCCCACCTCTGGCTCTCCCCTCTGGCGTATATTATCCTCCCGAAACCCTGAGACTCGGGAAGCGACCACAGAAAGATTCCGCCGTGTCTGCAGGATAGAAAACACCGATAGAGAAAGATCTCTCTGGCAGACAGATTTCTGCCGGGAGAATTCCTTCTCGGAGAGGGGAGATCATCGCCATCAACACCACCATCAAGCTGGACTTCATCGGGATCATCATCATCATCACCACCATCATCACCATCAACACCCTCATCACCATCTCCATATTGCTATAACAATTGTGTTGAATCTTGCATAGTTCATAGGGGAAACTTTCTCGGTGTTGATTACTCTTTGTAGTTGATGCTATTGACTGAACCATTGAATTATTGTTTATGATCAGATTGTTATACATCATTATTCCATCTCTGATCATGATCCATATGATGTCTTGTGAGTAGTTAGTTTTGTTCTTGAGGACATGGGAGAAGTCATGTTGTTAGTAGTGAAGTTGTGTTGAGAAAGATTCAATAGATTGTTATTTAAGTTGTGGTGTACTTCTTCTAGTGGTGTCATGTGAACGTCGACTACATGACACTTCACCTATATGGGCCTAGGGGAATGCATTGTGTATTTGGCTACTAATCGTAGGGGTTGCCGGAGTGACAGAAACCTGAACCCTCGTTAGGAAACCATTGCATATGGGACATAAGGGTCTTAGAGTTTAAAGCCGTGGTTAGGTTTCTACCTTAATTACTTTCTTGTACTTACGGATGTTTGCAAGGGGTATAATCACAAGTATGTATTAGTCCTAGGAAGGTCGGTACATTAGCACAGGTTCACCCACACAACACTTAGCAAGCTAAAGAAGATTAATCAACTATATGAAGCAAAAGCACTTGACAGTCTTCCCATGTGTCCTCGAGAACGTTTGGTCATCTTAAGTAATACAACCGGCTTGTCCTTTGCTGCATAAAGGATTGGGCCACTTGCTGCATTTATTTCTACTATCTTTTATTTACTTGTACTTTGTTTACTTGCTTTATCAAAAACCCCTAAAAATCCGTTTGCTAAGTATTTGCAGAGAATTCCTGATCCGTACCACTAACCATACGCTTCCTCGTTGGGTTCGACACTCTTACTTATCGAAAATACTGCGATACACCCCCTATACTTGTGGGTCATCAAGACTATTTTCTGGCACCGTTGCCGGCGAGTGAAGCGCTATTGGAGAGTGGAACTGGTAAAGGAAACTTCTACTGTGAGTACTGTTTACTTCTGTTAGTTTCTTTATTTTTGTTATGGATAATTCGCTGAGTTTCTTATTTGGTAATGCTACTACCACTGCTAAGGTAGTAGATAAGCCACCACCTGCTGAGAATGATGTTTTCAAAATACCTACAAGAATTATTGATCGTGTTGTGGATAACTACTACGTTGGGGATGGAACTTTCCATCCCGGTGATCATTTACTCTTTATACACGAATTATGCGGGTTGTTCAAGTGTGCAGGTATTACTACAGATCAAGTTAAGAAGAAGTTATTCTCATTATCACTAAAAGGAAGAGCTGAGGACTAGTATAAGCTGCTGAAGAATGGTCAAGCTCTGGAATGGGAGGAAATAGTACCCCTCTTTTATTCAAAGTTTTATCCTCCTAGTGAGATTCATAAAGATTGGAATCAAATATACAACTTTTGGCCTCTTGATGGAGAGAGTACAACTCAAGCTTGGGGGAGATTGAAGTTACTAATGCTCAAATGTCCCATTCATGAGCTCCCCAACAATATTATTATCAATAACTTTTATGCAAGGCTCCCTCTACATGACAAAGATTTATTGGATGCTTATTGTGCTGGATCATTCACTCACATGGAAGAAGAAGCTAAATGGGATCTTCTGGATCGTATTCAAGACAATGCTGAAGCTTGGGAGAACGACAAAGTTAGAAAGTCAGGTATAAATTATGATTATGAGTGCATTGAATCTTTTATGGGAACTGATGACTTTCAAAATATTAGTAATGCTTATGGTCTTGATTTGCAAGTTATTACAAATTTCTTTAGAGCTTTTGCTTCCTATATCGAAATTCCAAAAAGGGGATGGAATAAATACCATGCACCTTACAATGATATTGTTGACTGTGTTCCTATTGGGAGTGCTGAGTATTGCATTATTGATCCCATCTTACCTGAACCTTATATCGAGAAGATTCCTTTTCCAGTAAAGGTAAAGGACCATCCTATGATAACTAATGTAATCACCAAAAGTGAAAAGAGAACTGTAAAACCTGATGAGCAAATAAACGTTGAACCTATGGTAGCAATTGTGAAAGACCTTGTCACTAAAAGCATAGAAGATGGGCGCATAGTATTTTGTGAGGATGCTTCTAATATTGTTTCACATCCTAATAGAACTAAAAAGGCTAGTGTTCTTGTGCTTTCTGTTAGAATTGGTGATCATTGCTATTATGGTTTATGTGATATTGGTGCAAGTTGCAGTGCTATTCCTTATGAGCTTTACAGAGAAATTATGCATGAAATCAGTCCTTGCGAGTTGGAAGAGATTGATGTGGTTATTCACCTTGCTAATAGAGAGACCATCTCTCCAATTGGTATTGTACGAGACGTGGAAGTTCTTTGTGGTAAGATTAAGTACCCTGCTAATTTTCTAGTACTCGGTTCAGCTGCTAGTAAAACATATCCTATTATTTTTTGTAGACCTTTCTTGAGCACTTGTGGAGCCATTATAGATTGCAAAAGGGAGAAAATCTTGACTAAGTTTGCTAGGGAATCTTATGAGTTTAATTTCTCGAAATTTGCTAAAGAACCTTATGAAGAGGAAACCCATAATGAGGATTTTAGAGTTGAACAACTTCCTTCTATTTCTCTTGCTCCTAACAATGCTTTGCAACAATTTATGGAAGATCATGAAAGTGAAATCTTCATGGAAGAAAGGAATGAGATTGACAGGATTCTCCGTGATCAGCCTAAGATGCTTAAGCATAACTTGCCTGTAGAAGATTTGGGTACCACGCTGCCACCTAAAAAGGATCCGGTTTTCGATTTAAAACCTCTCCCTAATGATCTTAAATATGCTTATATTGATGATAAAAATATATATCCTGTTATTATTAGCGCTAAACTTTTAGGAAAGGAAGAAGAAAGGCTATTGGAGGTCTTGAGGAAAACACAGAGGAGCTATGGGCTATACTCTGGATGATTTAAAAGGGATTTCACCTACTATATGTGAGCATTCTATCAACATAGAACCAGATGCAAAGCCGGTAGTAGAGCACCAACGACGTTTAAATCCTAGGATGAAGGATGTGGTAAGGAATGAGGTATTGAAACTCCATGATGCTGGTATTAATTACCCTATTGCTGATAGTGAATGGGTTATTCCTGTTCATTGTGTTCCTAAAAAGGGAGGTATTACCGTTGTTCCTAATGATAATGATGAGCTTATTCCTCAAAGAATAGTGGTAGGCTATAGGATGTGCATCGATTTTAGGAAAGTTAATAAAGTTACTAAGAAATATCACTACCCGCTTCCTTTTATTGATCAAATGTTTGAAAGATTGTCTAAAAAGACCCATTTTTGTTTTCTTGATGGTTATTCTGGTTTCTCTCAAATTGCTGTTAAACAACAAGATCAAGAAAAAACTACTTTTACTTGCCCTTATGGAACTTTTGCTTATAGACGTATGCCTTTTGGTTTATGTAATGCTCCTGCTACTTTTCAAAGGTGCATGTCTGCTATCTTTCATGGTTTTTGTGAGGAAATTGTAGAAGTGTTCATGGATGACTTTTCTGTCTATGGAACTTCTTTTGATAATTGTCTGCACAACCTTGATAAAGTTTTGCAGAGATGTGAAGAAACTAATCTTGTTCTTAATTGGGAGAAAAATGCCACTTCATGGTTAATGAAGGGATTGTTCTTGGGCATAAAGTTTCTGAAAGAGGCATAGAAGTTGATAGAGCTAAGGTTGAGGCAATTGAGAAGATGCCATGTCCAAGAGACATCAAAGGTATTCGTAGTATCCTTGGTCATGCTGGTTTCTATAGGAGGTTTATTAAAGACTTTTCTAGGATATCAAAACCCCTCACTAATCTTCTTCAAAAAGATGTACCCTTTGTTTTTGATGATGATTGTAAGGAAGCTTTTGAAACTCTCAAGAAGGCTTTAACTACAGCCCCTATTGTTCAACCACCTGATTGGAGTTTACCCTTTGAAATAATGTGTGATGCTAGTGATTTTGCTGTAGGTGTTGTCCTTGGGAAACGTATTGATAAAAAGTTAAACATTATCCATTATGCTAGTAAGACTCTAGACGCTGCTCAAAGGAATTATGCTACTACTGAAAAGGAATTTCTAGTTGTTTTTTTTGCTTGTGATAAGTTTAGGCCCTATATTGTAGACTCAAAAGTCACCATTCATACTGATCATGTTGCTATTAAATACCTTATGACGAAGAAGGATCCTAAGCCTAGGCTTATTAGATGGGTGCTGCTTTTACAAGAGTTTGATCTACATAGTAGATAGGAAGGGTGTTGAAAACCCTGTAGCTGATAATTTATCTCGATTGGAAAACATCTCTTTTGACCTTATGCCTGTTAATGATAGTTTCCCAAATGAACAGTTAGCTGCAGTAGGGGTAAGCTCGCGAGGGAGGCCTTGGTACGCTGATTATGCTAACTTTATTGTCTCCAAGTATTTGCCTCCAACTTTTATAGCTCGGCAAATAAGGAAGTTCTTCTATGATTTGAGGCATTATTTTTGGGATGACCCACACTTATACAAAGGAGTGGATGGTATTATGTGAAGATGTGTTCCAGAATATGAACAAAAGGAGATATTGCGTAAATGTCATTGTAGTGCTTATGGAGGACATCATGCAGGAGATAGAACTGCACAAAAGGTGCTACAATCAGGTTTCTATAGGCCTACCCTTTTTAAAGATGCAAGAAAATTTGTTTTATCTTGTGATGAATGTCAGCGTGTTGGTAATATTTCTAGACACAATGAAATGCCTATGAACTACTCTCTAGTTATTGAACCTTTTGATTGCTGGGGATTTGACTTTATGGGTCCTTTCCCTCCTTCGAAAGGTTACACTCATATCCTTGTTGCCGTTGATTATGTTACTAAGTGAGTAGAAGCCATTCCTACAAAGAGTGCTGACGGGAGACCTCCCTAAAAATGCTTAAGGATGTTATCTTTCCTAGGTTTGGAGTGCCTAGGTATCTCATGACTGATGGGGGTTCTCATTTCATTCATGGTGGTTTTAGAAAGACCCTTGCTAAATATGATGTTAATCATAGAATTGCTTTAGCCTATCACCGCCAAACTAGCGGGCAAGTAGAGTTATCAAATAGAGAAATTAAATCCATCTTGCAAAAGACTGTTAATAGATCTATAAAAAACTAGGCTAAAAAGTTGAATGATGCTTTATGGGATTATAGAGCTTCTTACAAATATCCTATGGGGATGTCTCCTTATAAAATGGTTTATGGGAAAGCTTGTCACCTACCCTTAGAATTAGAACACAAAGCTTACTGGGCAGTTAAAGAACTAAATAGAGATTGTAAGCTCGCTGGTGAGAAAAGATTATTTGACTTAAGTTCTTTAGATGAATGGAGGAGTGAAGCCTATGAAAATGCTTGGCTCTTTAAGGAAAAAGTTAAAAGATGGCATGACAAGCGAATACTTAAGAGAGAATTTCATGTTGGTGAGAAAGTTCTATTGTATAGGTCTCGTCTCAGATTTTTTGCAGGAAAGCTACTGTCAAAATGGGAAGGACCTTTCATTATTGAAGAAGTATACCGTTCAGGAGCAATAAAAATTTCTTTTTGAAAAGATAATACTACACAAGTAGTGAATGGGCAGCGACTCAAGCACTATATTGCTGGAGATTCTTACAATGAAGATGTTGATGCCTTTCAAGTTATAACTCCGGAGAAATTCATCAAGGACCAAATTCAGTGACCTGCAGAGTCTGTGTTCAAATAGGTAATAGTTATGGTAAGAAAAGTTCCGTGAAAATACAATCCAACTATATTTTTGCAGTTTTCAGTCATTAAGGGAAGTTACGAAGCAAAAAAGGGACGGAAACAGAGCCAGGGTGGCCCACACCATCCCGTGGCGTGGGCCCACCCCTGGCCGCGCCACCAGGTGGTGAGGCCACCTCAGACTCCGCCTCCGACCCATTTTCACCCAGTACTTTCCTTTTGATATGAAAGTTCGTAATATATAACCCCCCCCGGATCTTCCGAGGTTCCTATATCGTGTTTTCGTCATGTTTTTGTTTCGATCTGTTTCTGCTAGGTAGAATCCTAGATTTGTAGCCACAATGTCTTCCACTGGATCAGCCGAGGGAGATTCCTTAGAAGATATCATCAACCCATACATGAGAGAGTTGAAGATTCATCCCAAGGAATTGTTGCTCGAAGGTGGGGAGGTCCGGATTAAAGAAGCCCAAGGCCCTAAAGGTGAAGGAAGTCTGGAGGACAGGATGGAAGCACTGGAGCAAGAAGTCTTTAGGTACAAGAAGATGGCAGAGCGCAAAGTGGATATCATCCATAAGATTTGTTCCGAACTCATCACCGAGCACCAAAAGGAGACTGCTGAACTCAAAGACAAAGTCCTCTCACTCCGGAAAACAACCAACAAACTGCAAGCATAGTTCTATGATGTTCAAAATCAAAACTGTGAGTATGAGGCTAGATTTAAACGCATAAGTGTTGCTGCAAGTTTCAGGATGTTGGAAACCACGATGTCCTTTGTTGATGGGAAGCCCTTACCCTGGAAGACGGATGAAGATGAGAATATACCACCACCATCAAAGGAGTAATTCGTCATCAGGTTTGGCATCCCCTTGGTTTGATCCAAGCTTGGGGGAGTGCCGCGGTATCACATCACTATCTTCTATCTTTTTACCTTATTAGTAGAGTCATATCATGAATAGAGGAGTTATTATGTAGTATGGTTTGCATTATGGAAGTGTCCCCTCTCTCGTTAGATATGTATCTCTTGGTGTGAGTTGCCGTTATGAAATATTAATGAGAAGTTCTATCATTCACTCTTTTGCATAGCTTATATTAGTTTTCAGTTCGTGGTTATATGATTGATCTTGTTGTTAGTATTGGTATCACTTTGGGATCATTGAGTTAATTTAGTTGGTTTTGACAAACCTGGCTCGGTCAGTAGCACACTATTTTTGAGAGTTGAATGAAAAGATAAAAGTACTCTAAAGAAAAATAATTTCATCATCTTTCTTTCTTGATTTGCTCATAAGTATAGTATTCTCTAGTTAAGATCTTTTGTGCTTCCGAGGAAGATTGCATGTTTGTCTTTATCACTTGTATGTTTGGTTGTTTCCTTCAACTCTTGTACTTGCTACCCAACCTTGCTAGCCAAAAACCTGTACTGAGAGGGTATTCTTCTCGTGCATCCACCTCCTTAAAACCAAAACCTTTGCCATTTGTGTCCACCATACCTACCTAGTAGCATTATTGCTATTCCAAGTAAATTCTTTTTTGTCTATCTCCCAAATTAAACTTATTATGTGAAAATTAGTGATTAAAGCTCTCACGAACTTGATGGCACACTTTACTTTCTTGCATTTAATAAACTTGAACCATTGTGCTCACCTATGTTGCGTATATGCTTGCGCTTTGTGAGTTGAGAATTAACAGAACCATGTTGTCATGGGGAACGCTTTCAACATTGCACTGGTACTTTGTACCAAGTTGATATCATGTTCTTTTGTCTATGGATGTCGTCGGTGTGAAATGAAAGGGGAGCTTGTAAGTCCACGGAGTTATGCATATGTGTTAGAGAAACGCCTGGGCCGCTGGTCTAATGCATGCTGACATGGTGGAAACCTGTAACGTAACCATAACGCGTATCTATGAAGCATTCTTCTTATAAAAAAAGAGATAGAGATTGAGAAAAAGAGAAAAGAAAAAAAAGATATTATGAAAAGAGGAAAGAGCGAAAAAAGCACCATATTCCCATGGTAGATAAGAAGATTGCTGAGATACTTGTTGTCTGCTTGCCTTGTCATTTTGATATGGGGATTCTTCCGTATCATCGGGCAAGGGGTACCCCGTTGGCGGTTCTCTATGATACACATATGCTTATGATGACAAGAAATTACCGGTGACTAAAGTTGAGTAGCATGAGGACCGACCCTCGTATTCAAGGGACATGAGATTCTCAATTTACAACTTGTCAATGCATATCCTCATATTTGATCACTTTAACCTTAATCACCTAAAGATGCCTATGATAGGGGCAATGAGAGATAAAAGCTAGTAAGTATCATAATTTTTGGGAGCTCTTTATGAAACTTGCAATCACTGCTTCCCTCTGCGAAGGGCCTTTCTTTTACTTTTTAGTTGAGTCAGCAAACATATTACCTTCTATCTCAGCAAGTACTTTGAGTTGATGTGATTCATTCATTCGTATGATGATTTATTCAATCATGTTTCTTATGTTCCTTGTTTTGCACATTGCTCTTATCTTGATGTTTACTACTTTGAAAGCTATCATTGAAAACCAGTTATTTGTGAACTCCAGCAAAATTATCAACTATTCTTCGACCAAGATCTAAGTTTGCCATTACCAATTATGATTCACTTTATGTATCTTTATTGTGTTTCCTTTACTCATTGCAAGTTGAGTTATATAATAGTGAGTTGTCTTCTATTATGATCTATGTCTTTGATGAATGTGATGCTTCTTTTCCGTATTGTTTTATCGACTCTTCACTCCATAAACCTGAGGCCATGTTTATTGAGCTCAGTTTCACTTGGGGACAAGCGAAGTCTAAGCTTGGGGGGAGCTGATACGTCCATTTTGCATCACTATTCTATGTCTTAATTCACTATTATTCATTGATATATTTTGTATTGAGAGGTGATACTTATGTTATTTCATCTGTTTTTGCATGGTTGATGACTTTTGGAGCATGGATCACTGCAGTCAGGATTCTGATGGAAAAGGTGTTGTTTGGAGGCAAAATTCGTGAAGATCAGAAAATCCAGGAAAATATATGGAAAATCCTATTTTTCCAGAAGACTAAGGATGCCAGAAGACGGACTGGAGAAGGACCACAGGGGGCCGACACCACCCCCTGGCACGGGCAGCCCTAGGACGCGCCTGCAGGTGGTGTGGCGGCCCTGGCCCACCTCTGGCCCTCCCCTCTGGCGTATATTATCCTCCCGAAACCGTAAGAATCGGGAAGCGACCACAGAAAGATTTCTCCATGTCTGCGAGGCGGAAAACACCAAGAGAGATAGATCTCTCAGGCAGACAGATTTCTACCGGGGGAATTCCTTCCCGGAGAGGGGAGATCGTCGCCATCAACACCACCATCAAGCTGGACTTCATCGGGATCATCATCATCATCACCACCATCATCACCATCATTACCCTCATCACCATCTCCATATTGTTCTAACAATTGTGTTGAATCTTGCATAGTTCATAGGGGAAACTTTCCCGCTGTTGATTACTCTTTGTAGTTGATGCTATTGAGTGAACCATTGCATTATCGTTTATGTTCAGATTGTTATACATCATTATGCCATCTTTATTCATAGTAGCATCAAGACCCCCTTGTCTTGGTATGCATTGAGCTGGTCTAACCCACTTACTGTCAGAAATAGGATATATTATGCCAGCATCTATTAAGCGTATAACCTCTTTTCTTACTACGTCCTTCATTTTCAGATTAAGCCTTCTTTGTGTATCAACTACAGGTTCAGCATCATCAAGCATGGTAATCTTACGTGTTACAATAGATGGATCTATTCCTTTAATATCACTTATAGTATATCCAAAGGCTTCATGATGCTTAATCAAGACCGAAATGAGTTTATTTGTTTCATTTTCTGATAGATTTTTACTACTAATAATAGGAAACTTATTTTCATTATCTAAAAAATCATACCTCATATTGTCTGGAAGCTGTTTCAATTCAATTGGCGGAGGTTCTTCATCTCTTTTTCTTACAAGTTCTTCATAGTCATGTGGATTTTGTGCTTCTGGAACTGAATCAAGGTAATCATCCATGTCTTCTCTCTCCCCATCATTTGGTGCTTCCTCCCAATTAATTAGGCTCCTCTCTAATTCATCTTGTGGAGTACTAAAATGAATTGCGGCCAGCTCATCAATCTTTTTCTCTTCCTTGATATCTTCCACTTCCTATGGCATCTTCTTTAGTTCGGCGAAGTGGAATGTCATTTCCTCTTCTCCAAACATCATTGAAATAGTCTCCTTCTTATTATCAATTCGAGCTTTGGTTATGGAAACAAAAGGCCTTCCTAAAAGAATAAGACAAAAAGAATCTCGAGGCATATCAACAATATGAAAATCAAGGGGGTACATGAGTGATCCAATAAAGACATAGATATTTCTGATAACACCTTCCGGTTTTATATTAGTTCTATTAGACAATTTAATAGTAGTGTCTACCAGTTCCACATCTGGATTATTTAAATTGTAGTGAAGTTCCTCATAAAGTGATGAAGGCATAATGTTTATAGGAGAATTTGTGAGGAACTTCGCTACAATAATGCTTCATATACCATGGGTTTTAACCATTGCATAAGTCCTTTCATCTGCAAGGAAATCGTTAACACAAGCATATTCATAAAAACTATTCGTAATGTTCTCCGCATTTTTAAGATTTTCCGTTGCCTCCCTCATTTTCATTATTAATTTCCAGGCTTCATCATAGGTATAAGATAGAAAACTACCATTAGAACCGGTGTCTAGGTTTGTTCTATTTTTATTATTAAGCCCTCCATAAAAAGTGTGAGTGATTAACCAATCAGGAAAACGATGATGGGGGCGATTATCTAGATAGCTCTTGTACCTTAGATACCCTTCATACAAACTCTAATCAGGACTATTTTTGAAACTGATAATAATACCTCTCATCCTATGAGCTTTTCTTTCTGAGTAATATTTTGATAGGAATTTGGTTGTCAATTCCTTCCAAGTTCTTGGTGCTTCTACACAAAAAGATCTATAACAGTCGTAAACATTATTCGGGAGAGTTTGTCCAAAAAACTGGGTGTTAACCATATCAAGATTACAGTTGTCGAATATAAAGGAACCAAGAACATCTTCGAAAAATTGTAAGTGTCCATATGGACTCTCTTCATCGGTTCCTACAAATTTCTTAGAGTGTAGTAGTTCAAATAATAAAGGGTGGATCTCAATTCCATCCAGATTTATGCTTTTACTGACAGTTATAAAAGCGTCCATGGGTGAACCCATTTTCCTTACTGCCTCAAGATAAATTAAATGTTGAGTGTTGTCCATTGTTGAGGTCCTGCAACTTAAATTGAAAATTAGTACAACAAAAGTAAATAACTAAAAGTAAAGTGACTTATAGCGCTAAGCTCCCCAGCAACGGCACCAGAAAATAGATTGAGGACTGCAAGTGCACAGATCGTTAATAGCTAGTTTCGAAATAAAGATATCGATCCCACATGGAGCAGTAGGAAAAAGACTAAAATGCTTTTAACTGAAACTAAACGAAGTACTTTAGGAATAATTTTGAGATGCAAGAAAAGTAGAATTATTTTTGGGTTTTAGATTGAATGAAGCAATTAAAGTAAAATAAACTTAATGCAGAACGTATTAATCACGTATGTAAAAGATCTTGGAACTGCAATAGGGAAAAAAGCATTCTCAGGGAGTGGTGGATACACCACTAGCAATTTAGACTAAGCAATCAAGATTATTATAACAAATATTGTCATGATATGTATGTATGTGGGAGGAGATCCATATATGGACAAATAGGCAGCAACCACTCCTCACATCATCCTTCATAACCACAACTGACAGATAAACGACATCAATCGTATTATCCCGCAATTAAGGGATTTCTCCCATGGCATGGACATGGCTTTATGAGTTCTCCTTGTTTCCCCAAGTTAGTATGTAAAGAATGACAACAGCTTTATACCCATAGTAAGTGATATCATCCCTCCCTCTACCAACAAGTAATCCCCTTCATCGTGTCCCCATAAGAGGCAAATATTAAGGAGGTGCACAACTCCCAACATCAAGATGAAGACAATTAACACATACACATAATGTTGTATAAAATAATAATCTCTATCTTATCTCAATCATATGCTAGGGTTTCTACATCTCCCCATAAACTAATGATCTACTCAGACATGGAGGCAATCAACATCATGGCAATGGTAATGGAAACAATTGTAAATGAATAGTTCTTGTCTAAATCCACAATGAGTACATAAATTACAACAAGATCTTGATGGGGTGAAGATGGGATGGATAGAGATGATGGTGGTGCAGCAGTTGATGAAGATGAAGATCGATGCCTTGGCCTCCCAGATCTACGTAGGGCAAAGATGGATCCCTTGGGCAAGTTCCCCTCGAGATTCCTTCCGGAGGTGAGGTTTTCGGCGATTTCCCTGTGTTCTGTAAGTCGTCTCCCTGATCCAGTTGCATGGGGTGAAACTATTTGAGGAGGCGGTGGCGGCGCCAACTATACGGCCGGAACTATACGGTCGTAAAATTAATTCCCGCTGTATAGTTGGTCATTAAACCTTCTGGATGCCTCGATCGCTTCGGGTTTTCTTTTGGTGTTATTGATATTTCCCAAATAAGAGATTTATGTTGTTTTTGACTCCTTTTCTCCCTAATACAGCTGCTCCAAGAATTGTGTCCATTGTATCCATCATATGTCCTGATCCTAGTGAAAATAGACATAAAACATGCGCGCGAACGCCATAAAATACCAAGATCCTACCACTATAATGCAAAACAATAATATAAAACATGATGCAAATATGCACTCATCGTCGGGTTGATCCTCTAGCGGGGAGTTGAGGTCAACACGGGGAGAAAAAGGTCCCAGGGCCACCTTCAAGGGTAGAGACCCCTCCGGGAGTCGCGAGTAGGTCACGATGATGAAGAAGTTAGCAAGGGAGGCGTTCCCCGCGGACCCACTCTCAACTTGCGGGGGCGACTATTCGTGGAAAGATTCCCGGATAGAGAAGTCAGTCGCGGGTGAGGAGCCCACACTAACATCCAAGGGCGCTTCGCCCTCCTTCATGTCGTCACCGACATCAGAAGAGGACTACTCGGCCTCACCAGCCCTTGGCATTGAATGGAGGGAGGCCCCGAATTATATTGCCCCAATGCTTTTTGAAGAAAATAGGGAGGAACCCTTTCAGACGGGCCCCAATAGCTCTCCAGAACAGAAGCTCCTTCATCAAGCTGGTGTACTCTTCCCGGGACGAAGCCGGGCCGGGTCTTCGTGGCCCTGATAGGCCGAACCTGGGCGGGACGTCCTCTACAGCGGCGCCAGGCGCCACCTACCGAGGGTCGTACATCCAAGGAAACTGGCAGTCTACGCACACTGCACAGTGCTCGCCTCGCCATTCTTCCCACTTGGATTTAAACTTTCCTAGGAGTTAACTCTTGGAAAGGTTGCTCCAAAGATGGAAACAATGCCACTGAAGGCATCATCCCAATGAACTCTTCACACAGATGTGCGAACGCGGCCAACGCTAGCAGAGCATTAGGATGGATCTAAACCAGGTGAAGGGCATACGAGGGCATCACCTCCAATAAGAAAACAGAGAAAGGGGGAACCATACCTATCTTGAGAAAACAAAAACAGATGGGAATCTCCCCCTCGCCGACACCCCCGCCAGGGCAACGGAGTACGGTGGCTCCATTCTCATGGTGCTCATTGGCCACGAGCAGCCTCAAGGCCTCAAGTTTGAGCTGGTCTACGATGGGGGGAAGGCGAGCTCTTGAGGGCTTGCGATGCCCCGGAGCTCCTGATCAAGTTCTAGTCAAAGACCCCTTAAATCCTTGGCTCAGCATCAGTGCCATGATGATGCGACGTGACAATGTTCGACGGGAAAAGAAATGTAAATGGAGGATGCGTTGAGTGGAGGAACAGCGAATACCATTTCTTTATAGGCCCAGGCCTAGTAAACCTATAACATCAAATGACAGACAGCCCTGATTGCGCATCTCACGGCCGACGCGACACCTAGTAGGCAACGAGGAAGTGGCTCACATGATAAAAGTTATGATGTTGGTCACGGGCCCACTCAAGATAAGGATGCGGCACTAGCCAAACATGACCTCACTAGGGCATGCCCCGAGGGCTACTATCGCACCCACAAGAGTCGGGGTATCCTGGGTATGACGAGCAGATCACGACCCGAGAAGGAGGGTGCGCGAGGGGATCTTCCAGGACCTCCTCACAGGAAACGGTTGTGTTCCCGCCAACGATCCAACCCAGTTGGGACACAAAGAGATAAGAATCAGGCTAACATGACGCGTCCATGCGCCATTTTGCAGGCACCGGGTGACACGTGGTGCCAGAGCTGGATTGCCAAGCCACGTTGCAGGCTATGGCCTGCTGCGTGGCAAGGCTTTCATGCCGCATGAGAATCAACCCTTATGGTGTCCCCTTTCAATATAAAAGGAGTCCCAGGTCGAGCTAGAGAAGAGGAGGATTTTGGACTAGAGAACCTTCCTGGGGTAGGAACCAGTGTAACCTTGTGATAATTAGATAGTAGCTAGTTGCAGGATGTAGGGATCCGCTCACTGTGGACCCGAACATGGGTAAAAAACATTGTGTCTCTCTCTGTGATTGTGTTTGTCTATCTCGCCGACCGAGCTCGTCGGATGTTGCTCCCCTGGCGGAACAATAAAGGGGGCTCATACACCGGTGTTGAAAATCAACACATGACATATTTCATCTTCATCTTCATCTTGTCTGCCTGTGCCTATATCTTCAATCTCTCCAGAATATCTTCCAAATATAGTTCCATCTTTATACTTTCATCTTTAAACTTATTTGCTTCTTCCTCCGCTTTCTTCTTCTCGTTGATAGCAATGTTTAGCCCTTCATTACATAGCTTTAACTGGGCATGCTGATCCTCGCAATCGCAATGGGAACCTAGAATATTCACAGAGATGAGAAAACCTAAATCTAGATCTAGAACATAGCTCTAATTAAATCTACAAACCTGGTCTAGATTCATGGTGGCTCTAATGTTAGAGCCATCAGACTTCCTATCAATGCTCTTGATAATCTGTTTGAACAAGAAGGAGGCCGGTATGGGTATTTAAGTATCAATGAGCACATCATATACGGTTTTGCAAACATGAATTTCCTATGTGAGTAAGCCGACGATTCCTCCTATACCTCGTGTGATATACAAAGAGTATAAAAAGATTATTCAAAATATAAATTCATTCATATATAACTTCATTACATACGACGGGCCATTTGTAACATCCTAATTTTTAAAATGGAAAGTTTCATAGGATTCATGTGCATTACATAAATCATCATTAAAAAATCTTGATTTCAAAACCCTTTTTGTTAAAACTCTAATTCGAAATCCCTATCTTATCTATTAAGGTGCTATTTGAAAAATCCATGTTTGTATTTTCAAACGCACATGAATACATTTCCCTAGTATTCTTAAAACATATTTTGAATTTTGTAAAATTTTAGAAAGAAGAATCACTCTATTTGGAGTTAGTATGAATAAGACATGTAAAGAAATAGGATAAGAAAATTAATAAAAGAAATAGGACTAAAATAAAACAAAGGAACCGAAGCGGGCTGGGCTAGCTACCGGAGCGGGTCGGGCTGGCTACCAGAGCCACGGACTACTGTTGGCCCACCTAGAGTAGCACCAGCCCGCACCGCACCCCCTCCCTTCCCTTTTTTTCTCACGCGGGGCGCACATGTCATGCTCTCCTCCACTGCTGACTGGGGGAACCCACCTCTTCATCCTCTTCCTCCCGACATGCATGGGACAAACTGCCATCGTAGTAATTGCCGATTCAGCTCGGAGCCTCCCCCGCAATCCAAACCCCGTCCTATATATCCCTCGATCCTCTTCATTTTGCCCTCTCTGAAAACCTAATTTCTCGCCAAAATTCCTGAAGAGGTTCCATGGCAGAAAACAAAAAATTTCCTATGGTGAACACACCTATCCAAGATTTATCTATGCAGATGTAAGGTAACGAGAGGGGGATTCGGTGTTCATACCTTTTATGATCGAGCGCGGTTAACGTTCCGTGGGAAACATGGGTGATGTAGTCGTACTCACATGACCTCAAGGTCACAAAGATTCTCGCAAGTCACCCTTGATCCTTGTTTGACGTAGCCGATATCATGGTCATGTCAACGTCCAAGCTCCAAGCAAAAGCACCACAAGTGGTAGTGCCTCGTGGCATTACACACATACGATGGTGTGACGTCTCCCGGGATCCGGTCCAGCATAGTAGCAGAATATGATTCATCTGGACTGAGTCTTGTAGCACGTCAACGTGTCTATGGTGGATAAACCCCTATACCTATATACAATTCCAATCTTGAGAACGACACATGAGGGAGAGGGAGAGAGGGATAGATAATAGGCAAAGCCAATAGATGGGATGGATTTGGGGAGAGGGGTACCCCTCTTTATATAGGTGGAATACATAGACATGATCGACACACTTTCCGATCAATGACCAATAGCGGTATCTGGAAACACATAATGCCCCCCATGCATTCCACGATTAAATTAATCTCTTGTATCTTTAACATCGAGTCTCATTCCCTTTGCTCTACGATACCTAGTTTGTCCAAGATCTGATATTCGGTATCTATATACCTAGTTTGATCTTATTAACAGCAAACACATTTACTCGTTCCCGTGATATTACATCCCCGTGACCTACTCACTTGTTTGCAAACTTGTAGATATAATCTTATCACGTGGTCCTAGGGTATCTATCCTTCACTCGGATGGGAAAATCCTGGTCTAGATACATAGGCCTCAAAAGTTCCTCTAGAATACCTGACGTACACCTTTATGGTCACCCCGTTACAGACATGACGGTTGATGTGATCAAAGCAGCCTCTGGAGACAATTATTAATACGATCTCATGGTCGAAGGACTGAATCACTATGCTTTGCTAGACTTCGCAATGTTGAACTTTGTGACTAGATCACATTACAATACTAGGATTGGGTGTTGTCCATCACTTCATAAGTGACCTCTTTGTCAGTTGACATGGTAAATTCCATGATCGTGAAACCTCGATCATCAGCTGCCTAATGACCTAGTCTAGAGGATACTAGGGACCTTGTTTGTTTATATACCAAACATGTATTAATGTGTCACTTAATACAATTCTATCATGATACAAAACTATTACGAACTAATGAGATATGTCAATAAAAAGATTTTTATTATTGGCCTCTAGGGAATATCTCCTTTAGTTACTCAGCCACTTCCACCATTCGGAGCTCCAAATCGAGGTCAAGGATGAAAAGCACCGACCTCTCGCGCCTCCCCTTTTACCCCAGTCCTCTTCCCATTGATTCGCTTCCTTTCCCTGACCCCTTCCCCTCCTCTACAATGCACCCGAGCCTCCACCGTTGCTGCAACACCCTAGCCACCTACCACCGATGCTTGGGGAATCAAATCATCGTGCCACGGACACCTCTGAGCTCCCCTTCAAGCACCATACCCTTTTGACCACCTCGCCCCTGACAAAGACCGCCAGAACCACCTCTAGCGCTGCCATGTGCACCTCCCGTCGCTCACAGTTATTTTCCCCGGTGAGTACCTGGAACCTAAAGTTCCCAACCACCTGATGAAATATGGATGACCCAGATTAGAATGGCATGCCAAACCGGTACCAGCTAATGGCACAACACCACATGGCTAGCCTAGTCACCACCCACGTCAGTGCCACATAGTGCCACTATTGGAAATATGCCATAGAGACAAATAATAATAGGATTACTATCATATTTCACAAAGTTTATGATTAGGTTTTATATGATGCTATAACTGTATTGAAAGGAAATGTCAATACACGTGCGATATATAAACAACCAATAGTTCCCGGTGAATCTCAAGGTTTCCTGATAATGTGGCATGTATGCCAATTAACAATGGAGTCACCTCATTGGGAGAATGAGATGATGATCAATACCCAATCTAAGCATCGTGATACAATCATGTCACAAAATTCAAGTTATGATGATTAGGAAACATAGTGTCTTGTTTCTTAGACCGTTATAGCATATAAATCATTGTCACTCGAGAATACCTTGATAGCATCAAACGTCAATCGATGAAATGGTGATCATAAAGGTATGTTCAGGTATTCATAGGGGCATGTAGAAGATTATGTGTCAAGATAGAGATTTGTCCATCCGCGGGATTGAAAGATACTCAAGGGCCCACTCAGAGAAGTTATATCCAACAGCTACACAATGTTGACTACGTGACGGGGATATCACTTGTCGGAACGAGTTAAGTAGCATTTGTCGGTAATGAAATTTAACACGGCATGGTGATGTCACTGATCAGGTCTCGGGCAATGCAAGAATCGCAGAGACAAAAGGAATGGGACATGACGTTCATGGTTCAACGACACAGATTCATGGAATGCACATGGTTCATCATGGGCATCCAGGTCCGACTGATGATCATTGGTGTGAGAGGGATCTCGACCATGTCTGGAGTATTCCTGAAGCATGGGGTGTCATGCTTAAGAGCTTGATGATGCTCGAAGATCATTTTGGTATTGACATAATCACCAAAGAAAAGAAAGAGAGAAAACTCAAAGGGTTCCGAGAAAGTCCGGAGGATGTCCGAAGTGGGATGGAAGGAGTTCCATAGACACGGGAATTGAATAATTATGTAAGTGAATGTTAAATATTGATTTAATCATTTATTTATATTTATTTTAATAAAAGAAAATGAATTAAATTGGTCAAATTCACTATTGGGCCAAAATCCCTAGGGGAAAAAGGCCCATGAGGGAAAGACCAAAGGGAGGAAGGAGGGGAGGGCGCTGACTGGGCCTAGGGATCCCGCCTAGGGCCCACTAGGTCATTGGCCGGCGGAGTCCAGCCCTCCTCTCCCCTCTCCCTTGTTTAGTACCACCTGGCTTAGCTAATAAGATATGGGGTCCCTTTTCCCCTATATATTGAGAGGTATTTTAAAAAATATATAAACCAATAATTAGTAAAAGGTTTCCTATCTGTTGAGGAGACCTCTAGTTGATTCTCTCTCTCCTGTGACCCCGGTCCCAAGTCTGGAGCGTGAACATGAGACTTCTTCACCGCGGAGCATCGTCGTGATGCGGGATTCGGATCTAGAAGGTCTACTTTCACAAATGCTACTGGATCATAGGAGCGAGAGTCATCGTCACACACCGGACGTGTCTAACTCCCTTGGAGGTGCAACACTTGGGGCACTACGAGTTGTCGGAGCTGTCGGACATCAACACGACCCTGAGGTCATCTTCGGTACGACTACATCAACCATGTTCTCCTAAACGTTGACCCTTTTCGGTCTTCAAGGGTAAGTTCGTAAAAAGCCCCTCATGTTACTGCATTACTAATAGATAGGTCCTGGCATTAGGGTTCTTCGTGTAGGAAAATTTTGTTATTTTCAGGCGCGAACCCTACAACCACATCATGCCCAGTTGGCACTCGTGTTGAGTCAGCCTCTGACATCAACATAAAATTCCAGGGAATACTCCCTCGACTTCCATAAAATAGATAAAAAGGCAGAAAATGTATTAAACCTTGTAAAATTTATAGAAATTAATCTACAACTCCAAATTTAGCAAATTTGATATCTATGGATCCAAGAAAATGTAATCTACGCTACTATACCATTAGTTGACTTTGTCATTGTATAAAATAATTATCTATAATTAAATCGCCTATTTGAGTATTTTCACTATAACTTTTATTCTGTAAATTATTTTGAGGTGAAACTAGTGGCAAATGGAAGTATGAACATTGTCCATCCAGTAGCATGGTTTCCATGTTTTATAAAACTATTTTGTACCGACAGTATTCAGATTCCAATAATGATTATTTTAAGCCTATTTGATTTATAGAAAATGTTTATGAAGAGCCATTTGAACTCGTTTTCTTTTCTAGCGTGCATGCATATTGTATTGTTGTGTTTGTGCAACTATATGTTGACTGCAATTATTTATGTTCGATGATATATTGCTCGGAGTGTGATTCTTGTGATTGTGACGACTATGTGAACCAGAACTATAACTAAGGCAAGTGTCACTATCATAAATCTCCTATTGTTTCCTATGCATTTAATTTTCAGTAGCTTGCATGTGTAGGATTTTTTACCCTATATACTGCTAGACTCCACTCTGCACCCCCCAGGCCGTGGCTATCAAACATAATGTTTGAAGAAATTTTGAATATAGCAAAGCTTTGTTTCATGTAAAGGAAAAAATAGATTAAATCCGTTTGATCAATTCACGCAAATGAATTGATCATATGAATCCATGATTTGGCAAGGCGAGAAAAAATGTTACATAGTAGTGCTATCACATGTTGTATCATCCAATCTACGCGTCTCTGAAGCACCCTCACGCTGAATAAAGTTTTGGAACACAGTCTCTATCGATGTTCATTCCCACCTCAGAAGTTTAGAGAATGTTTAAGCAGTTTATAATCCTAGAAATAAAGAAGCATGCAACAAATATATCAATCACTAGCTATCAATCAAGTATTGATAGCTAACGTTTCACATCTTAGTTTTTTCGTATAGATATTTTTGATGATTCAGTCATAGTTAGTTTTTTCGTATAGATATTTTTGATGATTCAGTCATAGTCGATTAACCCATGACAGCTATTGCATAGATGAGGCACACATGTGCTCCTAGACCTATGTTCCATATGGTACACTACAATTGCACAAAGTAAACATGTATGAGAAGACAAAAAACCTGTGCGCTCCTCCGTATGCCGATCAACGGGACAAAAATAGAACTCGAGACGCAAGCGTTCAAAGAGACAACGAGTGGTTACAGTAACATGTTTTTTTGAAAGTTTCAAGATGGGAAAATCTTTGTGCCCCCTAGGGCATAGCTTCTAGGTAGAAGTCTTGCTAAGACAAAAAATTTATGAAGAAGTGCAAAGAATTTGGATGATGCACAACGGTAGAACAAATAGCATATTTTATGAGGCAATTGGTTTGATGTTATAATCATTTTGGCATTTTTGAACGTCTAAGTAATAGTTGTACGGTCTATGATGCAACACGTAGTAGAGATGATAGGCGAATTTGTGCCATCTGATGCACAACTGGTAAATAGATAGTTGGAAAACATAGGTAATATACACGTTGGTTATGTATGGAGTAGGAAAAAAGGCATCTTCACACGCCCCGTAGGCATCGAAGCTTTTGACAACGTAGTCTAGATGCACATCAGTTAGGCAAGGAGATGTACAAAGCTACATCCTACACCATGTAGTCGTACATGCAATCATATACTGATAATCCCCAAGAGTAGGGAATCACTATAGTACAATTTCATAAATTATTGAGTGTCAAACCCACGATGAGATGAAGGTAAACTATCTATTCTCTAAAGCCCTATAGCACACTTATATGTCCCTTCATCCAAAACAATGAACTATAGTGTGTAAGGTTGTTTTTACTACTAACTAAAAAATGGTAAATTGTTGAAAGTAAATACAATAAGTAAACTATTGCAAGTAAAGGAAAAACAAGTAAAGTAAGGCATGTAAAAGTAAAGGGAGATAACTCAAGAGAACAAGTGTTTAGGCAAATAGTTATTTTATTCGTTTGGCTGTCACAATTAGTGAAGAACATGGTACTCTTTTTATTGTTTCTTTTAGAGATGAGACATATATAGGTGCAGCGATATACATGAGAAATTACACCCCTAGTGATTGATCCCAAGGCACATGGGTAGTCGTACGTGCCCCATAGGCATCGAAGCTTTTGACAACATAGTCAATATTCACATCGATTAGGCAAGGAGATGTACAAAACTACTTCCTACACCATGTAGTCATACATGCAATCATGTACTGATAATCCCTAAGAGTAGGAAATCACTATAGTACAATTCGATAAATTATTGAGTATCGAACCGATGAGGAGCTGAAGGTAAACTATATATTCTATAAAGCCCTATAAACCACGTATATGTCCCTTCATGCAAAGCAATGAACTATAGTTTGTAAGTTTGTTTTGACTACTAACAAGAAAACAGTAAATTATTGAAAGTAAATACAAGAAGTAAACTATTGCAAGTAAAGGAAAAACAAGTAAAGTAAGGCAAGTAAAACTAAAGGGAGATAACTCAAGGGAGCAAGTGTTTAGGCCAATTGTTATTTCATTCGTTTGATTGTCACAATTAGTGCAACATATGGATAGTCTTTTTATTGCTTCTTCTAGAGAGGAGCCATATACAGGTGAAGCCATACCATGAGTAATTACACTCCTAGTGATTGATCCCAAGTACGTTAGAGTAAATTGTGGAATAAGACATAAAGTCCAACCACCGCATTTATATCTAAGGATCCCATGATTATAGCTCGAGTTAATTAACCATGAATTAATATAGCATGCATATCTAAGAATTGGACGATGGTTTCTATCAAAAATCGTCTATCCCGCCTCCTACCATCATGCAACATTAACAACCTTATGTATTCCCCAACATATGTGCGGACTCATATATTAGTACAAAATATTATCACAGAAGATAACATATACTTTTATGCAACCAACAACGAACTATTTCATAATTTCCATAAACAAGTACTACTCAAACATAGACATAGAGATACAATAGATCATGGTAAAACAATAGATTGCATCACACATCATGTTTGCCAAGATATTATAGTAGGGATATGAGAGGGATGTTGTTGTAGATGTTGATGCTGACCACACCAGAGGGAGGTGGAGTCCACCAGAGGCGATTCTAGCAGAGTTTCCTCCTCTGATCTCCACCAGTGGTGGCTTGCAGACTCTCTTTTTATGTGTTTTTGATCTTCGCCTCCGTTTTTCCTGAGATCATGACGGGGACCCTTTTTTAAAGAAGGTTTTAGGTTAAGACGTAGAGGATGGCGGTGGAACCCATGGCATCCGAGCAACAAGGTGAGAAATAGGGTAGGTGGTGCAGCCTAGGTAGGATCCCATGCCACTGAGCCTCTTTCCCATCCCATTAAAGTCCTGGTGACCTCATTTGTCCTGCTAGATATTCCTCGAAAATTCCGAAGCGTGTTCTCTAGACGATATCATTAGCCTTTCACTTCTATCGTGTGTGTTTGCTCTGATGGTATGTGCTCTTGCATGAAATAAAATGTTCTTCATATGCATTACATGACATTTAATGCCACATCATGCAGGATTTTGCGCCTATGCTTTGATGATGCATGTCTCTCAGCGTACTCTGTGTGGTGACGTGCTCTGTCATAGTTAACCGGGTCCGCAGCCTATGTCACGTGCATGTCTTTCTCTTTTATCTCTTCTTGCTATTTATGCTTTCCTTTTCCTATTCCCAGTTCCCACGATGGCACCTCTGACTAGTAGCGTGAGACAAGCGGGCATACGCATTTCTACCTTGGTCGATGTTTTTGTCACAGTTGTTCCTCGAGACACTACACGCGTACAACTCGTAGGCCGTACGAGCGGATGCGTTGATAGGTGGTATGGGCAGACGAGGTGGACACGCTGACAGGTGGTACGGGCAAGGTCCGCCCGTACCATAGCTCGTTAAACCCTCTGTAGCCTTTACGTGCTTCCTCTCTTCTCCCATGTGCGTGAAAAAATCATTTAAATGACATTTATCACTTAGAAATATCATATTACTACATAATATGATAGTCCCAATTGATATATTAACAAAATACTTGATAATTCAGGATCCTATTGAAACAAGGACAAAAGGTGCACGCAGGCGCAGTAAAATACCAAAAATCCTACACTATTTAAGCAAAAACATAAGGTAAAACTTCTTCAAAAAGGACTCATCAACTTCCCCAAGCTACAATCTTGCTCGTCCCCAAGCAAGATGGTGGCTTATGGATAAGGTCATCATGTTCATGACGCAAGAGTCGTTACAATAAATGAGGCAATTTGAAGCATAATTACAATATCAGATATAGAACTGCATCGTGAGTTACATCACACTATCACACATCACATGAATTAGAGGCTTCCATACCTTTGGTATTAATAGTTTAGAAAAAGTTTTAAGATTGGGCATATTATAAAATCATCAAGTTCAATTAGATGAGCACTTGATTGAGTAATTAATAATTCATGATCATTGCATGAGTACCTTTTATCAACTTACACTTTTCCTTTTATTATAATTCTTTGATAGCAGAACCTCTTTCTTTTTCTTAACAATATCATTGGATCCTACTAATACTCTTCATGGCTCTTGTTGGTTCAAACGAATGACTATAATATGCTGCCAAGATTTCCTTCTCATAACTTATCAATACTTTGTTGGTGTGGAAAACCCTAAAATCATAATAGTGGTACAAGTATCATAGCACTCATCCTAATTTCATATATCTAAAACAATAATCATAAATCAAAATCTCTTCAAATATCATAAAGTCTCGAAATCTCATCAGATATAAATCTTTCCTTGGACCAAAGGAAGTTCATACTGCAACTAATGCAAATTCTAGAATTAAGAACCTAACAGGCATGCAGGAAAGTAAACTTGATAAAGCTAGAAAGTAGATTACAAGGCCCAAATAGATCCCCCAATCTTGTAATTAATCCATGAAAGATCACATAACTCCTTGTGAGTACCTATTCCTACATTGGGGTAAAGAAATCATCGTCCTCTTCCTCTTCTTCTGCTTTGAGGCTGGAAGCATGGGCAATACACACAAAACGAGTCGACAGTTCCGTAATGCTGAGATGTTGCTCTTTTATTATCTTTAAGAGCAGCTTCCTGTCATCAGCCATATCAACAATAATCTTAGTTAGGAATTGGACCCTACCATCGATGTCATCAACCTTTTTCTCAAGGTCTTTGCTCACCAACCAGTAGGAATGAATCCCTTCACCGATGGTCTCAAGACATGATTTGGAAAATATTTTTGAGGCTTATGATCTTATCTCAAATCCTGTCATGTTTCCCTTCTTTCTAGATTGAGGAACTAGGAGAATATTTGAGAGAAGATCCATGAAGGTTATACCTAAAAGGATTTGGTGGGTATTCTTACTTGTTCTTCCTTTGTTCCACATGCCTCAACATCTCCAGGTTGCATGGGAACATGTCCTCCCAATTGGGAAGTGGCACTACTTGAGCAGAGTCTAGAGTTTAAGAGGATGAAGAATCCCTTTCGGGTTCTCTTCCCCTAGATTTTTTCGCATGTGTCTCCTCCTTATTTTGTCCAGATCTGCTTGATGTGAAAAGGCTACATAGCTCTTGAATGATCAAGTGAGATCTGATACATGAGGATAAATTGGGAAAAAGGTAGAAGACAAACCCTAGTTTCAAGAGGCAAAAGAAAAATTAAGGAAGAGAAACAAAAACAAAAGGAAAAACAAGTCAAGAAAAAGGGTAGCCGAGGTTGGTGTCGGGCGTCAGTACGGGCGGGATCTTCTCGTACTGTGCAGCCATACCGGATGGTACCAACCTCTTTCGAGGCGTTAAGGTTTTTTTTCATTTTTTTAGGAAACAAAAGAGACAAAAAAGAAAGCTACAGAGAGCTTAATGACTTATCGTACAGTGGGAAGTGACTGTACGGCCCGGTCGTACCGACTCACAGGAAATCAAGCAAAATGCAGAACATGTACTGAGCATCTACCGACCTGCGATACGGGTGCATCCGATCATATGGTCTGCCCATACCGGGTTAGAAAATAGCTCAGTTCGATCAGGAGAGTGAAAGGAAAAATAAGAAAACTACCATAAAGACGGAAAAGGTTTCAAAAATGCAGAAGTGACGTAAAAGAGATTAGTAGGTGTTTGATTCATCATACCCTCGCTTGATGTATTCCTCGACCGTCACTAATGAGGTCATTTCCACCATGTTTACCTCTCCAACTCTATAGTGCTTTAAGCACTACCCATTAACTATCCAAGATAAATAGGGGACATTTCTTTTTTAATTTCACCGCTCCTGAAGGATATGCTTTGTCCACTTCATACGGGCCTTCCCACTTGGATCTTAATTTTCCTGCAATGATCTTTAGCCGATAATTGTAGAGAAAAACTTTAACTCCAAATTCAAATTCCTTATTTTGTATCTTTCTATCATGCCATTTTTTAACTTTTTCTTTAAATATTTTGGCATTTTCACAGGCTTCGTTTCTAAGTTCGTCTAAGGCGTGAATGTCCAAGAGACGTTTCTCCCATGCGGTCTTAAAATCAAAGTTCAAAGTTTTAATGGCCAAGTAGGCCTTATGCTCCAATTCTAAAGGAAGATGGCAAGATTTACCATAGACCATCTTATATGGCATCATTCCCATAGGATTTTTGTATTTCATGCGGTATTCCCATAAAGTATCGTTCAACGTCATAGCCCAATCCTTTCTTGACTTCCGCACCATCTTCTGAAGGATAAATTTAATCTCCCGGTTCAAAAGCTCAACTTGCCCACCTATTTGTGGGTGGTAAGGTGAGGCTACTCGATGCTCGACTCCATATTTATGAAGAATCTTCCGAAAAGTTTCTTTCATAAAACGATTTCCACCATCGATAATTAAAATCGAGGAATTGCAAACCTAGGAAAGTAATGTACTTGATCATCTTGATAGAAGTAGCTACATCTGCATGATAAGTGGGTATAGCTTCGACCCATTTAGTAACATTGTCAACATCAACAAAAATATGAGTGTAATCATTAGGGGTAGTCAAAGGACCCATGAAATCCATTCCTCAAAGGTCAAATGGTTCTATTATAAGGTTGTAGCTCATGGACATTTCGTGTCTTCTTCCTATGTTACTCATACATTGGCAAGCATCATAGTTCTTAACATAACTATGAGCATATTTAAATAAGGTTGGCCAATAGAATCCTGATTGTAAAACTTTACCTTTGTATGATCACAAGCATGGTGCCCCCCATAAGGATTATCATGGTAGGCTTTTATGATGGCGCTCATTTCGTAATCGGGTACACACTTCCTAATCATCCTATCAAGCCCATGCCTATATAAATAAGGATCATCCCAAAAGAAATATTTCAAATCATTAAAGAATGTCTTCCTCTCATTATAATTCATTCCCTTTGGTAGAAACTTACCCACAAGAAAATTATCATAGTTTACAAACTAAGGGTCGTGCGATTCTACTATAGCAAGATATTCACCAGGCATAGATTCATTAATGGGTATGGGATCTTATATTATTCCTTACATGTGTGATCGATGATCAACAACATGGTTATCCTTACCTCCTCTATCAACTATTTGCAAGTCATACCATTGTAACAATAGGACCCACTTAATTGTACGAGGCTTTGCATATTTCTTTGCTAAGAGATGTTTTAAAGCCTGATGATCGGTATGCAATATTACTTTGGAGTTTATAATGTAGTGTCTAAACTAATCACAAGCAAAAACAATGGCTATAAATTCTTTTTCGGTTGTTTTATAATTCTCCTGGTCTACATTAAAGACTCGACTAGCATTCTGCATAAAATTTAGGTTTAGGCCTTCTCTTTGTACAAGAATAGTCCCAATAGCAGAGTCACTAGTGTCACACATAATTTCAAATGGTTCATCCCATATCGGTGGTTGGATAATATGTGCGGAAACTAGAGCCTTTTTTAATTGTTCAAAAGAGGCCACACAACTTGACATGGGCATACCCTATAGATACTCGTGATCAGCATATACGGTCCAGCCCAGAAGAAGCCCACGATGTTGCTAAGGCCCAGTCGAGTTTCGGGTCTCCTATGAGACTTTGATTCCTTCTAGAACACGGCAAAGTATAAGATAGAAGTTTAAAGGGAAAATCCTAATATATAACCGACTCGGCCTGCTATCCCGATACCTAACCTATCTATATAAAGGCTGGGAGGAGGCAATATGCAGGATATTGGCAACCCTAGTTTCCACACCATCGCCAGATTGCATCTGCGCACCCCTGTAACTTTCGACTCCTCGATATTTCCAAGAGCAGACAAGCAGGAGTAGGGTCCTCTACGAGGCCTAAACCTTGGTAAACCTCGTGTCACCAATGTGCTTGTTTGCTAGCCGATCGATGCCTCTAGTGCTCCCTACTTCCTTGAACCTAAGTCCATTAATGATGGGCATTGATGAGTGAACCCCTTGTTAATTGGCACCGTATGTGGGAAACGGGAGTGCCGATGTTGCGACTTCCTTGGCCCCATCAATCGTGATCTACGACTCCGCAGCAGTGGAGACTCGCCTCCTTTTCGGTGCCTTCAACTTCACCGTCCACATGCCAGCCTCTCGCCCGGATTTCGAGTCCACGGACGATGGAATCGTCCTGGCGATCGGGAGCTTGCGCTTCCAAGTTGGTCAGCTGGGCACACTTCGCCTCCCTGATCAGCCGAATGTTCCCGCGATTGCTCCTGCATCGTGGATTCCACTGTCGATCGGCACACTGAGCGAGCTCAATGCCTTGACATTAGTCGGGAATACGGATAGCAGCAGCTGTTGTGAGTCCGATCTGGGTGCTCTGGCAATACAAGATGGAGCCTACGGCTCCGAATGTGAAAGATGTGGGAGAAACAGCTCCCCAGCCACTACATGTGCACCGTCATCAATACGGGCGGCAACGGCACTCAGGAAAACACCGGTACTAGCGGTGGTATCCCAGTCGCGAACGGTGGCCCCTCCAATAGCGCCCCCATCGACAACGGGCAAGCAGGCCGGCCTCCTGGCGATGGAACCATCCTAGAAGATCAGCTGCACTTCTCTACGAATGAACATACCTGAGAGCGCTTACTGATCAAGCTCAACGATGCTTAGTGGGCCCGCTGCAGGGAGGCCCTACAGGGCAACCCCCTACCACCAAACTCATCACAAGAGATGTTGATGGGTTATAACTGGTTGCTCAAGGAGGAGTTTAAGCGCCAACAATAAGTAATCGGCCATCTCGACATGCGCAGAAGGGCAGCGGACGCGTCGAGCCTCCGACGAGCTACGCTCTCTTCCATCGGAGGTTCCTCCTCTAGAGGCAACGATTAGGCAGCCGCCAAAAGACACTCTCGACTGTGTCAAGTACCTCGCCCAGGTCACTCTCCCCTGGTGCTCGATGCACAAATTGGAGGCTTCGAGATGAGTCACGTCTTCATGGATGGTGGTAGCGGCATCAACTTGATGATCACTAGCACCTAGCGTGCCATGCGGATCCCGTCCTCCTGCCTAGAAGTCTCTGACACAATGTTCCACGTCATCATCCCAGGTAAAGATGTATACCCCTTGGGCAAGATTAACTTGGACATCATCTTTGCCACGCCAGCTAACTTCAGGCGAGAACGCCTGGAATTCGAAGTCGTCGACTGGACCTCGCAGTACCATTGTATCCTCGGACGTGTTGCGTTCGCGAGGTTCATGGCGATGCCACATTACGCCTACCTATAGACGAAAATGCCAGGACCAAATGGCATAATCACCATCAGTGGAAACTTTGCCAAGTTAGACAGCTGCGACAGGGAATTCAACAGAATCTCCCAATCCTTCGGAATGCAGGAAGAGCTGGCAAGGCTAAAGGAGTTAACAGACAACAGGCTTCCTCCTCCTAGTAAGCCAAACACACCTGATCAATCCTTCGGCTCATCGGTGCACACCAAGGCGGTCCAGGTACATCCAATGGACCCGACCAAGACGGCCCTCATCGCCAACAACTTTAGTCCTGCATAGGAACTTGCTCGTCAAATTCCTCCGTGAGCGCTAGGAAATCTTTGCCTGGTGTCTAGCGGACATGCCAGGGTTCCCAGGGAATTCATCAAGTACTCACTCAATGCAAATCCTGAAGCAAGACCAGTGAAGCAGACAATACGTCGACTATCGGAGCCAAGGGCAAAAGCGGTCGGTATGGAAGTCAACAGAATCCTCGACGCTAACTTCATACGAGAAATCAAGGAAAGCACCTAGGTGGAAAACCCTGTACTTGTTCCTAAAAAGGACACGAATATCATGCGGGTGTGCGTGGACTTCACTTACTTGAACAATAATTGCGCAGAGGATCACTTCCCATTGCCGCGGATCCAACAGATAATCGATTCCACCGTGGGATGCGAGCGCCTCTGCTTCCTCGACGCCTACTCAGGATACCACTAGATTCGAATGAAGGAGCAGGACCAGTAAAAAATGGCCTTCATCACGCCCTTCGGTGTATTCTGCTACACAACAATGCCCTTCGGGCTAAAGAACACAGGGATCACCTACCAGCGGTGTATGCAGGCCTGCCTCAAGAGCTAGCTTGGCCACAATATTCAGGTCTACATCAACGACATCATCGTCAAAACCAAGAAGGAGGCCTCACCACTCGATGACCTTCGAGAGACCTTCGATAATCTTGACCGCTACCGGATCAAGCTCAACCCAAATAAATGCGTCTTCGGCATACCATCTAGGCAATTTCTCGGATACCTCATCTCCGTGAGGGGGATCGAGGCTAAACCGAAGAAAATAAAGGCCATACTGGCCATGGAGAAACCAAAGAACGTCAAAGGCGTCTAGCAAGTAGCTAGGAGAATCGCGGCACTCAGCTGATTCATTAGTCGAATGGGCAAGAAGTCACTGCCATTCTACCAGATCCTTTGCAAAGATCAAAAGTTCGAGTGGACAGAAGAAGCACAAGAAGCAATCAAAGACCTCAAGCGTCTATTTTATCCACTTCGCCGATGTTGGTAACACCTCGGGAAATGGAGCCCATGTTGCTATACATCCCCGCCACCAACCAGGTGGTTAGTACCGTGCTCGTAGTTGAACGATCCGAAGAAAACAAAGTCCACGGAGTACAACGCCCACTCTACTACCTCAGCGAGGTGCTCACTCCAACAAAACAGTGGTACCCACACTATCAGAAGCTAGCATACGGTGTCTTCATGACAGCTCGGCGACTATACCACTACTTCCAGGAGCACCCCATCATTGTGGTGAATGACGCTCCACTAATGCACATCCTCAACAACCCTGACGCCACCGGACGAGTCGCGCTTTCGGGGATAGAATTGTCTCCACGAGACATCACATACGAGAATCGAGACGCGATCAAGTCGCAAGTACTCCTGGACTTCCTCATTCACTAGATGGAGAACCAGCTCACTGACACGCCAGACATGTCATGTCTGTGGACAATGCACTTCGACGGATCAAAACATCGAGAAGGAGCTGGCACTGGCATCATCATGACATCCCCACAAGGTGACAAGATGAGGTACGTTTTGCGAATGCAGTTCCGCGCCTCCAACAATGGCTGAATACGAGGCCTTGCTACATGGGATGCGGATGGCCAAAGCCTGTGGCGCAACACGACTCGTCATGTATGACGACTATAAGCTGGTAATGAATCAAACCATGAACCAATGCAATGCCATGAGCGACAACATGATCTCCTACCGCAACCTCTATGATGCACTCGAAGGAGACTTTGATGGCTGCGAACTGTGGCACGTTGGCCATGAGAGCAACGAAGAGGCCGATACACTTGCCAATATTGGCTCCATCTGTGCCCTGGTGCCACCTGGAGTATTCCTAGAGAAAATCTATGAACGCTCCATCAAGCCAAAGATTCTAGAATAGCCAACCAACACGTCAAAGGACTCGGGGGCTACGCCACCCGATGAACTCCAAACACTTGAAGATAAGGGGCAAGAGACAGGACCCGAAGGCCCCATGGAGGTCATGATGATCGAACCATCCTAGACGCAACCATACATCACATACCTGCTCAGCAAAAGGCTACCAGATGACCCGACAGATGTGCATCATGTAGCGCGACGATCCAAGGCTTTCGCCATCATCAACATCGAACTATATAATCATAGCATCACATGAGTCTTTCAACGATGCATCTCCAACGGAGACGGGAGAGCCATCCTCCTTGATATACACGAAGGCACTTGCGTCCATCATGCCAGAAATCGTGCCCTCATCACCAAAGCTCTACGAGCTGGATTCTACTGGCCAACGGCAATGCGCCACGCTAAGGACATTGTACAGAGGTGCAATGCTTTCCAAAGATTCACGGACAAACCGCACACACCTGGAGCAAAGCTTAGGCCAATACTCGTGGATGGCCCTTCGTGCAATGGGGACTCGACATGGTTGGCAAGCTGAAAAATCTTCACCTAGAAGATACGTCTACCTCTTCCTCCTGGTCGACAAGTACACCATGTGGATTGAGGCCATGCCGGTGACAAACCAATCGGGGGCCACCGTCGTGAAATTCTTCGAGTCCATCGTCTTACGATTCGGGGTGCCACACATCATCATAACCGACAATGGAACTAACTTCACCTTGAACAAATTCTAGGATTTCTACGAAAACCTAGGAATCAACATCAGCTACGCCTCGGTAGCACATCCTCGGACCAACGTCCAAGTCGAAAAGGCCAATGGCCTTGTCTGCAGCGGCATCAAGAAAAGGCTCCTCCGACCACTCGAAAGAGCTACTGGGTGTTGTCCTGAGGAGCTACCGTCGGTACTATGGAGCCTGCACACAACTCCAAATAGCGGCACAGGCTATACTTTGTTCTTCATGGTACACGGCGCCGAGGCAGTACTACCTGCAAAAGTACGCTACAAAGCCCCAAGGGTCGTAGCATATACTGAGGCGGAATCAACTACCGCACTCGAAGAATCTATCGACCTCCTCAATGAAGAACGTGAAATAGCAGCGGAATGATCTGCGATCTACCAGCAAAACCTCCGCAACTACCATAGCCGAAGGCTACACCCAAGGTCCTTCGTTGAAGGAGACCTCATCATCCGACTAAAGCAGCAAGGATACCGCAAGCTCAAGTCCCCTTGGGAGGGACCTTATGTGATTACCGAAGTAATCCCAGGTGACGCCTACCTCATTAAAGACGTAGAAAGTGGAGTTGCATACTCCAACCCCTGGAACATCACGTAGCTGCGTTGTTTCTACCCTTAGATATTTTTACTTTACAAATAAGGCTATTCAGCCCGGCTACTTAGCCACACATTGTATCTCCTGATATTCTACGCATAAATAAAGCTAAATGCCTCCAACCTTCTGTCTCTATTTTTAATTGCAATTACATCACTCGGGGGCTACGCCACCCTTTCTACCTCGTTACACGAAGTAGCTGACATACTATTAATCGAACCCTTGATAAACCCAACCTAGCTGCAACGCACCTGACAGGTTGGCAAGGTGCTAAGCTAAGTATGTGTCAGGCTAACGAAAAGGCACTGTAGAGTACAAGCTACTCGAAAAATACACAAGCTAGCAAGGTTTACATAAAATGGGTAGAAAAAACACCCAATTTAATTATACGAACTTTACAACACCTATACATATCTGTGCAGGTCCAAAACCTACTCTACTGGCGTAAAAGGAGAATGTTGGTACGCTCCTCGAACAACTCGATGATGTCCTCGGCTGGTTGATCAACCACATGATAATGGGGCACCATATTCCACACCATCCCCTACGGTGGGGGTGGCATGCCAGCAGCAACAACAACCATATCCAGATCGGGTGGATGCAAGCGCACAAGCGCTAGTACAGTCTTGGCACCCATGACTAGCTGTTGTCGCACGCACTCGTGAACTACGCCGGCATCCTGGAACTTCTTCAACAGAGCTAACAAGCTTGACGACACAACGTCCAAGGGAAACATTACCCGAAAGATGTGCATTAGGCACGACTGTGCCTTCTTCAAATAAAGCAACACCTGCGACACATGATCCTGCAATGTTGCCAACACGACTGCGCGATCCCGGTCGACCCAAAAGTACCCGCTAGCTTCTAGCTGCTCCTGGGTCAAGAAGTTTAGCCAAATAGCGAATCAGTCTCTCTCTTCCTGCGGAAGGCGAGTACTAGCAACTGCAAACAGCAGTAACCAGCATAAGGGCAAATCGCCGCCACAAATGGCTAGAAAAGGAGAAGAAACTAAGGAAACTAACACTTCAATTGCTCATTCAGTTGAACCACCTCGGCCAGACGATATTTCTCATGTTCACTAGCTTTTCGGCTTTCGACTTCCACACGTCAGCGCTACCACGGATCATGGGCATCTCTCGCTCCAAGTGTTTTATGCAATCACGCAATCGAGACAGCAACAACAATTCCTCCACCTTTGAACATGGTTGCGCCACAAGTTCATCGGTGGGAGGTGTTTCAGACGAATCACTCGAAGGACCCTATCCAAGCAGAGGAACAGACGGATAAGAGCAACCATTCAAAATAACACGAATCATAAAAGCATCGAGTTTAGCAAGTTTCAAAGGAGACACCTCATACATTCGATCCGGATTACGGACGTAGTATAGCTCCTTTTCCCTAGTAGACCCAGGTTATCGAATCCTCGGGAAGCGAATGCGTAGTGAAGTTACTTTAACGGACCTTCGGGAGTTTTAGAATTCCTTTTATGTTTTTACCGGACCAGTAGCTTGCGTCTTTTTATTGTTGTCGATGATGGAGAGAGAGGGCCTAGGGCATTCGGTTTCACCTGTAGCTGTGCAAAACATCTTATGGAAATAAAAGATAGAAATAAAGTATGCGTGTACTTGTTAGAGCAAGAGAAATTATATGTGGGTAGTGCATCCATAATTGCTATTGCCTCTACAACTACTTATAGCAATAACCTATTAGTCTCATCCATAAAAGAAAGAGAACTAATGATATGCATAGTGATGTCACCGTTAATCCCAAGCAAATCCCTCACATACAGCCGTACTACCCCTTCTATCACTGGGGTTCCCAACATGCAGATCAGTCATCACTCATAATCCCTATACCTGGCTCAACCCTCGGGCTCTTGGGTACCTGACAAGTCCTTGGACTGAGGCAAGAGAGGATACAATAATCATCATGTCAGACAAAATAATACACGATCCCATCTATGATAAATCACATGCACAATTGCTACATGGCTAGGCCGAAGCCCTTAGCCCAAGGAGAATTACTCACACATAGAGATGAGATCAACAATCACAAACATTGTAATGAAAATCATAAGATTGATAGCAATAGTCTTACAATGTCTCTAATCGGAGAAGAGATTTGCTATTACAACTGGTAGAATATGGCTATGGAGATGGAGAAGGGTTTGGAGATCTAGAGGCGGCTAGAGATCTGTGGCAGAGACTTTTTGGCGAGGTCTGGCTTGTTTTCTCGTCGCACGGGCCTTCTTTATATAGGGATCCCTTCACAAAAGTTGTTCTGTTTGACCTAATAGTGGTGGCGCCAACTATACGACCGGAGCTATATGGTCAGAATTTTTGCTCTGGCCATATAGTTGGTCGTTAAAGCGTCTGGCTTCGTTGTTCGGCTCCTGGTTTCTTCTGGTTGTTGGAAATCTCGTATCATTGACTTTAATGTAGTGATTCCCTCCTTTAGACGACATTATCTGTGCAGGAAAAATACAAAAATAAAGGATTGCATATCCCTCTGAATATTAGCATTACTGGCAGGGTTTAGAGAGATATTTCATCAAGAATATGAGTAATATCCAGTTTAAATGTGGACATAGATGGCTATATTTCAGAGGCATCAACCTCCCCAAGCTTAAACTTGATTGTCCCGAGCAAGAAAATCAAAATCAAAAAGGAACCTAGCATTTAATCTAAAATAATGAGATGGTGATCTTACTCATGATTAGTAGTCTCATGTTTCGTCCACCTTATAAATCTGAAAAACTCCAGCATAGGTAGAGTAACGGCAAGCATATCATACGGGTTTCATGCATCCTTATAGTGAAGCAAAATTATTGTAAATATGGATGATTCAAATGAGTAAATTTTATTCCATGTCAAGTAATCAACTCATAGGCTTACCTTTGAACAGTAAAGTATAATCATGTAAATTAAGAGTGTGAGAGTTGTCATGAAAACCATATATACTAGAGTATCTCAATTCCCACATCAATGAATCAAGACTTTGAAAGCACTACTTTTCTATTCATTGTCCTTCAAGAATTTCAGTTTTTAAGTAATTGAGAGCATGCCAAAGATTTTTATTAGTTTATCGGGCTATGATGGACACTCGGGGCATCACTAAGGTTTTTATTTCTTTTGCATAATGATTACTCATAATATCTAGAGGAGTGATTCCATCATGATTACAGCTACCCGAGAGTGCCAAGAATCTTACCCACTATAGCATTGCTGCTACAAGTGTATAATTAACTCATAGCCGGAATCTAGGAGTTTCCTACATGAAGATCGTTCGTAGGCCATGGAGTTGGTGGCATACCATGAAGTTTGACATGCATAAAGCTATATCATTCTTATGATTAACAAGTCAAACTTTGGCATGCTCACAAAAACTGCTAAACATTAATTCAATCGAACAAATACTTTTAAAGAGAGTTATCAAGTCAATTAACATTTTTAGTGGTGGTGAGTGTCTCTAGAAATAAACCTTCAATACTAAGCACTACAACACCAAGCCTTTAATTGTGAGACTTTTTCTTATTACAATCATTTAGCAATTTTTAGGCAAGACTTGGTTAATTACGAGAGCTGGAACAAAATGAGCCCAATTAAATAACCATGCAAATGATAATCTTACAACGATACAAAGACTCACTCCACCAAAAGGATATCTCAACATTTACTACTAACTAGCATGGGTTTCTCAAACTTCAAAAGCGGGGAGTCATAAGGCTTACCTCTCATGTTTGGTTCCACTTCTCTATTCCTTTTTATTTGTTTCTTGGAATCTCAAAGCCGATCACGCTCCTGCAAATATATGAAGACCTCGAGCCGCAAAGAAAATAGAGAGGGAAAATATGGAAAAATGGAGAAATCTTTTTGTGATTTTTAGGAGAGGGAATTTAAAGAATAAAAAATTTGCGGCAAAGCTCGGCTAGAAAATCTTAAAAATAAAGAACTTAGAAATAAAGTGTTGGGGAAACCAACACGAGTGCTCATAAACTCAAATAAAAGTGCAACCTCGAAATAAATAAAAGAAAATAAACGCCAAATAAAGATACATGAGGAAATTTCCCCAAGCTTAGGCTTTTGCAAGCCCTTCAAATCATTGTGGTGGCGGGAAAAATTCGTTACTCCAGTTCACAAATTGAGTTGAGAGGCTACTTGTTGATTCTCGGAGGTTCAAAGAGAGGTTGTGCATCCTCTCCATAATCCCTCCAAGTCATTGGAAATCTTGGTATGTGGCGAACCGGGTTTGTGAATCCAGATCCCTCTCGAAGATCAGCTGACCTCCGTTTCCCAACTGGTAAAACTTGCTGAACTGGGTCTCCATCTACAATAATTAAGGCTGAGGAAATTAGTGAAGTGATCAAGTGTGTCAAATTTTAAGTAGTAATGTAACAATTTTGAGCAACATGAATTTTTGAGAAAGAAAGAATTCCCAAGGATAAGAGAGGAGATAGTTTTTCGTAAATACTCACTTTGGTTTTGAATCTAAGTTTTTGATCGGACGTCCATTCTAACTAGGGTCTCCTATGGTCAGGATGGCTCTGATACCAACTTGTCAACACCCGGATTTTTAATCCCAGATGCCCGTTATGCCATACCTCGCAATCCCAGGATTACCATTTTTGCGAGACATAATGGATTGGATATCACAGTACATCATCCATTACAAACCATACATAAGGTCTTACACAAATAAGGATCTTATGATCCGGTCTTAATACAACAAGCAGCGGAAATAAAAGATAAGCATAGCAGTGGGGTCCATCTTTAGGGGCACAAGTAATACTGACGAAAGCAGATAATCCTAGTTATCATAACCGTCTTGCTGGCCATCATCTTGGTAGTCTCCTTCATAGTCTGGCCATGAGAATAGCCGGGGACAAAAGCCATGAGTACTCTATAAGTACTCGCAAACTACCACTAACAAGTAGTATAATTCTAAGTTAAAGTGCTAAATCTAAGTTTAACTATAAGGTTAACTTTGAAACCTAAGCTGAGTTCTGGAGCAAAGAAAGATAAAATAAAGTTCTAGAATCACTTAAGTTGGGAAGCTATTTTCATAAACACAACCCTGTTGTGGTCAAGTCAAGATTCATCATTCCTTTCATAAGTTATTTTGAAAACATCTGACAACAAAACAGTATGGCCATTCCAACTGTCCATAACTGCGGACGCGGCTATTCGAATAGTTTGACACTCTGTAGAGGTGGTACACTTCCACCACAAGATTCGATACATCTGTCAGGGATAACCCTGAATCATCACACTTAGTATGCAGATAATCAAACATAATCTTTCCTTTTACACACCCTAGTATAAGCACCTCTCCTATGAGCATGGCCTCCGAACCATGACCATTAGTCATCTTGGGCACTGCATAGGTGGACAACATTGAGAGGTAGCCTCTGCTCAAACCTCTCCCGCGAGGGAACTAATACTAATGCATATAAATTTCTGGCTAAGCCTTACCCAATTCAGGTAGTGTGGTTGTACGGTAAATTTGGAATGGTATCGCGTCCGAATCCAACCATCAGATTTATAAAAGGGCTAAGGCTCATGCCTCAACATTTTCATCATCATAAACCATTTGTGTTTCTCAACACCTGTCAAAACATCTCAATAGAATGACTCATCATTCCAAGGTTTTCATAATTCATTTTCACCAATTGTTCCCATCTAAAGTGACTCAAGTTTTGATCTACTCTAAACTAGTAAGTTAAGAGTGTTCACTAAGGTGTAAAGATGATGGGTTCAATCTCATGCCACAAAATGACATCTAAAGCTTATCTAAATAGGTCAAGTTTTATACTCTTTATTCTACCTTCAAAACAAGTAAGGGGCTTTGTGTAAAGTAAAGGAAGTAAAGCTTGTAAGGTAATACTTGGGGTAGTAATAGTCAAAGTGGTGTGACCAAAGCATGCCTAAGGCATCTTTTCTCATTCATCTAGCTTAATTCTAGCTTGCTAACAATAGCTTGCCTTGATTGGTGAAGTGGTTTAAGTTTTCTTCTTCTTTTTCTTGGTAGAACTCCTCCTCGTAAGCTTGGTCGGTACTATCTTCTATAAATACATACGGAGTACACAATCACCAAACAATACTTAACTAGTCTAATTAGTACTCTAAGGCACACAATTGATGATCTATTATCATCACAAGCATCACAAGTTTTATTCCATAGTTTCCTCCTTTTTATTTTAGAAAAGTAATTTCTACTCATTGAAAAATTAACTAAGATTTAATGTTCACCACTTAAAATATGGGATCATGTGGACACATGTCATCACTACATATTCTAACACGTGGGAATGTAATTTAAGGGTTGGATCATAACTATTTTGGTTTAAGTTCATTATTTAATGATTTAAAGTGACTAGAAATGCTTATATAGCATTATTTTGGTACTAGTCCAAAGTCACTGCCTATAAATCCTAATATTATTACATATTCAGATAGGTATGATGAAATGTGATTTTTGAGAGTTGGAATCAACTCAAAAGCTAACTTGGTTGATTTTATAAAAATGTTGCAAGGTATAAATGCTTCTGTTTTATTATTTTTACTAGGAGAGATCTATAACTCTAAATGAATTAAATCCAACTGGCTTGGATAGATCTTTTCAGTATCTTCCTAACAAAATTTGAATCACTTCATTTGGATTTGTAAATCTCTCTGAATTGAATTTTGAATTAAGGGATAGAAGTAAGTTTAAACTAAAAAGAAAAATCCTAATTCAAGCTAACTGGGTTGCGCGGGAAACGCTAACGGGCCGGCCCAGTGTCACTCCGCAGCGCGGGGATCAACTGACATGGGGGGTCCACCAGTCAGCGGCTCATAATGAGTGAACCAGTACCGGGCCATGTGGGACGTTGGATTAGAGTGGGGATCAACGACTGGGGATCGTCGTCGATGACGGACCTGTCACCGGCGAGCTCTAACCCTAGCGGATCAGTGGGGGTGCATAGGGGGCATACCAGGGCTCCAACAATGATGGCGAGGCGGGCAAACGGACTGGTGGTCGACGGCGAGCTCAGGGACGATCGAGGCAGCTCTGGGGGTGGTCGCAATCAGCAGCTCCCTTCTCCTCTAGAGGCGGCCTGCTCCGGTAAAATTTCGGCGAGCTGCTGCTCCCTGTGCTTCGGCTAGAGGTGTGGGACGATCAGTGAGGTGAGAGGAGTGGAGAGGTGTGCTACAAACGGCTGGAGGTGCCCTCCTTTTATAGGCTCGATGACGAGACCGAGAGGGATGGGCAGGCGACGGTGGCGACATGGCTACAGGCTGCTAGCGGCATGGCTGAGGGTGGCGATCGACGCGCGGTCTCCTGGCGATGCTCTAGGACTTTAATGCGAGCTTAGGGGCGGTGGTAAGCGGTCGGGAGGAGCTGGCGCTCTGAGCAGCAGAGGCGGCGGCTTCGACGGCTAGCGGTGGCTATGAGGCATTGGACGGTGAATGGGGGTGGCTGGCGTGCTCCCTGGGTCATGGCGACGCGGTGGGCGCGGGCTGCGGCACTTGGCGGCGTGTGCCAGTCTTGGCGGTGCCGATGCGTGCTCATGGCGTCTGGGCAAGTGGGTTTTCGGTGGTCCACAGCTTGGGCTGGCTCGAGGAGGAGACATTGGGTGGCGGTGAGCTGCTGGCTAGCTGCTAGACATGGAGAGAGAGGGGGAGGTGGTCTACTGCGACGGCGACCAAGTTGGCCGGCGAGGTGGTGCTCGGCATGGCATGGCAAGGTCACTAGGGGGTAGGGGAGTGGGGTGTAATTGCATGGTTAGATCATTAGGAGATAATGGGAGCAATGAGGGTCAAATGGGAGACAAGTTTGGCCAGAACACTATTTAAAATAGTGAATTTTGTTTTGTTTGAATTCTTCCTGCCAAGTGTTTGATGAAATGGCCGCATGAACTTTACTTTTGAATTTTTGGTTCAAAATATTTGAGTGATCTCCACTAGTACTAGGTAGTCTCTGGTTGCAAGGGTTTTGAAAATTGAACTTGTTTGAGTGGTTTTTGAAATAGTGGGATCTTCCCATATGAAATAGATTCAATTTTAAACTGTTATTTAAAATTAGTATTTGATTGTTTTTATCATATCACAAGGTGGGCCTTGGTACCTCATTATGTGTACTAGCAAGGGGTGTAAAGATCCACAAATGTTTCAGTTAGGTTTTGAGTACTAGGAATACCCAAAGTAGGCATGATAGTTAATTTGGCCAAAAATGACCATTCACTCCAATTATTCAATTTGAGTTGTTTTTCTTTGAGAAAAGTTTGGGAATGATTTAGATGATGTTTATTTCACCTAAGAATCATTTTACAAGCAATGGATCACTTAATCATGGCAATTCAAATCAACTCCTAATTTACATGCACACACATATGAATGCTTTCATATTTTTGATTGGAAAAGTTTTTGTTAACCCTAATTTTGATGATTTGGATCTTGATCACTTGGATTAAAGTTTTGGGATGTTACAAACCTTCCCCCCTTAAACAAAATCTCGTCCCGAGATTTACAAAGAAAACTAGGAACTAAAGAGATATGGGAACTTTGTCCTAATGTAATCTTCGTGCTCCCAAGTGGCTTCCTCCTCGGTATGGTTGCTCCATTGAATCTTGAGAAATTTGATACTCCTGGTCCTGGTGGTTTTGTAAGCTTCTTCCAAGATACGGATAGGTACTTCACAATATCTCAGGTCCTTGTTAATCTCCACAGCTCTGTGATTGATGTTCTTGAAAACTTCATTCTTCTCCGGCACTTCTAGGCATGTGCGAAGTAACGAGATATGGAACACATTGTGGATGGCTGACATCTCTTCAGGTAGTTCCAGTTGATAAGATACTTCTCCTCGACGGTTCAGAATTTTGAATGGCCCGATATATCTGGGGGCTAACTTTCCTTTCAGACTAAATCGTTGGGTTCCTTTCAATGGTGAAACCTTGAGATATACAAAATCTCCGACATTGAAAGTCAGGTATCTCCTTCTCTTGTCGGCATAGCTCTTCTGTCTGGATTGGGCGATCTTGAGGTGCTCACGGATTTTGTGAACCTTCTCTTTGGCTTCTCGGAGAATGTCAGGTACAAAGATCTAACTCTCTCCTGCTTGCGACCAATTCAAAGGGGTACGACACTTCCTTCCGTATAGGAACTCAAATGGTGTCATCTGCAAACTAGCTTGATAACTGTTTTTATATGAGAATTCTGCGAAAGGCAGGAAGTCTTCCCCTTTTGATCCGTACTCCAACACACAAGCTCTAAGCATATCCTCTAAGATCTGGTTGACTATCTCAGTCTGTCCATCTGTTTGCGGATGATACGCGGTGCTGAAGTTCAACTTGGTGCCTAATCCTTCCTAGACTTTCTGCCAAAATCTCGAGGTAAACTGGGTTCCTCGATCTGATACTATGGTCTTGGGGGTTCCATGCAGACTAACAATCCTAGCAATGTACAGTTCTACTAGCTTCGCACTCTGGTAGGTAGTCTTGACAGGTATGAAGTGGGCTACCTTGGACAGTCTATCAACTATGACCCAGATTGAGTCATTTCCCCTACTGGAAGTAGGCACCCAGTGATAAAGTCCATTCCGATGGAATCCCATTTCCATTCCGGAATCTGCAATGGTTGCAACAATCCTGCAGGTCTCTGATGTTCTGCTTTGACTCTTTGACAGATGTCACACTTGGCGATGTAGCTTCCGATTTCACTCTTCATCTTGTGCCACCAAAATTGCTCTTTCAAATCCTGATACATCTTCATTCCTCCGGGGTGGATAGAATAAAGAGTATCATGAGCTTCCTTCATGATAACTTGCTTCAGTTTCGAATCCGCTGGCACATAGATACGTCCTTTGTACCACAACACTCCTTCTTCTTCTTCTTCTTAAGTGAATCTAGGTACCTTTCCTGTACCAATACGACGTTTGATTCCGTCGATACTTTCATTCCCTTTCTAGGCTTCCTTATTTTGGCTAATCAAAGTGGGTTGAAGTTTAATGCTAGCTAAGAATCCTTTGCTAACCAATTCAGTCCTGAACTACTCTAACTCCTCATACAAACTTGGTTGCTTCTCCTTGATCATGGTGTTTATCCTACACGGTAATCTGCTAAGAGCATCCGCTACCACATTGGCTTTGCCGGGGTGATAGTGAATGTCAAGGTCATAATCCTTGATTAACTCTATCCATCTCCTTTGCCTCATATTCAGCTCCTTCTGAGTGAAAATATACTTCAAGCTCTTGTGATCTGAGTAAATCTCATGGTGATTACCCATCAGATAATGACGCCATGTCTTCAATGCCAGCACTACGACTACTAATTCAAGATCATGGGTCAGATAGTTCTGCTCATGCTGCTTCAGTTGTCGAGACAAATACGTTATGACTTTGCCTTCTTGCATCAATACACATCCGGGACCAATCTTGGATGCATCACAATATACATCAAACGGCTTCTTGATGTCTGGCATGATCAAAATTGGGGCTGATATCAATCTCTTCTTCAGCTCCTAGAAACTGGCTTCACACTTGTCAGTCCATTCAAACTTCTTGTCCTTCTTCAACAATTGGGTCATGGGTCTAGCGATGCTCGAGAATCCTTCGACGAACTTGCGGTAGTATCCCGCTAATCCGAGAAATGCACGAACTTGGGTTTGAGTGGTTGGGGATTCCCCTTCTTCGACATCTTTGATCTTGGTGGGATCAACAGAGACTCCTCCGGCAGACACAATATGTCCTAGGAATCCTACTTCTTTCAGCCAAAACTCACACTTGCTGAATTTGGCATATAACCGATGCTCTCTTAGGGTTTCTAGGATTATTCTCAGATGTTACTCATGCTCTTCTTCTGACTTGGAGTAGATAAGGATGTCGTCGATAAATACAACTACAAACTTATCTAGGAAATTCATAAAGATCTTATTCATGAGGTTCATGAAATAAGCAGGGGCATTGGTTAATCCAAAAGACATAACCGTATACTCGTATAAACCATAGAGAGTAGTAAAGGCGGTCCTCGGAATATCCGTTGCACGAATATTAAGTTGGTGATAACTAGTCCTAAGATCAATCTTTGAGAATACCTGGGCTCTAGTCAACTGATCAAATAGATCCTCTATCTTTGGCAAGGGGTACTTGTTCTTGATGGTGACGTCAATCAACTTTTTGTAATCTGTACACAGACGGTTGCCTCCATCTTTCTTGTTGATGAATAACACTGGTGATCTCCATGGCGATGCGCTTGGCTGAATCAAGCTTGTTGCTAACATGGCATCTAACTGCTTCTTCAACTCAACTAACTCTGAGGGGTTCATGCTATAGGGTCTCTGGGCTATGGGTTTTCTGGGGATTAGTTTGATAATGAACTCAATATCCCTATCCGAGGGCATACCTGGCAATTCATCTAGGAATACGTCGGGGTATTCACAGACTGCTCTGACTTGGTCTATGGTGGGTAGGGCTAGACTCTTGTTGCACTTGAATTGACGGGGTAAGGTTTCAGAGATATGTTCTACTGTTACTCCAGACCTACTGGTCATGGTGATGGCTTTCTTAGCACAGTCTATCAGTCCTTTATGCCTTGACATCCAGTCTATACCTAGTACTACTTCCAATCCTTTGGTTCCAAGTACTATTAGGTTGGCATAAAAATCTATCCCATGTATTCTGATAGGCACAGCTTTGCAAATTTTTCTAGCTTTTGTAGTTGAACCGGGGAATTGAACTATCATGACATGCTTCAGGTGGGTTGGGTGAATCTTACTAGTGCATGCAAATTCTTCGATGACAAATGAATGCGATGCTCCCGAATCAAACAATACTCTTGCTAAAAACTGAGTTGATAGAAAACATACCCAACACTACATCTTGCGCTTCTTGGGGTTCTTCTGCGTTCATGTGGAAGAGACGACCGTTGCGGTTGTGAGGGTTCCCTGGGGCAAACCTTCTTCCTGGTTGAACACGACGCTGCTGTTGAGCTGGGGCATTCACAGTGGCATTGGCGGTAGTCTTCTTGGGACACTCATTGGAGTAGTGACCCTTCACTCCACACTCGAAACAAGTGATCTGGGACTTGTCCTTTGCTGCTATAGGCACAACATTGCTACCAGTTCTGGGTGCAGTGTTGTTGTTGTTCTTGCTCTTGGGAGGTGCATGGTTGAAATTGTTGGCGTTGCCGGAGTTGTGATGGTTTCCTCCGGACTTCACATTGCCTCCGCTATGGTTGGGGTAGCTTGGGCGAGACATTGGGGGTCAGTTGTTCCTTGGTGCATATCCTGGTGAGGGGTTGGGACGGTACTTCTGGTGACTGCTGGATCCTGATTGCTGCATCATATGATGTTTGCGGTTGTCGTTTGCCTGATTAATCTTCCCTTCCATCTGAATGGCAGAGTCGACTAGCTCTTCGAGAACCTGAAAACAGATGTTGACGAGGACAGTCTGCATCTCATCATGCAGTCTGTTCAAGATTCTCTCCTTCTTCTTGGCCTCCGTGTTGATCTCATCAGGTGCATATCTGGCAAGTGACAGGAATCTGTCATGGTACTCCACCACATTCATTCTTCCTTGCTTCAATTCGTGGAACTCATCTCTCATTCGGTTGACTAGACGCTGTGGCACGGGGTTGCGGCTGAACTTGACTTTGAATGCTTCCCATGTCATAACCTGACCATGGTTCACATTGTGGATACTATTCCACCAAGCTCTTGCATCTCCTGCCAGATAGTGGGTGGCGAAGAGAACTTTCTTGTTTTCATCAACTCCTGCAACTTCTAGGTTGTTTTCCATTGTCTGTAACCAGTCATCAGCAACTAATGGGTTTTTAGATTGGTTGAAGATTGGGGGATTGGTATTCTAATTTTTTTTTAGTTTGGATCCATGGTGATCCTGATTTCCATGCCCTTATTGTTGAGAGCCATCTGGGCGATCTGCTACAATGTTGCTAAGTTAGCTTGGCGTTCTGCCCTACTTGCTTCTCTGTCTGCGATGAGATTCTGCAAGATCTGCAGCATTGGGTCCTGCGACGAACTGCTTCCTCCTTGGTTTCCACGAGTCATCTGAAGATTGAGGTAGATAAAGGGGTAAGAGGGAAATTCTAAGGTTCATAGTTTTGGTTTCAAGCTAAACTTTGAGTTAGACTCAGGTTTTTCAACTAACTCCATTTCATTCTTGCAAACAAACACACGATACAACACACACCACAACAAACAAAGGAAAACAGATGGTTTGAAGAACCATTCTGCAAGCTATGATATAGTGGGACCGATACATCTCATGCTACGACAGTGCTCTAGTGCATCTACTCATCGTCGATGAAGTCGGAGTCCTCATTGTTAATGTAGAAGTCCATAGCATCCTCCTCCAGAAAGTCATCATCGTTGCTGAGGAAAGAATCCATGTCTCCTGGATGTCTTCACCCTCATCTTCTTCTTCCTTGGCGGCAAGCTGAGCTTCCTGCTCCTTGACGGTCTTCTCGAGGTCGGCCACCTTCTTGCGAAGACGGGCGATGGTGCGATCCTTCTTGGCACGCTGGTGGCAAAGAGACTGGAGGTCCTGGACGAGCAGTGCGAAAGTCTAGGCCTTCTAGTCGGCAATGGCACGGTTCTGGTTGGCTAACTCCCTGGCATTGTCCAGTTCCTGCTGTCTGTTGTGCAGCAAGGAGTCAAGATTCTCCACTTGACGCCTCAACTCTGGGTGACTTGGCATCTCCATCGGCATTCCCATGAAGTCACGTCTTGCATAGTGAGCAAAACGGGTTCCTTGGATTTTGTTGACGCTGAGGGCACATAGACGTGCGAGAGCTTCATGCATTGCTCTGGCTAATCCATCTAGCCAGTTGTTCTCTCTCACGGAGAACTGGATTCTCCCGGATGTTGGTGCTTCGATGCTTCCTCTAAGATCAGCGGTGACTAGCAACTGTAAATCTCCTCCTGGGGTCCTGGAAGTTGAGCTCCAAGAAACTCCGGATGTGGGCGTCCCATTAACTCCGATAGTGAATCCAGATCCCTCTCGAAGATCAGCTGATCTCTGTTTCCCAACTGGTAAAACTTGCTGAACTGGGTCTCCATCTACAATAATTAAGGATGAGGAAATTAGTGAAGTGATCAAGTGTGTCAAATTTTAAGTAGTAATGTAAGAATTTTGAGGAACATGAATTTTTGAGAAAGAAAGAATTCCCAAGGATAAGAGAGGAGATAGTTTTTCGTAAATACTCACTTTGGTTTTGAAACTAAGTTTTTGTTCGGACGTCCATTCTAACTAGGGTCTCCTATGGTCAGGATGGCTCTGATACCAACTTGTCAACATCCGGATTTTTAATCCCAGATGCTCGTTATGCCATACCTCGCAATCCCAGGATTACCATTTTTGCGAGACATAACGGATTGGATATCACAGTACATCATCCATTACAAACCATACATAAGGTCTTACACAAATAAGGATCTTATGATCCGGTCTTAATACAACAAGCAGCGGAAATAAAAGATAAGCATAGCAGTGGGGTCCATCTTTAGGGGCACAAGTAATACTGACGAAAGCAGATAATCCTAGTTATCATAACCGTCTTGCTGGCCATCATCTTGGTAGTCTCCTTCATAGTCTGGCCATGAGAATAGCTAGGGACAAAAGCCATGAGTACTCTTTAAGTACTCGCAAACTACCACTAACAAGTAGTATAATTCTAAGTTAAAGTGCTAAATCTAAGTTTAACTATAAGGTTAACTTTGAAACTTAAGCTGAGTTCTGAAGCAAATAAAGATAAAATAAAGTTCTAGAATCACTTAAGTTGGGAAGCTATCGTCATAAACACAACCCTGTTGTGGTCAAGTCAAGATTCATCATTCCTTTCATAAGTTATTTTGAAAACATCTGACAACGAAACAGTATGGCCATTTCAACTGTCCATAACCGCGGACGCGGCTATTCAAATAGTTTGATACTCTGTAGAGGTGGTACACTTTCACCACAAGATTCGATACATCTGTCAGGGATAACCCTGAATCATCATACTTAGTATGCAGATAATCAAACATAACCTTTCCTTTTACACACCCTAGTATAAGCACCTCTCCTATGAGCATGGCCTCCCAACCATGACCATCAGTCATCTTGGGCACTTCATAGGTGGACAACATTGAGAGGTAGCCTCAGCTCAAACCTCTCCCGCGAGGGAAGTAATACTAATGCATATAAATTTCTGTCTAAGCCTTACCCAATTCAGGTAGTGTGGTTGTACGGTAAATTTGGAATGGTATCGCATCCGAATCCAACCATCAGTTTTATAAAAGGGCTAAGGATCATGCCTCAACATTTTCATCATCATAAACCATTTGTGTTTCTCAACACCTGTCAAAATATCTCAATAGAATGACTCATCATTCCAAGGTTTTCATAATTCATTTTCACCAATTGTTCCCATCTAAAGTGACTCAAGTTTTGATCTACTCTAAACTAGTAAGTTAAGAGTGTTCACTAAGGTGGAAAGATGATGGGTTCAATCTCATGCCATAGAATGACATCTAAAGCTTATCTAAATAGGTCAAGTTTTATACTCTTTATGCTACCTTCAAAACAAGTAAGGGGCTTTGTGTAAAGTAAAGGAAGTAAAGCTTGTAAGGTAATACTTGGGGTAGTAATAGTCAAAGTGGTGTGACCAAAGCATGCCTAAGGCATCTTTTCTCATTCATCTAGCTTAATTCTAGCTTTCTAACAATAGCTTGCCTTGGTTGGTGCAGTGGTTGAAGTTTTCTTCTTCTTTTTCTTGGTAGAACTCCTCCTCCTCGTAAGCTTGGTCGGTACTATCTTCTATAAATACATACGGAGTACACAATCACCAAACAATACTTAACTAGTCTAATTAGTACTCTAAGGCACACAACTGATGATCTATTATCATCACAAGTTTTATTCCATAGTTTCCTCCTTTTTATTTTAGAAAAGTAATTTCTACTCATTGAAAAATTAACTAAGATTTAATGTCACCACTTAAAATATGGGATTATATGGATCATAACTATTTTGGTTTAAGTTCAGTATTTAATGTTTTAAAGTGACTAGAGATGCCTATATAGCATTATTTTGGTACTAGTCCAAAGTCACTGCATGTAAATCCTAATATTATTACATATTCAGATAGGTATGATGAAATGTGATTTTTGAGTATTGGAATCAACTCAAAAGCTAACTTGGTTTATTTTATAAAAATGTTGCAAGGTACAAATGCTTCTGTTTTATTATTTTTACTAGGAGAGATCTATAACTCTAAATGAATTAAATCCAGCGGTCTTGGATACATCTTTTCAGTAGCTTTCTAACAAAATTGGAATCACTTCATTTGGATTTGTAAATCTCTCTGAATTGAATTTTGAATTAAGGGACAGAACTAAGTTTAAACTAAAAAGAAAAATCCTAATTCAAACTAACTGGGTCGCACGGGAAACGCTAACGGGCCGGCCCAGTGTCACTCCAAAGACAGGCTCAACCGATGGGGTCCACCAGTCGTGCCAGATCATAACGCTGTAATGCACGGGCAATGTGGGACGTTGGATTAGAGTGGGGATCAACGACTGGGGATCGTCGTCGACGACAGACCTGTCGCCGGCGAGCTCTAACCTAGCGGCTCAGTGGGGGTGCATAGGGGGCGTACCAGGGCTCCAGCGACGACAGCGAGGCGGGCAAACGGACTGGTTGTCGACGGCGAGCTCAGGGACGGTAGAGGCAGCTCCATGGGTGGTCACAATCAGTGGCGCCCTTCTCCTCCAGAGGCGGCCTGCTTCGGTACAATTCCGGCGAGCTACTGCTCCCCGTGCTCCGGCTAGAGGTATGGGACGATCAGTGAGGTGAGGGGAGTGGAGTGCTGTGCTGCAAATGGCTGGGGGTGCCCTCCTTTTATAGGCTCGACAGTGAGACTGAGAGGGATGGGCAGGCGATGGTGGCGACATGGCTACAGGCTGCTAGCGGCATGGCTGAGGGTGGTGATCGATGCGCGGTCTCCTGGCGGTGCTCTAGGACTTTAATGCAGGCTTAGGGGTGGTGCTAAGCGGTTGGGCGGATCTGGCGCTCTGAGCGGCAGAGGCAGCGGCTTCAATGGCGAGCGGTGGCTGTGAGGCGTTAGACGGCGAATGGGGGTGTCTGGCGTGCTCCCTGGGTCGTGGCGACGCGGTGGGCACGGGCTGCGGTCGAGCAGCGGCTTGTGCACGTGTGCCAGGTGCGGCACTCTGGCGCGTGCTAGGCATGGCGCGGTGGCACTGGGCGCTGGGTTTTCTCGGTGGTCCACAGCTTGGCCTGGCTCGGGGAGGGGACAGTGGGCGGCGGTGAGGTGCTGGCTAGCTGCTAGACATGGAGAGAGAGGGGAAGGTGGTCTGCTGCGGCGGTGACCAAGTTGGCCGGTGAGGTGGGTCTCGGCATGGCATGGCAAGGTCACTAGGGGGTAGGGGAGTGGGGTGTAATTGCATGGTTAGATCATTAGGAGACAATGGGAGCAAATGGGGGTCAAATGGGAGACAAGTTTGGCCAGAACACTATTTAAAATAGTGAATTTTGTTTTGTTTGAATTCTGCCTGCCAAGTGTTTGATGAAATTGCCGCATGAACTTTACTTTTGAATTTTTGAGTGATCTCCACTAGTACTAGGTAGTCTCTGGTTGCAAGGGTTTTGAAAATTGAACTTGTTTGAGTGGTTTTTGAAATAGTGGGATCTTCCCATATGAAATAGATTCAATTTTAAACTATCATTTAAAATTAGTATTTGATTGTTTTTAGCAGATCACAAGGTGGGCCTTGGTACTCATTATGTGTACTAGCAAGGGGTGTAAAGATCCACAAATGTTTCTGTTAGGTTTTGAGTACTAGGAATAGCCAAAGTAGGCATGATAGTTAATTTGGCCAAAAATGACCATTCACTCCAATTATTCATTTTGAGTTGTTTTTCTTTGGGAAAAGTTTAGGAATGATTTAGATGATGTTTATTTCACCTAAGAATCATTTTACAAGCAATGGATCACTTAATCATGGCAATTCAAATCAACTCCTAATTTACATGCACACACATATGAATGCTTTCATATTTTTGATTGGAAAAGTTTTTGTCAACCCTAATTTTGATGATTTGGATCTTGATCACATGGATTAAAGTTTTGGGATGTTACAAACCTTCCCCCCTTAAACAAAATCTTGTCCCGAGATTTACAAAGAAAACTAGGAACTAAAGAGATCTAGGAACTCTGTCCTAATGTAATCTCATGCTCCCAAGTGGCTTCCTCCTCGGTATGGTTGCTCCATTAAATCTTGAGAAATTTGATACTCCAGGTCCTGGTGGTTCTGTAAGCTTCTTCCAAGATACGGATAGGTACTTCACGATATGTGAGGTCCTTGTTAATCTCCACAGCTCTGTGATCGATGTTCTTGAAAACTTCAGTCTTCTCCCCAGCTCTAGCAATATGCAGGTAATAAACACCACCTCTCCTAGTGAGCATTCCACATGCCCTCAAGGTGGAGAAACCAACACGTGTCTCACCTAGTACGGGTTTCAACTCATCTAGGTCGATATCTAGGGCAGCGGCAAGCATGGTGATGACGCCTCCTTCTGTGATTGGCCTTTGGCTTTGGGAGGCTTGGTTCTCCAGGTAGCGCACAAAGATGGTGCCCAAGTTCAGTGACAGGTTACAGTTGATGTAAGCAGGCTTTGCAAGGACTAGGATGTCCTCCTTGTTGACTCTTGTGAACTCATTACGTGCCTGTAAGGTGTTAGCAATAACATAGAACAAAGAGCGTATTGCAGGATGTTGAATATTCTTCCCCTTGTTCACTCTACTAGTGAAACTCATTCCATTATAGTATTGATCAGGGGAAGGACTTAAGCTAGTAAAATATGCGCGTAAAGCATGAATATCATTGTTGGGAAAATTAAAACATGCACACCATTCATCTAATGTTAAAGTGTAGTTATTGTTCATCAGACGGAAAGAAATGGTATCCTCTCCTTGCCATTGCTTAACGGTGCTTTGCAACGAGCTTAGAAATTCAATGGTTAAGCAGCGATAAGTAGGTACATCATTGTACACAAAGTTTTATAGGCCAGCTCTATTGAAAAGTAAATTAAAGTCATCAGAATTACTGAGTCGGTTCAATATAATGGGGCATGCCCACTTGGTAGCCTTCACTTCGCGGTTCTTAATCATGTTGAAGTGATCACAATGGGCCTCATCCCTGAACCGTATCCCCATGCATTCCTGAGTGGCAACCCAAGAAGCGCTAGCTGTGGCACGAGCACGAGTTTGGCTCCTTGTGTTCATCATCTAAAACATTGAATAAAGGCAAAAATAAAATGTTTTGATCCAACAACAGTAAGTACATCATATTCCTCATCATAGCACACTAAAGAATTCTCTGCAAAATAATAATCTAGGCAAGAAAATCATGGCAATTGGTTCATAGTAGGTCTCACCCTATATTGACAATGACAATAGATCGAAGATGAATTTACAAAAAGTAATTGGAGGATCGGAGAAGAAACATACCGTAGATCACTTGTGTGCGAGGAAATCAAACGAAATTGAGTTGAGATGGAGATCCCTTGAGGTTTTGAGAGATTTGGGAGGTAGAAGAAAGAAAAAGGATTTAAGTTTTGGAGTTGGGAGTACCTTCCCGTGCGATTTTGTGGTCGGATGCAACTATAAGGGCGGAACTATATGGTCTGAACATGTGTTCCCGCCGTATAGTTAGCGTTCTGTAAAAATAATAGGTTTTCCTCCTGGTGGCCTAGCTATACGGATGCAACTATACGGGCGGAACAAAATTGTCCGGCCGTATAGTTGGTCGTTAAACTGTCTGTCCCTACGAATTTTTTTTTGCAAAGGCATCGATATCTATACGACCAGAACTATACGGCCGGAATTTTATTCCCGCCGTATAGTTGGTCGTTAAACTCTCAGTACATATGAAAAGAAATTGTACAAAGACATTGATATATATATGACCGGAATTTTTATTCCTGCCGTAGAGTTGGTCGTTAAACTCTCAGTTCATATGAAAAGAAATTGTACGGAGGCATTGATATCTATACGACCGGAACTATACGGACGAAATTTTTATTCTGGCCGTATAATTGGTCGTTAAACTCTTAGTACATATTGCAGAAAAAATTTCGATGGAAAAGATATCTATACGACCAGAACTATACGGTTGGAATTTTTATTCTCGCCGTATACTTGGTCGTTAAACTCTCTGTATGCATAAAAATTCTCTATTTCTTCGTGAACTATTTCTTTTCCTGTAACTTAGTGATATACCTTGTTTTTGACAGAAAATTGACAGTAAATATTATCGACCAACAATAGCATAAATAAAGCAGAATTTGAAGTACTTCTCCTCAAATGGAGTTTTCTAGCACTCTTTATTAAACATGAACTTAAACTAAAACTAAAAACTTAACTCAAATCTTTATTTAACATGGGTTGCCTCCCATGAAGCGCTCTTTTATGGCCAATAACTTGACCTTGGTGATACTCACTTGGGCCAGATGAGTGGAACACCCACTCCAAAGTAATTGGCCTTCAAAGTGATGGCCTCCTTCTCGTCATGTTTGGCTTTCTTCTTCCTGGGAAATGAATAACAAATGATCCCGCGAAGGCAATTGCAGCTTCACGTTCCCTTCATATAGGTTAATTAAAGTTTTTATAGTTCTTAAGAATGGACGACCTAGTATTATAGGAGCAACAGTATCTTCAGGCATGTCAACAATAACGAAGTCAATTAGACCAGGACAGCCTTTGGTGTAAACTAAAGTGTTCTCCTTAATTCCTACAGCTTGTTTGTAGGTAGAATCTGCTAGATGCAATTTTAACTTCGTAATTTCAAAGGAGCCAAGATTTAACTTTTTAAAAATACTCTTCGGAATTGTTGAGACGCTTGCACCTAGATCACAAAGTGCAGCTATCTCATTGGTTCCAATCTTTATCTTAATAGTAGGCTCAAATATGTCATCTAGTTTAATAGGTAACTTTTCAGCGATTTTCTTGTATTTCTCTTCAAACTCGCGTACCTTAATTGCTACTTGATCAACAAAGTGTTGATACATGGCTTCATCATTACCTTCACTTATCGGAATTTTGACGTTGATCTTCTTTCTGAGGTCTACGATGGTGTAGCTTGGTAAAGGGGCATTACTATAATCAAGTTCTTCAGGCTCCTCCCTTTGGATCCTCATCATTTTGAGTTTTTCAACAGGATTGGGCTCAGCTTTACCTGCAAATTTAGCTAGAATGAGAGTTTGACTCTCGGTTATCTTACCTAGCTGTGCCTCAACGATACTTGTTTCTTGAAGGGCCTGCAAATCATTTCTCAAACTAACAGCTTGGTTAGATAATTTACCAAGCATAGCATCATGGTTCTCCATAATTTTGACTAGAATATTATATTGTTCATTTTGTGAGTCTATGAAAGACTTAAGCGTTTCTTGGAGACTACCATTACTAGTTCCCATATTATTATTAGAGTTACTTGCAGGACTAACATAATGTTTCTGAAAGTTAGGATTGTAACTCTTCTTCCAAGAAGGTTTGTAATCATTACGAGCTACGAAGTCTATTTCTTCTATGTTTGCTTCGGGGATGGCTCTTACCTGAGTTTCCTTACCTATTACGGCTAGTATGAGCTCATCCAACTTAGCATTGAGATCTACGTTCTCTTGTGGTGAGATAGAGTTCACCTTCTTCGTGTTTGATCTTTCCACTTGCCATTGGGTCTGGTTGTCTTGCATATTGTCTAGCAGCTGCTTTGCTTCGGTTATATGTTTACCCGTAAATGTTTCTCCAGCAGCAGTATCAAGCATAGACTTAGACACGGGATTAAGAGCATTGTAAAATAAATGGAGGATTAACCAATCTTCCATCCCATGACTAGGACAGTTTCTTAGGCATTCTTTCATCCCCTCCCATGCAAGCGCTAGTGGCTCACGCTCTTCCTGTCTAAAGACAATAATATTAGATCGAAGTTGCATAGTCTTTGCAGGTGGGAAAATTTTAGTTATAAATAAATAAGTACATCCCACCCATGATGTAATAGTATTTTTCGGCTAAGATAGCAACCATTATTTAGCTCTCCCTCTTAGAGAGAAAGGAAATAGACGCAATTGACTGCATCAGGGTCAACGTCTTTTATACGCATCATCTCACATATTTCAGTGAAAGTATTCAAGTGCATACATGCGTCTTCAACAGCAGAGCCTCCAAATTAATTCTGTGGAACCAAACTTAAGTAATGGGGATTAATTTCATAGTCGTCAGCAGCGATTGGTGGCTGAGTAATAGGAGTGCATAAATAATCATTATTGGGAGTAGCAAACTCCCCAAAATTCTTTTCAGCCATACTTCCTATGTTTTTGGGTTTTCTTAGATTAAAAAGTATAACAGTAAAAGCAAGTATTTACAGGCTAACTATTTTTTTGGTTTATCAAATAAAGACTGAATAGCAAACAAAAAATTAAAAACAAGAATTAAAACTAGCAAGGTTCCTAATAACCTCACTAGGGTAGCTATTGCTTCCCCTGCAACGGCGCCAGAAAAAGGGTTGATACCTTTGGTCCGGATTACAGATGTAGTATAGCTTCTTTTTCCCTAGTAGACCTAGCTTATCGAATCCTCAGGAAGCGAATGCGTAGTGAAGTTACTTTAATGGACCTTCTGGAGTTTTAGAATTCCTTTTGTATTTTTATCAGACCAGTAGCTTGTGTATTTTTGTTGTTGTCGATGACGGAGAGAGAGGGCCTAGGGCGTTCGGTTTCACCTTAAGCTGTGCAAAACATTTGATGGAAATAAAAGATAGAAACAAAGTATGTGTGTACTTGTTAGAGCAAGATAAATTATATGCGGGCAGTGCATCCATAATTTTTATTGCCTCCGCAACTTCTTATAGCAATAACCTACTAGTCTCATCCATAGAAGAAATATAACTAATGATATGCATAGTGATGTCACCGTTAATCCCAAGAAAATCCCTCACATACAGCCGTACTACCCCTTCTGTCACTGAGGTTCCCAACCTGCAGATCAGTCATCACTCATACTCCCTATACCTGGCTCAACCCTCGGGCTCTTGGGTACCTGACAAGTCCTTGGATTGAGGCAAGAGTGGATACAGTAATTGCTACATGGCTAGGCTACAGTAATTACTACATAACTAATACACGATCCCATCTATGCACAATTGCTACATGGCTAGGCCGAAGCCCTTAGCCCAAGGAGAATTACTCACACATAGAGATGAGATCAACAATCACACACATCGTAATGAAAATCATAAGATTGATAGCAATAGTCTTGCAATGTCGCTAATCGGAGAAGTGATCTACTATTACAAGTGGTGGAATATGTCTATGGATATGGAGAAGGGTTTGGAGATCTGGAGGCGGCTGGAGATCTGTGGTAGAGACTTTTTGGCGAGGTATGGCTTGTTTTCTCGTTGCCCGAGGCTTCTTTATATAGGGGTCCCTTCACAAAAGTTATTCTGTTTGACCTAACGGTGGTGGCGACAACTATACGACCGGAACTATACGGTCGGAATTTTCGCTCCGGCCGTATAGTTGGTCGTTAAAGCGTCTGGCTTCATTGTTCGGCTCCTAGTTTCTTCTAGTTGTTGGAAATCTCGTATCTTTGACTTTAATGTAGTGATTCCCTCTTTTAAACGACATTATCTGTGCAGAAAAAATACAAAAAGAAAGGATTGCATACCCCTCTGAATATTAGTATTAGTGGAAGGGTTTAGAGAGATATTTCATCAAGAATATGATTAATATCCAGTTTAAATTAGGACGTAGAGCCATCAATACCCCCACAAGCACAACGCAAGTCAAATAAGTTTGGAGAAGTTAGAATATTACAAAAGGATGAAAAAGGGACAACCTACAACTATGCATTGGCACTCGGGGGCTTCCTCAAGTCAGTGGCAGCCTACAACGCTGCGCCCTTTTCGTTTACAGCCTCTGATGCTGTGGCTTTTGCCGTCTTTGACCGCTTCAGCTCCACCGAGTACTTTATGAGTGTCTCAATGAGCCGATGCCCATATTTATGACAACAAGTGGCAAAGGGAGCAAATACGACCTGCTGGCCATATGCAGTAACCGACATCGCCATGGAGACCAAGTTAGGGTTCAGTTTCACACCATGGGCTTGTGCCATCACAAGTCCCATGGTAGCTCGGACCCCCCTCTGCACATTCTTGAAATCCATGGGAACGCCTCCAGCGAAGGCCTCCACCAAGCCATCAAGATCTTCTGTAAGCTCGGCCTTGGGGACCATCTCCTCTCGAAGACTCCCAAGTGTACCCTTGGCCATCTGAAGGGAATCCTTGACAGAGATGTTGCGGTCTTTGACGGCAGCTATAGCACCGCCCAAAACATCCTGGCGAGCTAGAGCTTGAGAATCGAAGCTCACAATAGCCCCATCTACAGAAGACATAGATGAGCACAACCACACACAGGCAAATATAGAGCAAAGCAACGATGCAACATCATAGCTGAGAGTGCATCAGCAATAGAGAGAAGCTGATCCACGAACACCTTCTCCCAGTCAGCTGCTGTGGCAAGCAGGTCCTCATGGCACTTCTTTGACTCCTGGACGGAGCGTTCAAAGGCTTCGAGTGCCTCATTGTGTTTCTTCTCTGCTACGGAAAGACCCTTTTGGAGGGAATTGACGCGACAGAGGAGCTCATTGTTCTCAACTACAAAGGATGATAGAAAAACTTAAGCTCGAAAATCTTTCGTACCAACAGTACAGAGATAAAGAGTGCAAGTTCACCTTCAAATGCACGATGTTGGGTCTCCAGCAAGGCATGCTGGCGGCCCAAGGATGTAATCTGCTCGGCAAGGCGAATTGATTCCTTCAGGACAGACTGTAAAAATAGAAGCATTAGCACCAACCTAATTTCGACTGGCATAGTCAAGAAAACTTACATGCCCCTCCAGGAACTCTGAAGTCTCCTTCTGCGTAGACATCCGGGCAACCATCTGGTGCCCCCCATGTGGGGGGAACTCGAAGAATTGGCACCGGAGGTGGCCACCACCTGGGGAGAATGAGACTGCTCTGCCACATCCTTATATTTGGAGTCCGCAACTCTAGTATCCTTGACGAAGCGGAAATCATTGGATGACGATGATGAAGTTTTGCTACAACAAAAATATACAAAACAACTTTAGAGGAAAAGATTTTAGGACATAAGGTCAAACTAGCAGGAGTACAAAACTTACCATTCAAAGTCTTCGAGGTCGAAAGAGTCCTCAGACGTCTCCTTCGGTGTCCTCAGCTTCTTCCATGGAGGAGGAGCCACAGCGTGCACAGGCACCGCGGGGATTGGATCTTCCACCTCATTCAAAGGACCATCCAGCGTTGCCGGCAAAGAAGCGTCCGAGTCCTCGCTTCGGGAGCGCTTATGAGTCCCGTTCTCGCTCGACTCAGGGGCTTCCTGCTCTTCAGTGACAGGGACGGTGGAACCCAACTCATCCTCCTCCTCCGCTTTGCGAGGGATTACTCCCTCCAGCTGAGGAGGCATAACAGTAGCCACTTTCCAGTCCTGGAACAAGAGGCAGTGTCAGTATAAATAAAACCTAGCAGGCAATCAAAAAACAAGAAGAGATAAAAAAGAACGCTACCTCAGGCGGAGGGCGACTTGCGCAGAACGGAGGCACGACTTAGTCACCAGGGAGTTTATCCTTGGCTATGAACTTGGTCAGCATCGGAAACCTCCTATCTACTTCAACCAAAGAAATATTTTCTTGGGAGATGCGGGTGATCTCTTCAACACCGGCCCAGCAACACACCGGATGCGCCCTAGCTTGCAGCGGTTGTACTCGACCACGCATCCAGGTGCGAATGAGGTGTGAGCCGCCCACTTCTTTCCCTCGGATGAGTTGAATATCACAGCCCCGCTTGTACAGAACCTCAGTTTCTTCGGCTTCGCTAGGCATCACCATGTTCTTCCACGACCTCCTCCTTTTGCACTCCTCCTTTGGATCAAAAGATGCGAGCCCGAAGAGTTCATCATTGGCTTTCTAATCACGGATGTAGAACCATTTCTCCCTCCAACCTTGGACGGATACATTAAACTTGAGGGAGAAATATTGGACATTGGAGTCCACATGGATCCCGCAGCTTCCTATATCGTAGACTACCGACCTGAAGCCTGACTGCCGCTTCAATTTGAAGAGATTTTTGAAAAGACCAAAGTGTGGCTCGACTCCAAGCCAACACTCGCAAAGTGTGATGTAGCATGCAATGTAGAGAATGGAATTGGGAGTCAGCTGATCGAGCCGGGGCCCGTAGAAGCAAAGTAACCCTCGCATAAACTTGTGGAGGGGGAGAGAGGCGCCGAATGACAAAAGCAAGAAACATCACCCGAAATCCGGCAGGGGGATCTAGGATTACCTTGTCGCCAGACATTTGGCAATCAGCTTCAGTGGCCGGAAGACCGCCATCCTAGCGCCAGTTGAAGATCTCCGACTCCTTTATGGCGGACCGCCGCCACGATCCATTGGTGATGCGCATGCCTGTACCCTTCTTCTTGGTAGCTGCAGCAGCAGTATCGGAGCCCGTAGCTGCGGCGGCCTTCTTCTTGGCCGCAACAGTGGCGGTCGCAGATCCAGCGGCGGAAGCGCCTTCTTCTTCCCCATCTTTTGCTTGCGGTGGGAGCGCCGAAAGTATCTCGGGAAGATTTTGAGGCCGTCCAACGCATCAATGGAGGCGCGACCAATGGAACAACAGTGGGTATCAATGGAGGCAGCGCGCAAGGACGAAGATGAATTGTGGAGAAATTACCATACAGAGATCCCTCAGCATAGATGCAATCTAACGGCCAGACTCTACAAGGAATGTGTTATTCAATGACCTTCTTATAGTGAGCGTGGGAAAAATCGTCATAGAGTTATGAAGATTTCGCACCAATTGGTCGTAAGCCATTCGAAGGAGTCAAAACCCTAGAAACTTAAGACGATATAGCTCCAATTGGTCGTAAGCCATTCGAAGGAGTCAAAACCCTAGAAACTTAAGACGATATAGCTCAAAAACATCATAGTTTCACAAGCTAAAATCATCATAATCTGGCAGATATAGCCTACGATATTATTTGCATATGATTATAACGATTAAAATTGGTCATATCATCTAATATATAGGGTTGAAATTAGTAAATGCCCACGTCAACAATTTTGTCTACACAACATGTCTATGTGTCATTTTTTTCCAACCTGTCATATCCAGGTTGGCTGACAGAGCGCGTGAACCTCCACCGAAGCAGCAGCTATGAGAGTGCCCACGTGAAGCCTCCACCGACCCAGTCAACCCGACCAGCTGGCAGACTTCTCCAAGATGGAAAAATTCAGCGGGAGCGGGGTTCGAACCGCGGACTACTCCAAGCGACGGAAGCGAACAAACCAATTTACCTTTTGCTGCACCGGATGGCCCTTTAGCCCACAGGCCATTAGGTCTGATCGGCCTTGAACTTGCGCGTGGTAATTTACCTAGGCGCTAGCTCGGCTATTATGATATTTTTTTCTTATTCTTTTTTCTATTTTGCTTATTCTTTTGTATCTTAGCCAAATTGATTTGTGTCCCTAAATTTTTATAAAATTCAGTATATTCTTGCCATAACATTGGTGGTTTGGCCAAATTCTTTCCAATCTTGCCGCGATTTTTGCCATAACATTGGTTGTTTGGCCAATTTCTTATGCGTGTTTCAAACAATGGTCCAAACGGCGAGCATGCAGGTTCTTAGCTAGGGGATGAGCCTCGCTAAATTTGTATTGGATCTCTGAAAAACATCATATTGTGAGCCTAAAAATAATTTTTGCAAAAAAATCACGAGCAGTAGATCATATACCTATAGTTCAAACCGGACCCGCTTTCTACCGATTCTTTTTTTTTGAAGGTCTAGAAGACCCCGGAAGCTGCATAAAAAACACGTGGAAGGTACAAGATTGCATGAGGCCTTTTACATCGAGCACCCTAGCCAGACTAGACAAAACAAAAAAGGCCTCCAAAAAGCAAGAAGCACCCTAGGACTAAAAGGTAAAAAGCACTCGGGTCCCAGAGAGCCACCACCACCAAACTCCGGCGACCTCCAGCGAACGGCGCGGTCAGGGTCTCTTGCTCGTGACGCCCATCGAACCAAAGAGGAAATGAAACCGCCAGCCCTCCTGTACCCGGCGGGAACAAACCACTTGCCAAGAACGGGAGGTCGAGCACCGGCGCCGCGCTTTAGATAAGGGCCTCCCAGATATTTGTCTTTTTCACTAGGGGTGGACAAAAAGGTTTTAAAACCCCCGGTTGGGACATTTTCATGTAAGATGGTCTAGTATTTTTGACAAATGGGGTGTAGCATTTTGGAATTTAACATTTGGTGTTGCTTCACAAAACGGCCCGATTTTGGCACTGGAAAAATAGAAAATGGATTTTTCGTGCGCTGAAAAGAAAAACTTCCTTCTGCAACATTGTTCGTCGTCCCAAGATGCACATTCATACACAATATGGGAACATTATCACAAACTATACCGCGAATATGGCCATAACATCGGCTGTTTGGCCTCAAAGCCATGAAACCTCGAACATTATAGGTCATTTCTGTGAAGGTTTTTTCGAGATGCAATCAATATACCAAGTTTGCTTTGCAACCATGTCACATAATATGACACCATGCAAAGTTTTCACCATGTTCTGACCGTTTTTGAATTTCTTATGCCCGTTTCAAAAAAAATCTATTTCAAACCATGGTCAAAACGACGAGCATGAAGATAGGGGATGAGCCTAGCTGAACTTGTATTGGATCTCTGAAGAAACATCATATTATGAGCCAAAAAATGATTTTTCTAAAAAATCACGAGCATTAGATCATGTACCTAGAGTTCAAACCAGACCCACTTCCTACCGATTTGGCAGACATTTGTGTTTTTCACCAGGGGTGGACGAAAAGGTTTTAAAATCCCCGATTGGGACATTTTTCATGTAAGGTAGTCTAGTATTTTTGAAAAATAGGATGGTACCATTTTGAAACTTTTATTTGGTGGTTGCTTCATGAAACACCCCATTTTTATCACTCGAAAAATGATTTTTTTACCAACCAAATCGCAGGAATCTGTCTCCCACGGATCGGCCCTCCTTGCCTGATCTGGTACTTTCAATTCCCATCGAAGGGTTGTCGTTTGGGCACAAACACATACGACCACCCGAATCTCCAGCTCCACCTCACTTCCCTACATCCCGCCACCACAACCGCTAACCCTAGGCCCTAGCCACAGATCGAGCCCCTCTCCCACCTCGTTGCTAAGCCGCACCGCCACTACTCCCACCTTGCGTGCTGCACGCTACCAGCCTCGAGCTCCTGCCAGATAGAAGCACTACGCTCCACACAACAGAGGCAACGGCTGTGACCAGGTAGGACCATAGGAGGAGATCTGGCAGCATCACACTTGCTCATCGTCGAGCTTGTCCCCCGCGTCACTCCTGCCACCGGTCGCCATAGAGATGGCGGCCAAGCTTCCTCCACTGGTAGCTGCAAGATCCCCTTCCCCGTGTCATCCTCCATGATGTGGGCACTGCTGCTCCTCCTGGCTCGACTTTTCTAGGGCTTGCGGACCTCCCCGATGGACTCCTCTCTCCCGCCCCTCTTTATCTCAATATCTCTATTTCTCTCTGTAGGCACCCCTGGTCGTGATGGTGGAGCTTGACAGGTCTCCTCCGGCGTGGACCCAACGCATCCCTGGCGCCCGCATCTTCCCCAACACGTAAGCGTGGTGACCCTCAATCGTGTCGGCCATGCCCGCTTCCTCATGGTCCTCGCTGTCACCTCCAACTGCACCAGCGACCACCGCGCCTCTTGCCTCGACGAAGACCTCCCGAGCTCCCGGCTCGAAGATGTACAAGAAGGGTCGTCGAGTTCTCGTACAACTACTTAGTCGCTTCAGTAAGTTCTCTGCCCGCTCCCATCTTCATCTGTTGTGGAATTGATTTGAAATCTATCGATGTGGTATGGTTTGGGCTCGATGTATGCAGGGTTGGTGCTCGATTTATGGTATCACGTTCTATGGAGGTGGTCTCAAACTGACTTAAGTTCTAATAAAGAATTATGTAGTTAAATGCCCTGTTCCAACTTGTCTTTAGGTTTCTATCAAAAACACTTGTCTTTAGGTTTAGGGTTTTGTTCTTGTACTCTTTATTCATGTGTAGTTTTGACTCAATCTTGGTTAACAGACAATAAGTAGCAGATTTGATGATTGACATGGTATCATATTCTGTCCAATGGTGTCTTTTGACACGGTTGTGCTTTCATGTGGAGATGATATTCTAGGGGACACTTGTAGTCACTTGTACTAAGTGTTTCTGTGCAGATGGTTGTCTCGTAGCTATAGGACCTTTGATCATTAATGTCCAGCCAAATCTCAGTGGAATGTATGTGCCTTAGATGCTTGGTTATACTTTGTATGTGGATACTATATGTTATAATGCTTGGTTCTACTTGTGGTTACCTCAAGAGTGGATAAGATATTTATCCAGTGCAATCTTGGCAGTAATCCACACTTGCAAACTTGTGCTTACTTAAATTGAAAAATGATGCTGACATGTTAACTTAAGCACACATACTGTATGTGGTTTTATTGCTGATGTGTTAACTTAAGAACACCATGTTAACCATATTAACTCAAGTTAGATATATGATTTAGCCCTCAAGTTGTTGTTACTACAACTAAAAATGCCAGTAGCATTTCCCTTTGTTTTATGTGGCATATCACTTTTTTGCTACTGTATTTCAAACAGCCTGATTAATTTTTCTACTCTATTATCTTGCACTGGATTGGTACTGACATTGCCCTGTACTAATATGACTTAATTCCACTAACACTGATCCTTGTGTAAGGTCTATAGTTTGTTCATTCAATTGTTATCTCACAGTTATCCCTTTTGGTTGCATGATACATGTGTACTGAAGCATTATGAATGTTGGCGAGAGCGCATGGTGGACTTCTACACGATGAGTTCCTCCAATGGCTTGTGTCAACGATGACACTTACTAGATCTTCTTGACCTACAACTTCCCATTGTGTAAGCCATCATGCTTCAGGATAAATTCCTAGCTGCTTCAACATCTGTTCATTATTCTGTTTCTAGTTGTTTTATTATGTTCAAAAGGTGTATATCCATGTCCCAATCATAAATTAGATCACTAAATAAATAAGTAAGAGTCAATGATCCCATGTTATGCAAAGATAGTATGTTTAGGGCTTAGGCTTCTCTACTACATCCATGTTTATGTAAAGAGTCATGTTATCATCTCATGGTATTGTTGTAAAGAAGCTTTCTTGATTCTTTCAATGTTTATTTTTGTATATAGTGTAGAATACTAAAAGTTTTTATTTACAAATTGGTTGCTAGGTTAATTTGCTGTATTTTAGGTATGTCTAATGTGGTTTTTCCTTCTTTACAGGAGCTCAAGAACCAAGAAATCTGAAGTGAGTGAGTAAAGCCGTGAAGAGTAGCCAGCAAATAGTAGTCACTTCTTGTAATAGTTGGGCATATATCTGCACTAGACTGTAAAGATTGTAATAGCCAGTTTTAAATAATTTCATGGGTTGCAAAGATTGTTATCTGTCTCGAATATTGATTGAAGTATGTAATCTCAAACTGGTGAATAGAACGAATGACTGAAACGAATGTGCCTTTTTGGTTATCTGTTCTCTGCTAATATTGATGAATGGAGCCAATTTGTGAGATTTACTTGACAAGTGGGACCTATTTGAGAAGTCGGACCAGGTCCTGAAATAAGGATGAATTAAATTTAAATGGACTGTAAATAGGCTATGGCCCAAGGCTGAAATTTTTGGATTGGCCCATGTAGCAGATGAGAACTAGCAAGAAAAAACACATGCTGAAATCTGGGCTTGGCCCATTTAAATGACGGACGTGGAGCGGGCTGATTCTTCGCCACGTCGGATTGGCCATGTAGGGTCCCACGTGGCATGGCCATTTTAGCCGTGATGATATCAGATTGTCATAACGTCTATGACGATACAATATCGTCATAGACGGTTATGAAGATTTCGCAAAAATCATCATTATAGTTCATTTGCGATGCTTAGCTTTTAGACGATCTCAAAATCATCATAGAATCGTCATAAACATACTACTATGATGATTATGTGAAGAAAATGGAGAGTCATATATAGCCAGATTCCTTGTAGTGAGAAGCGCACCAACCAGACACGTGGCACAAATCAAGGTGGATGCATGGTGATGCAAACAGTGAACCATCGTCCCACTTTTCCTATTACGCGCGAGAATCGAGGAGACACAGTTAACATCGAAGATTATGCACGCCTAGTCAAATCCAAGTCAGAAATGGAGTCCCACTTTCTTCACGTCCCGTCAAAACTGTTCACGCGAGCAAACGAGGTCATCTCATCATCAGAACTGACGTCATCCACTCTAGCAGGAGCATCTTCCGACTAATCTAGTCCTCACTCGACTCTACGGCTCGACTAAGCACTCGGGAGATACTCCTAACAGGAGCGCTGGCCACGCACCCGAAAACTTCATGGACATGGAAACATTTCGACATTGTAATTGCACTTAAACCCCTCACTCGAATCAACGATTCGATTATGGACTCGGGGGCTACTCCAATAGGGAGCGCTGAAAGCATATTTGGCTGAAACAAGTAAAAGACAACAACAGTCGAAAACATTCCTAGTCCCCACTCAAGTCTACGACTCGAATAGGCACTCGGGGGCTACTCCCATAGGGAGCACTGGCCGCACTACTAAATGTGTGTTGACTACATCCACACTCAAAAGCATTAGTGACTCCGCCTCATATTTTCCTAGCAAGGATACTGCGTCTCCTAGGCCACCTGAATCATCGCCGTGATGACCAAATTTGAATGCCACATTCACAGCGTGAAGATAAGACCTGAAAAAGGCCTTGCAACGCACCTACTACGCTCTACCAGAAATAATCCGTGCTTGCATGTACGATGAAATAAGCCTTGACAGACGCGTCGAGTGCTCACACTTGTATACTGGAATTTGATTCTGTAAGACCTCTATGGCATGAGTCGAATTACACCAGCACTTCTCTGAATTCAAGTCTGGAGACTCGAGTTTGAGTAGATTGCGTTATTTTTTCACTAAGGCACTTAACTGATCCCGATACATCGGATGAATCAGGCACGTATATCGACAACCCCTATGACATAAACTAAAGCACCAAAAAACTTATTTGGCTATGCACTCGAAGGTTTCATAGTCTCCATTCGAATCTATGATTCGACCGGACACTCGGGGGCTACTGATGTGGGCATAGCCTATAGATACTCGTGATCAGCATATACGGTCCAACCTAGAAGAAGCCCATGATGTTGCTAAGGCCCAGTCGAGTTTCGGGTGGCCTGGGAGACTTCGACTCCTTGTAGAAAACAACAAAGTAAAAGATAGAAGTTTAAAGGGAAAACCCTAATATGTAACCGACTCGGCCTGCTATCCAAAACCTAGCCTATCCATATAAAGGCTGGGAGGGGGCAGTAAGGAGGATATTGGCAACCCTAGTTTTGACACCATCGCCAGATTGCATCTGTGCACCCCTGTAACTTTCGACTGCTCGGTATTTCCAAGAGCAGACAAGCAGGAGTAGGGTCCTCTACGAGGCCCGAACCTGGGTAAACTCGTGTCACCTATGTGCTTGTTTACTAGCCGATCGATGCCTCTAGTTCTCCCTACTTCCTCGAAACTAAGTCCATCAATGATGGGCATTGATGAGTTAACCCCTCATCACAACTTTTATCAAAACTAAAAGGAATATCTTTATTTAGTAGGCAAGTTGTTGCGGATATGATAAATGGGTATCACCATTGCAAGTTGTTGCGGATAACCCGGGTGGCCCATAGTTCGTAGCATGGCCTATGGCCTGCTGGGCGGCCCAGTAAGATGGATCCAGAAGGGAGGCCCATACTAGATAAAGTAAGGCTACGTAGGTGTCATCGACATACTTGAAGCCCTAGAGTACAAGACACGAAGACTAGTTAGTATTAGTGTAGGACTCTTTACCTTGTCCGGAAAGGTCCTTTCCCTGTAACCCTAGGTTATGGTTCCTTTATAAGCCGGACCTATGGGAGCCTTTAGGGCACGATACAAAACAACCAATGTACAGCACCTCGCATAGAGAACCAATGCATGTAACTCGGGGTATTGCCATTATAGTGATTTATAGCAGGAATAGAGTTCTGCCACCGTTGTAGGACTTGAACCTGGGTAAGTTGTGTTACCTCGTACCCGCCAACTCGCCGCCTTCGCCCACCTATCTAAACATGCTCTGTGAGGAACCCTCCATGGCATACTCATCGGCAATACCACGACAGTTGGCGCCCACCATGGGGTAAGAGGCGCTTCAATCTCTACACCGAGCAAGGTCCAAGCTCTTCGCGAGAATCGGTGACACCATGGTCATTGGATGTGTTCTCTTATCTGGCAACGTCCCAATCGTTCCTCCGGACGAGTTCTAGGTCCCGGCGAAGGTGAACCCAACCCGCTTCTCCATCATCCCCGTCGGAGAAATCCACATCTTCATCGGTGAAACCAACTCGATTCATAGCTCCCTGGAAGTCGGAAACTCGTCAAGGCCCGCACGGACCGCCTTCGGGCAGGACACGTACGCTGAAGGATCTGGCCCGGATCTCTCTCCAAAGTTTGCCGGTCTAGATCGAAAAAATTCAAGGCCCACCCAAACCGCCCCTGTGTAGGATATAACGGTGGAAGGACCCCGAAAATCCGCTTGTCTTTCCCGAGCGTTAGAGATGCGGAGGTCACACTTTGTCGGCATTGTCACCATCTTCGATCTGGGTAGATGTGTTCAAAGGGATGGCGAATTCCTTGTGAATACCTCGCTAGATGGTTAAGGGTGAGGGAAACCCTAGATGGTGACCGCACCAATAATCTTGTCTACCACTTTGTGGAAGGGCTCACGCCTGGAACGCTCCTCCGACATACACTTAGAAGACGGCAAGCCGCCGGCCTACTCACCCTTGGTGAGATGGTCACAATTGTCAACGACTATGAGGACGCCGAGGAAAACACCAAGGGCATGCTAGGGCCTGAGGTCGGAGGAAGAAACAGCAACAACGGCCCAGCACCGTCCCCCTCTAGCTCAACCATCGAAAACACCGAGGCCAACTCTGACTCAGTGCTTGACGCACTCTACACCGACACCAATATGGATGGTGATGGCTTAGACACGAACTTGTAGGAATACAATGCTGCTATGAGGGAGATCGAGAGGGAGAAGCTTGCTGACAAGACTACCACTTCCTGCCAGGTGATAGTCTCCATTGGGAACATGATAGAAGAAGATCAGCAGGAACCAGAACGTGAGAGAGCTCTGCCCACGCCTGCAGTTACCAGAGCCGCATCGGCAAAAAGGCCGCCGATCCTATGGGTCCGGCCAAAGCCATGCCTTCTCCGGCTATACCCCCGCAGCATGTGCAGGAACTCACCACAGGCCCAGTACTGCGAAACAAACAAATCTGCCGCCACCACCATCAACGTCTACAGCTGGCAACCCCTTGATTACTCCCACCTACAAGGTGATGTACGGTCCACTCCTCGTCGAGCCCATTACTGTCGCCCATATCTAGAATGTCACGGAGCTTGATTAGAAGCGTGCAAAAGTCTTGGCGGAGCCCAAGTGCATTGCTGAATAGGGCGCCCAGCTAGACAGAGATATGGCCAAGGCACAGTAATCGATCAAGGCGTCAAGAGCAATGGAGGATTAGTACAAGTAGTTGATGCAAAAGAACAAGGCTAAGTAGGCACCAACTCGTGTCATCGAAGATCTCGGCGTTCAACGCAGGTTAGGGTGGGATGTGTCCAAACCGGAAAAGCCACCCCATACATTGATTTAGAGGGGAAACAAGTAATGCTAGCACCCACCCTCAACTTGGTCGTCGCCAAGACCCTCCTTGAACTGGACAGGTCGCCAAAAGCAGTGGCTCAGGTCTATGACCTTGTAGTCAAGTCTTGCAAGCACCAAGAGAAGGCCACCTCACAAAGGCTCGTCTCCAACCCAGAGCTTTGCCAGTCAACCCTAAACAGCCGCCGAAGGCCAAGATCTCCTCATGACGAAGGATCCCATACAGGCTCCACGAAGCGAAGGAGGAGGGATGCGCATAACAGGGCTAAGGATTCACATGGGGGAGCAGCAAGAAAGCTAAGCCACCGCCGACACGCCACCGTGGCCACCCAGTATCCTTCATGGCGGAGGACACGGCGGGTCCAATAGATCGCACCACAACTCCCCTCCCAATGATGGAAAAGGGGAGCAACCAGACCGTATGACGCAAGTTCATGGCTGGACAAGATCCAGGGAGCATGGGAGCTCCCATACATGGGTCCATGTTGTCTTGGACCGGTAATACGGGCCACAACTTACCCCGAGGGTCTCCGGATAGACAAGACCATCAAGCCCTATGACGGCATGGCCAAGCCAGCTACCTGGTTGTAGGACTACAGCGAAGCGATTCACATCTCCGGTGGAAAACCCAATGTCGTCGTCAAGTACCTCCCATTTATGCTCAGCGGCACCGCCCAACAATGGATTGATGGCTTGCCGGAGAAATCAATCTGCAATTGGTTGGACATGCATGGAGCGTTCACCAAGAACTTCGAGGGTACGTACAAGCGTCCCTGCACCGTCAGAGACCTACAGCGGTGCGTGCAAGAAAAGGATGAATCATCTCGTCCTTACCTTTCCTGCTGGCTGGATATGAAAAATTCATGTGTGGGGGTGCATGAACAAACCGCTATTTACACCTTCATCGACGGCCTGGAGAAAGGAACATTTCTCTAATATACACTGAAGCACCATCAGGACAACAACTACCTCAACCCCAACGCGATGATCGCCATGGCTAGCGAATTCACCACCACTAACGATGATACTCGCGACTTGTTGCCAGCAATAGCCATCCCTACCCAGGCCAAAAGAAACAATAACAACAAGCGGAAAAATCCTCCAGAAGATAAGCAAGTAGCTAACATTGTCACCACAACATTCGCTGGCAGCAGTGGAGGCGGATAGCATGGGCGTGGCCGGGGACTGGCCATGGACATCAGAGGAGTGATTCAACACCCTCAGCGCCTTGCGATCCCCAAACGTACAAAGGGTACCACGATATGCCGTGTTTTGTCCACCTCAACGCAAACAACAAGGCTAACCACACCAACCGCCAATGCAAGTTCATCAACGACCTGAAGGAAAACCCTGAGTCCAGCTACAAGCGAAGTCGGAAGAACATACCCCACAGAAAGGGCAAAGGGAAGAAGAAGGAGGAGGAATCCAAGGAATCAAGTGACATGGACGAAGACGTGGAACCTAGGTGTGCCGACAAGGGCGATGGCAAGGGCAAGAACCCCTTCGAAAAGAAGGCTCCGGTCTACCACACTTTCCTTGGCACCCCCACCGTCTAGGCTCAGAAAACCTCACTGAGGATACTGATGGCTACCCTCCATCCAGTTCCCCTGTATGCCAGGTGGTCGGAGATTACAATCACTTGGGATAGGCAAGATCACCCAGACCTCATCCCAACAGAGAACCAGTATGCCATGGTCATCAACCCATTGATTGATGGCACAAAGTTCACCAAATGCCTCGTGGAGAGTGGAAGTAGCATCAATATCATGTACCTGGATATACTGCGCAAAATGAACTTGACTGAGACCCAACTAAGGAAGAGAAACACCGTGTTCCATGGCGTTGTTCCTGGCCAACAAGCTAATTCCTTGGGATGCATCACCCTTCGGATCGCCTTTAGTGATGTCAACAATTACCGCCAAGAGCGCATGACCTTTGAAGTGGTGCCCTTCAAGAGCATGTACCATGTCATCTTCGGGCGCGACATATTCCACTCCTTCCTCGCAAGGCCATGTTTTGTCTACAACAAGATCAAGATACCTGGACCAAATGACATCATCACCATTGAAGGAAGCTTCACTAAGGCAAGGGAGTGTGACCTAAGCGAAGCTGTCTTCGTCGAAGCAGTCCTCTACGCTGAGAAGTTCAAGGAGATCCAGAACAGGTCGATGCCTCGGAGATGCTAGCTTCGAAGAAGCAAATCACTGCTGCTGAACCCGCATTCAAGGCCGCCATCAAGACCAAGAAGGTGGAGCTTTTTGAAGGAGATTCCTCCAAGACCACCGCCATTAGCATGGACCTGGATCCCAAATAGGAAAGCGCGCTTGTCGAGTTCCTTCGTGAGAATAGGGACATCTTCGCCTGGCAACCTGCCGACAGGAAAGGTGTACCTAGGGAACTTGTTGAGCATAGCTTGAATATTGATCCTAAGGCCAAACCGGTGAAACAACCTCTATGACACTTCAGTGATGAAAGAAGACATGTTATAGGTTATTTAATGCTATTTTTATCCAAGAAATCATTCACACCCAATGGGTGGAAAATCCTATACTTGTCCCCAAAAAGGGAACCAAAGAATTAAGAATGTGCGTTGATTACACCGGCTGGAACAAAGCGTGTTCGAAGGATCCATTTGCTTTGCCTCACATTGACAAAGTCATTGACTCGACTGATGGCTCGGAACTTCTATGTTTTATCGATGCATACTCTGGATACCACCTGACATGGGTATACCCTACAGGTACTCGACCTTGGTATATACGGCCTGAATAAAGTAGAGGCCCACGGTGTCGCCGAGGCCCAAATGAAGAACTCGAGTAACCTACGGACTCTCGATTGCTTGAAGAACAAGAAGAAGCTAAAGATAGAAAGTTCAAAGCGGAAAACCCTAACCTGTAACCGACTCGACCTGCTACCCGAGGCCTAGCCTATCTATATAAAGGCTAGGAGGGGGCGGCGAGGAGGACACATGCAACCCTAGTTTCCACAACCCTCGCCAGATTGCATCTGCGCACCATTGTAATCCTCGATTCCTTTGATAATTCCACGAGTAGACAAGCAGGAGTAGGGACCTCTGCGAGGCCTGAACCTGGGTAAATCTTCGAGTCCCCTGTGTGCTTGTTTGCTAGCCGATAGATGTCTCTAGTGCTCCCTCCTTCTCCAAAACCCAAGTCCATAACAATGGGCATTGATGAGTTAAACCCTCATCAATTGGCACCGTCTGTGGGAATTGGGAGTGCTGATGTTGCGGCTTCTTCGGCCCCATCAACCGCGATCTACAACTCCGCAACAGCGGAGATTCGCCAGCTCTTCGGCGCGTTTGACTTCACCATCCACTCGCCCCGCCTTCAAATCTGTGGGCGACGGAATCAGCCTGGCGATCGGGAGCTTCTGCTTCCAAGTTGGTCAGATGGGCACGCTTTGCATGCCTGACCAGCAGACGGTACCATCGATTGCTCCAGCATCATGGTTCCCTCCGCCGATCGGCACCCTCAGTGAGCCCCACGACTCGACAACAGTCGAGAATATGGTCAGCGACAGCAGTCGGGAATCCGATCTGGGCGATCTGGCAACTAAAGTCAGAGCCTACAGTTCCGGATCTGAAAGTTGTGGGAGAAACAGGTTCCCCAACCACTTCATGTGCGCCGTCATCAATGCAGGAGACACCTCCGCCAATCGCGACAACACGGGCAACGATGGCCATGAAGCCGATCCGCCAAACGGCGGACCAACCAACGGTGGACCACCCAATGGTAGCCCTACTAACGGCGCTCCCATCAACAACGGGGGGTAGCCGAACCCCCACCATGATCAACGAGCAAACTGGCAAATGCGTCGTGATCAGGCTCAATGATCTCGAGTGGGATCGTTGCTGTGAAGCCCTACGAGGCCATCATCTACCCTTCGGCTCCCTGCAAGAGCTGCTGATGGGTTACCATTGGCTCCTGAAGGAGGAATACAAGAGCCAGCTACAAACAATCGTGCAACTCGAGGCGCGTAAAAAGGCAGCTGATGAGTCAAGCCTCCGATGAGCTGGGCTCTCCTCCCACGGAGGATCCTCCTCTAGGTGCAACGAGTACGTCGCCAACAAAAGATGATCTCGACTCGCCCACCTCATCGAACAAGAACGTGTGGAAGCCGCTAAAGTCCTTGACTTTGGCTCCATGACGGTGGATACGCGCGGCAACGTGCTCCCGAAAACACCGCATGCCATGGTAACGGCGGCCACCATGTACCTCCTCAACAAGTAGCCGCCAGCTGGAGACCTTCGAGCTGCCATGCACCGATCTACGATAGCAGGCTTGGGATTAATCGCGGCCGCCCTCGACAAAGAGCCGGCATCAGAACCGAAGAAAGGCAAGGCTCTGGTAAAACGCTACTCCTCGCCCTCATCCAACAACGACAGTCACGATCTGTCTCGATGTTGCCGCTCACGGTGACACGACCACAACTATGATGCACGCGATGACCTCACACAGCGCAAGATCGACAAATCAAGGGCGCGACGTGCTCGGTCGACTGACTTAGAAGACGAAGATGTGGAGCTCTGTGGCACTAGATGCTTCAGCAGGGGCATCAGGCAAAAGCGAATGCCCAAGGGGTTTAAGCTCCCGTCGGAGAACTCGAAGTTTGACGGCCTAGAGGACCCGAAGATCTGGTTGGAGGACCACATCTCCTCCGTCAGGCTTCACAACGGAAGTCGAAGCACGGCCATGCAATGCCTACAGCTACAGCTGTAGGGAGCCGCCCGAGCCTGGCTCAACAACCTCCCACGCAGATCCATTCGCAGTTGGGAAGAGCTGGTATACAGCTTCGTGCACAACTTCAAGGGCACATACAAACGACCCGCATGAATCGAAGAGCTGAGATGCTGCCAGCAAAGATCGGGCGAATCGCTACGTTCCTACATCCAGAGGTGGTCCATCATCAAGAACTCCGCAGAGAACATCTCAGAGGATCGCGCGATTGACGCCTTCAATGGCGGCGTACACCGCATAGAGCTCAGGGAGGAGTTGGGCCGCTCGAAGCCCAAAACCATCGACCACCTGATGGAAATCACGAATCGCTGGGCAGATGGAGAAGATTCGGTGAAAAATCGCGTTCACTCGGCGATAGCGAGGCGTAGACTCGGCCGCAGACGCCGATCTTGAAGCAAACGCCGCATGCGCATCTACGATGACCGCGACGACGTCAACATGGTCACAGCCGGCTACGCCGACAGACGCGACGACAACCGCAACAGCGGCTACCGCAATGGTGGATACCACGACTCCGGAAATACCACGCAAGTGTGGCAGCGCCGCAATCGTGATGAAGCACCCGCAACATCCATTGAAGACAAGCTATCCGGGCCATGCACTGTGCACTTCTACATCGACAAGCATGACGGAAAGAAGAAATCCAGCCACCTCCTAAAGGACTGCCGCGAGTTCCTCAAACTACATGAGGGACTGGCTCGGATGAATCGCAGTGCAGTCGAAAGGGGCTACGGAGGCGCTCCAGGCACCTTGGGACATGGGGCTCCGCCACCACCACCTGGACTACCCCCAAATGCACCTGCGCCGGACCAGCACCAGGGAGGCGAACCATACCCACGGGCCATGGGTACCATGATGATCCAAAAGGGATGCCCCTCGAATAGGGTGCAGAAGGCCATCACTCGCCAAGTCAACTTGGCTACAAACTCGCCACCATCTACCACTGAGTACCTCAGCGGAAGCGAGTCCTGCATCACCTTCGACAAGCGCGACCACCCGCGCCAAGTACCTCGTCCAGGCCATTGTCCCCTTGTCCTCGAGGCACAAATTGGAGGCTTCGACATGAGTCGCGTCTTTATGGACGGCGGAAGAGGCATCAACCTTATGTTCACGAGTGCCTTGCGAGCAATGAGGATCCCTCTGACCTGCCTAGAGGCCTCAGACACAACATTTCACGGCATCATCCCAGGCAGGGGTGTATATCCCCTTGGCAAAATCAACCTCGACGTCATCTTTGGCACACCGAAAAACTATCAGCACGAGCGCATTGATTTCAAGGTCGTTGACTGGCCCTCGCAGTACCACTGCATCCTCGGACGTGTCGCGTTCGCTAGGTTCATGGCAGTGCCACACTACGCCTACCTACAGATGAAAATGCCAGGACCTAACGGCGTCATCACAATCAACGGGAGCTTCGAGAGGTCTGACAATTGTGACAGGGAATTCAACAGAATTTCCCAGTCCTTCGGCATGCAGGAATAACTCACGAGATTAAAGGAGTCGACAGACAACAGTCTGACTCCCCTGAGCTGGGCAACTTCACCCGACCTATCTTTCGACTCATCGGTGCACACAAAGAAAGTTCAGGTCCACCCATCGGATCCCGCCAAGATGGCCCTCATCGCCAACAACTTGAGTCCCGCATAGGAACTCGCGCTCGTCGAATTCCTCCGGGAGCACTGGGAAATCTTCGCCTGGTGTCCAGCGGACATGCCAGGAGTTCCCAGGGAATTCGCCGAGCACGCACTCAACGTCAACCCAGACGCAAGGCCAGTCAAGCAAACAATTCGGCGATTATCTGAACCAAGAGCAAAGGCAGTCGGAATGGAGATCAACAGACTCCTCGACGCCAAATTCATACGCGAGATCAAGGAAAGCACTTGGCTCGCCAACACGGTACTAGTACCAAAAAAGGACACGGATATCCTGCGGATGTGCGTGGACTTCACCTCTTTGAATAAGCACTGTCCAAAGGACCACTTCCTGCTACCGTGAATCGACTAGATCATCGACTCCACCGCGGCATGCGAGCACCTCTGCTTCCTCGACGCCTACTCAGGCTACAACCAGATTCGAATGAAGGAGGAAGACCAAGAAAAAACAGCATTTACAATGCCTTTTGGTGTGTTCTGCTACAACACAATGCCCTTCGGGCTAAAGAACACAGGAGCCACCTACCAGCGGTGCATGCAGGCTTGCCTCAAGAACCAACTCGGTCACAACATTCAAGTCTATGTCGACGACATAGTAATCAAGACCAAAGATGAAGCCTCACTAATCGAAGATTTGTGCAAAACATTCGCCAACCTCGATCGCTACCGGATCAAGCTCAATCCGGACAAGTGCGCTTTTGGCGTACCATCTGGAAAACTACTCGGGTATCTTATCTCCGCGAGAGGGATCGAAGCAAACCCGAAGAAAATAAAAGCTATACTGGCCATGGAGAAGCCAAAAAACATAAGGGGCGTCCAACAGCTGGCTGGGCGAATCACGGCTCTCAGTCGATTTATCAGTCAGATGGGTGAAAAGGCACTGCCCTTCTACCAACTCCTCCGCAAAGCTGACAAGTTTGAGTGGACCAATGAGGCGCAGGAAGCATTCAAAGACCTCAAGCGCCTACTATCCACCTCGCCAGTACTGGTGACCCCACACGAAAGGGAACCATTGTTGCTATACATCTCCACCACCAACCAGGTGGTCAGCATAGTGTTGGTAGTCGAACGAGCCGAAGAAAACAAGGTCCACGGGGTACAACGCCCAGTCTACTACCTCAGCGAGGTACTTATGCCAACAAAACAGCGGTACCCGCACTACCAGAAACTGGCGTACGTCGTCTTGATGACGGCTCGGCGACTGCGCCACTACTTCCAGGAACACCCAATCGTGGTAGTCAACGACGCCCCGCTTGGGCACATCCTCAACAATCCCGACGCCACCAGACGAGTCGCACTTTGGGGAATAGAACTGTCTCCACGAGACATCACATATGAAAAACGCGATGCCATCATGTCGCAAGTTCTCCCTGACTTCCTCGTGCACTGGATGGAGAACCAACTCCCTGAAAAACCAGATATGTCCTACCTCTAGACAATGCACTTCGACGGATCCAAGCGGAAGGACGGAGCTGGTGCAGGTGTCATACTGACATCACCCCAGGGAGACAAGCTGAAATATATCTTGCGAATGCAGTTCACCGCCTCCAACAACAAAGCTGAATAGGAGGCCCTGCTACATGGGATGAGGATGGCAAAAGCCTGCAGCGCCAAAATGCTCATAATATACGGTGACTCCAAGCTGGTCGTCAAACAGATAATGCATAAGTGCGACGCACTGAACAACAACATGATCGCCTACCGTGACCTCTACGACACACTCGAAGGGGATTTTGACGGCTGCGAGCTACGGTACATAGGTCGCGAAAGCAATGAAGAGGTGGACGCACTCGCCAACATAGGCTCTACCTTCGCCCCCATACCACCTGGGGTATTTCTCGAGCGCATCTATGAACGCTCCATCAAGCCAAAGGCCGCAGAGAAGAAAACAAGCACAGCAATGGACTCGGGGGCTACGCCGCCCAATGAGCAAATGGCACTCGACGACTTGGAACTGGATACAGGACTTGAAGGACCAATGAGCGTCATGTTGATCGAGCCATCTTGCACTCAACCGTACATCATGTACCTTCTCAGCAAGAGGCTACCGGACGATCCGACTGATGCACGTCACATCGCGCGGTGATCCAAGGCATTCGCTGTTATCAACAACGAACTATACAAGTGCAGCATCACAGGAGTGCTCCAACGATGCGTCTCCACTGCCGATGGAAGAGCTGCTCTCCTCGACATCCATGAGGGGACCTGCGGGCACCACGCCAGCAGTCGCGCCCTCGTTGCCAAATCTCTACGAGTTGGATTCTACTGGCCTACGGCCATGCGCGACGCCAAGGACATCGTCCAGAAATGCAACGTGTGCCAGCGATTCGTGGCAAGCCGCACGCACCTAGCGTAGAGCTCCGGCCAATTCCATTGGCCTGGCCCTTTGTGCAATGGGGACTCGACATGGTCGGCAAGCTCCCAAAGTCCTCATGAGGAGGCTACGTCTACCTCCTGGTCGCGGTCGACAAATTCACCAAGTGGATAGAGGCCATGCTAGTGACCAATCAATCAGGAAACATCGCAGTCAAGTTCTTCGAGTCCATCGTCTACCGTTTCGGAGTGCCACACAGCATCGTCACAGACAATGGGACGAACTTCACATCCAAGGAGTTCCAAGAATTCTGCGAGAATCTGGGAATCAACGATAGCTATGCCTCCGTGGAACATCCACAGACCAACGGTCAAGTCGAAAAAGCTAACGGGCTCGTCTGCGGCGACATCAATAAGAGACTCCTCCGGCCACTCGAGCAGGCCACGGGAGCTGGCCAGACGAACTACAATCAGTACTCTGGAGCCTACGCACAACTCCAAACAACGCTACAGGGTACACCCTGTTCTTCATGGTGCATGGGGCTGAAGCGGTGCTACCCGCCGAAGTACGATACAAAGCACCGCGTGTGGTCGCTTACAGCGAGCAGGAGTCAACTCTTGCACTTGAAGACTCTGTCGACCTCCTTGATAAAGCAAGGGAAATCGCCGCGGAAAGATCAACGATCTACCAGCAGAACCTGTGCAACTACCATACCAGGAGGCTATGCCCCAGGTCCTTTGTCGAAGGCAACCTGGTCGTGCGACTGAAGCAGCAAGGTCATCTCAAGCTCGAGTCCCCCTGGGAGGGACCATACGTGATTACAGAAGTAATCCCAGGTGGCGCCTATCGCCTTCAAGATTTAGAGACAGGAGTCACATACTCCAACCCTTAGAACATCGCACAGCTGCGATGCTTCTACCCTTAGTCGCTTTTTACTTTTACATTGCAACAAGGCTACTTAGCCACACATTGTACTTCGTACTACCCCGCGACCAAATAAAGCTAAGTGCCCCGAAACTCTGTGTTCTTCTTTAATTTTTCGCAAATTATCCACTCGGGGGCTGCGCCACCCTATACACATATGTTCTAGAACTAAAACGCAATATCCCAAGTAGCTGGCACACCAATCGAAACCCTTGACAAAACATCAACCCAGTTGCAACGCACCTGACAGGTTGACAAGATACTGAGATAAACACAAAGCCAGGCTAACGAAAAGGAGTCGCATAGTGCAACACACTCACAAAACATATACGCTAATAAGTTCTTTTACACATCATCGTTAACCAATTACACATAACATATATATGAACTTTACAACATTGGTACAACAATGTGCAGGATACAAATTAAATTACTGTTGCAGCAAAAGAACATTGGTCTGCTCCTCGAAGAAATCGATGATCTCCTCTGTTGGGCGATCCACTACCTGGTAGTGCGGCACCATGTTCCAAGCAGATCCCGCTAGCGACGCAGGTGGTCCAGCCGCAATTGCTGCAACGTCCACATCAAGCCTATGCAGTCGCACCAGTCACTAACTGTTGTCGTACATACTCGTGGACCGCACTCAAGTCATGGAATTTAGCGAGAAGGGCCATCAGGCTCGATGGAACGACATCCAATGGGAACATCGTCTGGTAAATATTATTCAAGCAAGACTACGACTTCTTCAAGAAGTGAAGCACTCACGACGCATGATCCTGCAGGGTCGCCAACGCGACTGCGCGATCATGATCTACCTAGAAGTACCCACTCGCCTGAAGCTGCTCTTGGGTCAGGTCATTCATGCGAATGGAAATCCGATCCTTCTCATCCTACGGATGGCGCGCGCTGACAACTGTACCAGGCAAAGGCAAAATATGAGAACAACGAACCACTGCGAGTGACTACAAGGAAACGACAGGAGGGAAGAAGACTGACATTAGAATTAGTCACCCAACTGCGTCACCTCCCCTAGCAGATATTGTTCTTGGGCGGCGGTTTTCTCCGCTTTCGACTTCCATACGTCTGCATTTTCGTGGAGTACGGGAAATTCACGCTCCAATTGCTTCACGTGGTCACGGAGTCACGAGAGTAGAGAAAGCTCATCCACCCTTGAGCGCGGTGGTGCCAAAGTGTCATCAAGGGGCGGTGAATCCTGAGGCTCCTTCAAAGGATCACTCGATGTGCCCTACCACAAGTCAAACAAAGAAAAAATAAGAGGACTAAGCCGAAGCATAGACAAAAGATTCGAGTGCATTCAAAATTAACAAAAGTATCAGCAGATACACTCGCCAATAGGCATGTTCTTGACAAAGACATAAACTATTTAACTATTACAAGATACAACTACTGAGGAGCGACTGGATTCTTCGACTTCGACTTTGGTTTTGGGGGCCTCATCGAGTCTGTGGTAGTATCACATGCCACAGACTTCCCGCCAGCCCCTGACACCGCAGACTTCAGAGCTTTCTTGGTGCGCTGAAGCTCCTTAGAGTACTTCGCAACTGTATTGATCAGCTGCGGGCCGTACTTGCCACAAGCAGTTGTGAAGGGAGCAAAGACTACCTGCTAGCCATCGGCGCTGACAGGCATCGCCTTAGAAACCGCCGCAGGATCAACTTCGACTCTATGGGCTTGAACCATGGCGAGTGACATCGAAGCATGTAACTACCTCGGTGAATTACGCTCTTAGTTACAAGCCTGGATGAGCGGAAATGGTTAAAATAGTACGGTAGGGCCCAAATGCCACTCACAGGTAGACCTTTCGGCCGTCCTAACCATTTCCAAACATCGGGACAAGAACGAGCGGGGTAATCGGCAGGCGAAGGGATCAACTACATACACAAATGAGTATGTATGCAAGCCACCATACAACAGTCCTCAGAGCCATTCCATCTAAAAGAAATAGAAATATTGCAACGCCATACGGCAAGATCCAAATATCCTAGATAGATATAATAGTTTAGGATATCTCCTCATACATCAAACATTAGAGTATCATGCGGAAGCAGAAAAACAAGATCTGAGTACGGATAAGAAGCAAATCGGCATAAGATGCCCCATAAATAAACACATCCCGCCCACAGATTTCACGGATCTCCATTCCCGGAATCTCTACACCGAGTGATCGTTGCCAACACCATCCGTCTCATCCACCCAGTATCCATCTTGCGAGTTTACCTGTTCATCTGAATCAAACAATTTATCGTGTGAGACCCTAGGGGTACTTAGCAAGTCTTTATGCCTCTAAAGGGGACACAACCTGGGGTGACGCAATTGCAGCAAAAGATAATCCCTAACAGTTCTATAGATACTCGCTAACCATCCGCCTAACCAAAGATAGACGGATGTCCGTGAATTAATAACAACAGTTATAATAGTAATATTAACAGATCCATCCTCCTCCTCGCTTACCAACGAGGAAGCGGACGAACAACCCCCCATCCGTTGGCAGTTTTATTATCCATTCCATGAGTGTTGCACTATTTACTAGTCAGGTACTTGGTCAAATTAAAAGCGGTACTTTAGTTATACTTGTCTATGATCGAGAAACTGTGCTCCAAGTCGTCCATAACCGCGGACACGGCTTTCAGAAAGTTTTACCCTGCAGGGGTGCACAAATAGCAACACACACTCGATCAGCCTCGGAAAAACCAAATCAAAACCCAACGAGGCATTCACGACAAAGCGATCACAGGATTCAGAAATATTTCAGGGGGCCACCCCACTAAGCTACCCGCAACGAAGTTGGCCTGCTCCGGAACGGACTCGAGTTTGTGTGGACTATCAGAAACGACTGGGAACCCGAAAGTGTGACTGGGCTTGTCGATACAGCGAAAACGTGTCACGATCCTAAACAGTACAGGTGCTCCACGCACAATCGTAAATAAAGCAGTAAAGCATGGCATAAGTACAGGATAGTAATAAAGCCCCAAACTACTTTGTGGCCCCAAGAAATAAGAATGAATCAAGCTCTGGCTCAGGGGGTTCATAAGCCTCCCGGATGTGGATAGCGCGAATATTCAAGGAACAGGAATCAAGTACTCGGGGTCCTACGGGACACAAGTGAGCATGAAAAACCAAATAGCAGATATTGCTCACCGGTGCCGCTTTCATTAGTTATCCTATTACTACTCAGGTTAAGTTGTTTAGGTACCTCGTTATCCATCAGACACTCACATACCCTACACATGCTGTTCTACGACCCGCATGGCTCAAACAACTCCTGTAGTAATGGCTCATGGGATGGAGGAACAAGCTTCGGTGGGGTTTAAAAGTAAAGGCTATGCAGTACTTGGGATTTATGTTAATGTAATCGTGACTCAATGATGCAAGAATAAGATAGAGGCAATAGGTACTATATGTATGCAAGCATGTGGTAGTGCTTGCCTGGCAGCTCAGTTGAAGCGAGAGAAGGATCTGGGTAGTGCTCCTGGGTTTCTTGATAAATCCCCTGCTCAGCGTCTATTCGAAGAAGAACCAAACAAACAAGGGCCAACATAAATAAAGTGCACAAGCATATGAATAAAATGCGACAAGCAAACAATCATGCCATGATGAATGATGCACAATTTGCATAGCAATAATGTAGCATGGCATGGGTGAGGTGTGGAATACAAGAATAAAGCCTTTTATTGAGTTTTAGTCACATTTTAACCTCAAATAAGTTGCTGTAACCTTTATATTTATATGATGCATGCTGCAATTCAGAACATGGAATGCATAAACAGAAAGGTCTCGTCGCGCTGATCGATTTAGACATATTATTTGTCAAATTTGGAGTTATAAAACTAAAGTTATTAATTAATTAAGGAAAAAGGGCATTTTATTGTAATTTTAATCAACTTGAAATTTAAAGTGTTCATATTTGAATTCCTCACATTTTTCTGAATTCAAAACATATATTACATGTTTAATTTGGAATTATATTTTCAAAGTTATTTGAAAACAGATTTAAATTTGTATTTAAACATTTTCTAGAATCATTTTATTAAAACAGATAAACTGCAGAACTTTTTATACCCAGAGAAAACTAACCCAAGTCACGGACGGGTGGGACCCGTGCTGACTGGGCGACACGATGCGTGCTGGGGCTTTTCTCACTGCGCGGAAGGCTAGCCCAGGAGGCCGACAGGTGGGACCAACGGCCTCGCAGGCCCACGTGACAGCGGGCGACCAAGGGGGTGCCACGCGGCACCACGGGGACTGCAGGTTGAGGTTTACGAAAACCTAGGTACCCTTTTGTAAAAAGAACCTAGAGACTGGTAGGTGGGCCCGTGAGGAGTGCGGCTTGAGGAATTAAAAGGAAAAAGGGGGTATGTGCAAAGTGGCGGCTCGTTTCTTCTTCTGTCGCGTTGTTCCGCCGAATCGACGGACTGGCGGCAAGGCAGCGGGGCTCGAACTCGCCTCGAAGGCGACGGCGGCGGTAACCACTTGGGCTAGACGGGTTTGTTGCTCTGAGAACATATCGGCGGCTTAGGTGTTCTTCGCGATGCAGAATGACGGTAGCGACGCGCTTCGTCGGTGCATGAAGGGCGTTCGACGGAACGTACGACGCGACCAGGAAAGCAGCGGCGATGGCGAGGATGTCTAGGAGATTGAGCGCCACCGAGAGTGGGTCGGTGGTGGCGGAACGGCTTGGGACGCAGGGGATCAGCGACGATGCGGACGGCCGGCGATTAGGGTTTCGCGTCGGGCTCGGCGGGGTGCAGCGTTTCCGGGGCTTCTCCTTCATGATGGCGTGTACAGGGTGATGCAGGGGTTCTCCACGGCCTTCCTCGTCAACCAGAGCACCGCGCCCGCCGCCTGATTCGAGGAGTTGGTGATCGGCACCGACGGTGGCCGACGAGGTGGATGTGTGGTAGAAGGGGGAGGAAGAGGGGAAGGGCACGGCTCTGGGGATCTGTGGTAGGTACGAAAAGAGAGGGAGGGTGGAGATAAGGCGAGGGAGAGCGGGGTACCGTGGGGGAGTGGGTTAGGGATAAAGGTGGCATCGGTTGTCACCTTTCCTCCTCTCTCCGATCACGTGCTCGGGTCGAGGGAAGGTAGGCAGGGCAGGGCGAGGTGGTGGAGACTGCCAGGTCGGCCAGGGAGGAAGGAGAGGCAGGTGGGGCTGGGGTGGCAGAGAGAGAGCTAGAGAGAGGGGTGGCATGGAGCTAGGTTTGGATGGAGTAGTGGCTCGGGTTAGGGCTGGTGCTAGGGTTGGGGTAGGGTAGCTGGGGGTGTGGGGCCGAGGAGAGAGGGTGGCCAGGTGGGGCCATCAAGGGGAGGCTCGGCATGGTGAGAGGAGAGGGTGAGGTGAGAGAGGTGAGGTTGGGTTAGGGTTTAGAACTAGGGTTAGAAGAAAGAGAGGCAACTAGGTGTAGGGTTTAGATTAGGTGTAGGTTTTTGGAGAAAGGATTAGAGAGAGAGGTAAATGTGGTGGTGGCTTTTAGCAAGATCAAACAAGAACAAGCAAAAGGAGGGAGAGAGAGATGAGAGATGATCCACTTAAAAAAAATTCATATAAAATCCAAAGGACTAGAATGTGGTGGTGCTTGCATGGCCCATGCAAAATAATTAATGCCATGCTTATTCTGGTGAAAACAATAATATTAACATGGCATTATTCTTATGCATTCCCAAAAGATGGATTAAGGGCCAAGCTAAGGATTTGTAGAAGTAGATCCATCTTATCTCCCATGAGCTAGATTAAATACCAAAAGAAAATAAAATACAAGCTCATGGATAATGGGATGGTGGAATTATAAGGTGGTGAAAAGAAAGGGTGGTGGAGTAGAATAAAAGATACGCCCCCAACTCAACTTGGGCATTTAAACAATATATCAATAACCAAATACAATATCAAGAGGCAAATACAATTTACAATGCATATGAGAGAGGAACCAAAACAAAAAGGGATTTTATATGATGCTCAAATGCAAGGTGGCATGATGACATGAGCATGATATAATTATGATGCAACAATTATATATAGGAAGTAGCCATTATCTTACTAGACCAAGTAGCATTACAATTGTTAGACAATTGGGATGCTACAACTCTCCCCCACTAAACAGGAATGTCGCCCCGAGATTCTAGGAAGAAGAAGAAGACACAAAGAGGGTAGGATACTTGGCACGGAGCTCATCTTCACATTCCCAAGTGGCTTCATCAACAGAATGGTGCGACCACTGCACCTTGCAAAACTTGATGGACTTGTTGCGAGTCCTTCTTTGTGCGACTTCAAGGATTTTTGTGGGGTGTTCTTGATAAGACAGGTCTTCTTGGAGATTGATAAGCTCATGGTCCACGGTCCTGCCGGGATCCTTGAAGCACTTCTTGAGTTGAGAGATGTGGAAAACATCATGGACCTTGAGTTTTTCCGGGAGCTCAGGAGCATAAGCAACTTCTCCTCTTCTTCCACGAATTTTGAATGGTCCGATGTATCTAGGAGCCAGCTTTCCTTTGATACCAAAGCGGTGCGTGCCTCTCATGGGAGTGACACGAAGGTAAACGATATCACTAGGGACATACTCCATGTCCGTGTGCTTTCTGTCATAATTGCTCTTCTGGCGACTTTGAGCAATCTTCAGATTTTCAAGAATGATGTGTACCTTCTCCTCCGCTTGAGTTACAATGTCGGGGCCAAACAATATTCTTTCTCCTGCACCCGACCAACCAATCGGAGTTCTGCATTTGCGACCGTAGAGAGCCTCAAATGGTGCCATCTTTAGACTTTTCTGGAAGCTATTGTTGTAAGAGAATTCAGCATAAGGAAGACATTCTTCCCACTTCATGCCAAAAGAGATGACGCAAGCACGGAGCATATCCTCCAGAATCTGATTGATCCTTTCAACTTGTCCTTGCGACTGAGGGTGGTAAGCTGTGCTGAAGTTCAATTTTGTTCCCAAAGCATTTTGGAAACTTTCCAGGAACTTGGAAGTGAAGATGCTTCCACGGTCTGAACTGATCTCAAGAGGAACCCCATATAGAGAGACAATTCTGTTGATATAGAGCTCAGCCAACTGAATTGCAGAAATTGTTTCCTTGACGGGAAAGAAGTGAGCCACTTTAGAAAGCCTGTCAATGACAACAAAGATTGCATTGTTGCCCTTCTGTGACCTTGGAAAAACAATGATGAAGTCCATCTCTACTTTCTCCCATTTCCATTCCGGGGGTTTCAATGGCTGTAGAAGACCAGAAGGTTTCTGATGGACAGCTTTCACTCTGCGGCAGACATCACACTCCGAGACATACTTGGCACAATATCGTTTCAATCCCGGCCACCAATATTGTGTTTTCAAGTCCATGTACATCTTTGTGCTGCCAGGGTGGATAGAAAGAACAGAATCATGCGACTCCTTGAGAACTTGCTCTCTTGAACCCGGGTAGTTCGGAACAAACATCCGGTGTTCAAAGAAAAGCGTGCCTTGGTCATCGACGTGGAAGGACTCATACTTCGGAAGCTGCATGTTGGAGATGACCTTCTTGGTGTACGGATCACCAAGTTGAAGGGAGCGAACCTTTTCTTCCAAGAGAGGGGTTGCCAGAAGGTTCAGAAGATACCCTTGATACACAATTTCAAGGTTGAGCTGACGGAATTCCTCGCACAAGAGAGGCTGTTGTTCTTCCATCATGAGGTTGTTGACATAAGCTTTGCGGCTGAGAGCATCGGCCATGACATTAGCTTTGCCCGGAGTGTAGTTGATGGTCAGATCAAAATCATTGATTGCTTCAATCCACCTCCTCTGACGAAGGTTAAGATCAGGCTGTGTGAAGATATACTTCAGACTCTTGTGATCAGAAAAGATTTCACAACGGTTGCCCAGCAAGTAATGCCTCCATACTTTCAAAGCAAAGACAACTGCTGCGAGTTCGAGGTCATGTGTAGGATAGTTGATCTCATGCGTCTTCAACTGACGAGAGGCATAAGCAACCACTTGATTTTCTAGAATAAGGACCGCACAATCCTTGCAAAGATGCGTCACAGAATATCTGGAAAGGCTTGGATGTATCTGGAGGAACCAAGACTGGTGTGGAAGTGAGCTTCTCTTTGAGTGCTTCAAAGCTTGTTTGACATGCAGGAGTCCAAAGGTATTTCTTGCCTTTCTTGAGGAGATCGGTAAGAGGCTTCGCTATCTTCGAAAAGTTCTGAACGAAGCGACGGCAATAACTAGCCAAACCAAGGAAGCTCCGGACTTCTTTGACATTTGCAGGAGGAAGCCAGTCAACAATTGTCTTTACAGTTTCCGGGTTGACGGCAATGCCCTTGGCAGAGATGACGTGACCAAGATAGGTTACTTGAGGCAGCCAAAACTCACATTTGGAGAACTTTGCATAAAGGCGGTTCTCACGAAGCTTGTTTAGGACACACCGAAGGTGTTCTTCATGTTCTTCCTTTGACTTAGAATAGACTAGGATGTCATCCAGATAGACCACAACGAACTTATCAAGATACTCCATGAAAACCGAGTTCATGAGCCTCGAGAAGGTGGCAGGTGCGTTGGTGAGACCGAAAGACATGACCGTGTACTCATACAGGCCATAGCGGGTGGTGAAAGCTGTTTTAGGAACATCTTCCTTGCGAATCTTGATTTGATGATAACCACTTCTCAAGTCAAGCTTAGAGAATACCACAGCTCCAGCTAGCTGATCGAAGAGATCATTAATCCGCGGAAGGGGATATTTATTCTTGATGGTTTTAGCATTGAGAGCCCGATAGTCAACACAAAGTCTATCGGTCTTGTCTCGCTTCTTCACAAAGATGGTTGGGCTACCCCAAGAAGAAATCGTGTTGAATGAAACCCAACTTCTCTTGTTCATCAAGCTGACGTTTGAGTTCAGCCAACTCAGCAGGACCCATTTTATAAGGCCGCTTGGAGATAGGAGCCGTTCCAGGTTCAAGCTCAATTACAAACTCAACCTCACGATCCGGAGGCATACCTGGCAACTCTTCAGGAAAGACATCTGGGAACTCACAGACCACCGGAACACTCTGAATAGCTTCCATAGCATCCGCATTCAGAGCCGCCAAAGAGAAAAGCTGAATAGCAGGAGTCAGACTTGGAGAATAGACTATATGGCCTTCAGTAATTTTCAGAGAAACCGAGCGTTCAGCACAATCAATCACAGCTGCATTTGCTGTCAACCAATCCATGCCCAAGATAACATCAATGTCAGAATTTCCCAGAATAATTAAGGACGCCGAGAACGAAGAGCCACCAATCTCAATTTGATTGCCATGGCTGATATGAGCAGCCCTCATGTTTGATCCAGGAGATTGTACCACCAGACGATGCAATAAGGTAACCATATCCAGATCATGCTCATGATCAAACTTATGCGAAACAAAAGAATGCGAAGCACGAGAATCAAACAAAACTCGTGCAGGGACTGAGTTAACGGGAAGCATACCCATCACAAATCCAGGTGCATGCTCAGCTTGAGCGGCGTTGACACAGTTGGCACGAGCAACAGTAGACCCGGCCTTGGTGTTGATGTTGAGAGCCCGAGGTGGTGGTGCACGAACCATAGGAGAGCTTGCCGCAGGTCTTGGAGGTGGTGGAGGAAGAGCTTTGTTTTTCATTGGACAGTTCCAGTGTTGATGCCCAGTGTTTCCACAAGTGTAACAAGCACCAGGTGGACGTGGAGGAACGAGCTGCATTTCCGCCAGGCGCTCCAGGGTAGTGGTGGTTGTAGCCCCTGGGAGCAGCAGTGAGGAAGTTTGGTGGCCTTGCCGTGTAGCTTGAAGGTCTTGGTGGAGCCGGGAGCGACGGTGGGTTCTTAGGAACCCAGACACGACGCTTAGAAGGAGTTGACATAGCTGAAGAGCTTGCTGCATCACGGTTGTGTTTCTTTGACTCCTCAAACACTTGCCTACTTGCTTCTTCCTGCAGAGCTGTATGCTGAAGTTCCAGAAAAGACGCCGGCCTTGCATGTGTGATTGCATATTTCATCGATGCATTGAGCCCTTGCCAGAACCTCTTTTGCTTCTTCTTGTCATCAGAGATCTCATCGCCACCATAACGAGAAAGGTTCATGAAGTTTCTGATGTAGGTATTGACATTGTCATTTCCCTGCTTGAGGTTGAGAAACACTTCCTTCATCCTCTCCATGACAATTTCTGATAGATACTGCTCTTTGAAAGCTCCAGTGAACTGTTCCCAAGTAGGCTGAAAACCAGTGTGGTTTGCCTTACGGTAATTCTCCCACCACAGAGTTGCATCTCCCTTCAGAAGGTGAGTGGCACATTTTACCCATTCTTGCTCAGGAACATCGGTCACCAAGAACCTTGACATCTCACGCAACCAATCATCAGCATCAAGTGGTTGATCGGACACATCAAATTGGCGTGGGTTGAACTTCAGGAAGCTTTTGATGTCTCCTCGCTTGGGAGGTGGAGGTAGCGGAACAAACTCATTCCTCCTGACACTTTCTTCAAAACGCTGCTGGTTCTGCTGCATTACTGCCAAGGCATTGGCGATGCTTGACAACGCGGCCCCCAGTTCAGGTTGTATGTCCTCATCAGAACGGCGTGGTGGTGCCATCCTGTGATTGATATAAAACACAAGTCAGTACTATAATGGAGAATAATAATAATCCAAAATAGTACCAAGATGGAATTAACCAATATTAAAGGATACAATTTACTAAGATGATATTAAAATATCAACGAAGTTCAAAGCACCTAGAAGATATTAAGCATAATGCACACGACTGAAAAGGAGTGTGGTACACAACTATCAAGAAAATTTTTCCGCAAATTTCGGCATTAAAATACCAATAGATGCGCAAAATCACTTAACGAATCAAGATTAGTGACTCTACCAATTCAATATACAAGAGCGAATGATAAAAGTAGTGGTATGGTCGCGAATCCATCCCGCACTCAAATCATTACTCCGCACATGAATAAGTAGAACACGTATCCCAACACCTTCTTCTCAAGATGAACCTAAAGATTAGTAACTACGGAAACGAACACCCCAAACAAGATAACGTCGGATATCAAAGAGTAAGACAGATCGCGGTGGTATGCAACGAATCAGATAGATCGCGTCGGTTTGCAAAAGCCTGTCGGTATGGAATGTACCAACAGTTGATAACCAAAGGCAGATTGATAACAAATTGGATGCAACAGATAGACAAGGAATTACACACACACACACACTTTCTATGGTACTACGGAAACCCAGAACACGTGAATCCTAGTTTGAATTTTAAGAAGAGGATTGAAAACGTTACACTTCCTTACTAGAAAAGGATGGTTGGGTGGGTAAGAAGAAAAATGGAAGCAGTCCTACTCTCACGTTTTGTTTTTCCCTAGTATACATAGCTACCAAAAATATTTGCTAGACTGACAACGACCATTTGGCTGAGACCCTGAAGGGCGGGATGGCTCTGATACCAATTGTAACTACCTCGGTGAATTACGCTCTTAGTTACAAGCTGGATGAGCGGAAATGGTTAAAATAGTATGGGGGCCCAAATGCCACTCACAGTAGACCTTTCGCCGTCTAACCATTTCCAAACATCGACAAGAACGAGCGTAATCGGCAGGCGAAGGGATCAACTACATACACAAATGAATATGTATGCAAGCCACCATACAACAGTCCTCAGAGCCATTCCATCTAAAAGAAATAGAAATATTGCAACGCCATACGGCAAGATCCAAATATCCTAGATAGATATAATAGTTTAGGATATCTCCTCATACATCAAACATCGAGTATCGTGAAGCGGAAAACAAGATCCGAGTACGGATAAGAAGCAAATCGGCATAAGATGCCCCATAAATAAACACATCCCGCCCACGATCTCACGGATCCCTGGTCCCGGAATCTCTACACCGAGTGATCGTGGCCAACATCGGCCGTCTCCTCCACCCAGGATCCATCTTGCGAGTTTACCTGGTCTTCTGAATCAAACAATTTATCGTGTGAGACCCTAGGGTACTCATCAAGTCTTTATGCCTCTAAAGGGACACAACACAGGGTGACGAATTGCAGCAAAAGATAATCCCTAACAGTTCTATAGATACTCGCTAACCATCCGCCTAATCAAAGATAGACGGATGTCCGTGAATTAATAACAACAGTTATAATGAATATTAACAGATCCATCCTCCTCCTCGCTACCAACGAGGAAGCGGAACAGCACCCCCATCCGTTGGCAGTTTTATTATCCATTCCATGAGTGTTGCACTATTTACTAGTCAGGTACTTGGTCAAATTAAAAGCGGTACTTTAGTTATACTTGTCTATGATCGAGAAACTGTGCTCCAAGTCGTCCATAACCGCGGACACGGCTTTCAGAAAGTTTTACCCTGCAGGGGTGCACAAATAGCAACACACACTCGATCAGCCTCGGAAAAACCAAATCAAAACCCAACGAGGCATTCACGACAAAGCGATCACAGGATTCAAAAATATTTGGGGCCACCCCACTAAGCTACCATAGCGAAGTTGGCCTGCTCCGGAACGGACTCAGGGTTTGTGTGGACGGTTGTAAACGACTGGGAACCCGAAAGTGTGACTGGGCTTGTCGATACAGCGAAAACGTGTCACGATCCTAAACAGTACAATTGCTCCACGCACAATCGTAAATAAAGCAGTAAAGCATGGCATAAGTACAGGATAGTAATAAAGCCCCAAACTACTTTGTGGCCCCAAGAAATAAGAATGAATCAAGCTCTGGCTCAGGGGGGTTCATAAGCCTCCCCAATGTGGATAGCGCGAATATTCAAGGAACAGGAATCAAGTACTCGGGGTCCTACGGGACACAAGTGAGCATGAAAAACCAAATAGCAGATATTGCTCACCGGTGCCGCTTTCATTAGTTATCCCATTACTACTCAGGTTAAGTTGTTTAGGTACCTCGTTATCCATCAGACACTCACATACCCTACACATGCTGTTCTACGACCCGCATGGCTCAAACAACTCCTGTAGTAATGGCTCATGAGATGGAGGAACAAGCTTCGGTGGGGTTTAAAAGTAAAGGCTATGTAGTACTTGGGATTTAAGTTAATGCAATCGCGACTCAATGATGCAAGAATAAGATAGAGGCAATAGGTACTATATGTATGCAAGCATGTGGTAGTGCTTGCCTGGCAGCTCAGTTGAAGCGAGAGAAGGATCTGGGTAGTGCTCACAGGTTTCTTGATAAATCCACCTTAGCCTATTCGAAGAAGAACCAAACAAACAAGGGCCAACATAAATAAAGTACACAAGCATATGAATAAAATGCGACAAGCAAACAATCATGCCATGATGAATAATGCACAATTTGCATGGCAATAATGTAGCATGGCATGGGTGAGGTGTGGAATACAAGAATAAAGCATTTTATTGAGTTTTAGTCACATTTTAACCTCAAATAAGTTGCTGTAACCTTTATATTTATATGATGCATGCTGCAATTCAGAACATGGAATGCATAAATAGAAAGGTCTCGTCGCGTTGATCGATTTAGACATATTATTTGTCAAATTTGGAGTTATAAAACTAAAGTTATTAATTAATTAAGGAAAAGGGGCATTTTATTGTAATTTTAATCAACTTGAAATTTAAAGTGTTCAAAATATATTTTGAAGGGCATATTTGAATTCCTCACATTTTTCTGAATTCAAAACATATATTACATGTTTAATTTGGAATTATATTTTCAAAGTTATTTGAAAATAGATTTAAATTTGTATTTAAACATTTTTTAGAATCATTTTATTAAAACAGATAAACTGTAGAACTTTTTATACCCAGAGATAAACTGGGCGACACGATGCATGCTGGGGCTTTTCTCACTGCATGGTAGGCTAGCCCAGGAGGCCGACAGGTGGGACCAACGGCCTCGCAGGCCCACGTGACAGCGGGCGACCAAGGGGGTGCCACGCTGCACCACGGGGACTGCGGGTTGAGGTTTACGAAAACCTGGGTACCCTTCTGTAAAAAGAACCTAGAGACTGGTAGGTGGGCCCGTGAGGAGTGCGGCTTGAGGAATTAAAAGGAAAAAGGGGGTATGTGCAAAGTGGCGGTGGCTACTGTTCTTCTTCCTGTCGCGTTGTCTGCCCGGCCCAGCAGACCTTGTGGCAATGAGGCTCGAACTTCGCGTCTCGAAAAGCGCATGGCGGCGGTAACCACTGGGCTAGACGGGGTTTGTTGCTACAGAACATATCGGCGGCTAGGTGTTCTTCTGCGATGCAGCAGCGAGCAGGCGCACGCGCTCGTCGGCGCACAGAGGGCGTTCGACGGAATGTACGACGCGACCAGAAGCAGCAGCGATGGCGAGGATGTCTAGGAGATTCGGGCGCTCACCGAGAGTGGGTCGGTGGTGGCGGAACGGCTTGGGACGCAGGGGATCAGCAACGATGCAGACGGCCGGCGATTAGGGTTTCACGTCGGGCTCGGCGGGGTGCAGCGTTTCCGGGGCTTCTCCTTCATGATGGCGTGTACAGGGTGATGCAGGGGTTCTCCACGGCCTTCCTCGTCAACCAGAGCACCGCGCCCGCCGCCTGATTCGAGGAGTTGGTGATCGGCACCGACGGTGGCCGACGAGGTGGATGTGTGGTAGAAGGGGGAGGAAGAGGGGAAGGGCACGGCTCTGGGGATCTGTGGTAGGTACGAAAAGAGAGGGAGGGTGGAGATAAGGCGAGGGAGAGCGGGGTACCGTGGGGGAGTGGGTTAGGGATAAAGGTGGCATCGGTTGTCACCTTTCCTCCTCTCTCCGATCACGTGCTCGGGTCGAGGGAAGGTAGGCAGGCGGAGGTGGTGGAGACTGCTGTGGGCCAGGAAGGAAGGAGGTGGGGCTGGGGTGGCAGAGAGAGAGCTAGAGAGAGGGGTGGCATGGAGCTAGGTTTGGATGGAGTAGTGGCTCGGGTTAGGGCTGGTGCTAGGGTTGGGGTAGGGTAGCTGGGGGTGTGGGGCCGAGGAGAGAGGGTGGCCAGGTGGGGCCATCAAGGGGAGGCTCGGCATGGTGAGAGGAGAGGGTGAGGTGAGAGAGGTGAGGTTGGGTTAGGGTTTAGAACTAGGGTTAGAAGAAAGAGAGGCAACTAGGTGTAGGGTTTAGATTAGGTGTAGGTTTTTGGAGAAAGGATTAGAGAGAGAGGTAAATGTGGTGGTGGCTTTTAGCAAGATCAAACAAGAACAAGCAAAAGGAGGGAGAGAGAGATGAGAGATGATCCACTTAAAAAAAATTCATATAAAATCCAAAGGACTAGAATGTGGTGGTGCTTGCATGGCCCATGCAAAATAATTAATGCCATGCTTATTCTTGTGAAAACAATAATATTAACATGGCATTATTCTTATGCATTCCCAAAAGATGGATTAAGGGCCAAGCTAAGGATTTGTAGAAGTAGATCCATCCTATCTCCCATGAGCTAGATTAAATACCAAAAGAAAATAAAATACAAGCTCATGGATAATGGGATGGTGGAATTATAAGGTGGTGAAAAGAAAGGGTGGTGGAGTAGAATAAAAGATATGCCCCCAACTCAACTTGGGCATTTAAACAATATATCAATAACCAAATACAATATCAATAGGCAAATACAATTTACAATGCATATGAGAGAGGAACCAAAACAAAAAGGGATTTTATATGATGCTCAAATGCAAGGTGGCATGATGACATGAGCATGATATAATTATGATGCAACAATTATATATAGGAAGTAGCCATTATCTTACTAGACCAAGTAGCATTACAATTGTTAGACAATTGGGATGCTACAAAGCACCTGCCGCACGGAGCGAGTTCTTGAAGCTTGCAGGGACGCCCCCGGCAAGGGACTCCACCAGCTCGTCCATATTCTCGATCAGCTCAGCCTTGGGCGCCAGCTCTTCCCGTAGGCGACTGAGCACGCCCTTGGCCTTGGAGAGCATCCCTTGAATGGCAGCGCTGCGGTCTTTGACTGCTGAAAGGGCAACCGCCAAGGCATCGTCACGATGGAGGGCCTGAGGATCGAAGCTCAAACCGCTGGCATCTATATAGAACCCACGCATGGGCACGAAGGTCAGCACCAACGACAAATTCGAATGAAGAACAATAATGAAATCCAGACAAGGTACCTGAGAGAGCCTTGGCAATCAAGAAAAGCTATTCCTCGAACAACTTCTCTCTAGCCATGACGGAGGCGCGCAGGTCCTCTTCGCGTTACCGCAACTCGTCACGTGCTGCGATTGCCTCATCGCGACTCTTCACCGCCGCGGCAAGTGCCTTTTCAAGGGAAGCGGCGTCGCCGAGAAGTGCATTATGCTCAGCTACGATAGAAACAAAGATAGGCTATCAGCCGGATATGTCACAAGGAGGACGAAGAAGAAGCAAGACACTTACTTTCAACTACATGATGGCGAGTATCCAACATTGCATGCTGGCGACCCATCGCAAGAACTTGCTCCGCTAAGTGAGCGGCTTCCTTCACAATAAGCTGCGACAGAAGAAGACAGCAAAGGATAAGCAATATGATAGAAGATGATATATTCGACTGCAAAAATAGAGGAAACAACTACTACACTTACATGATCCTCCAAAGACTCCGAAGTCGATGGATTCGCAGTCGTCCGGATAACCATCTAGTGCCCCTCATCGTGAGGAGAACTCGATGAATTATGGCCGGAGTGGGCCGCCAATGGAGGAGAAGGAGTGCGCTTAGCCATTTTCTTGGCTTTGGAGGTCGCGACTCTAGATTCTTTCAAAAATTGTACGTCGCCAGAAGATGACGACGCTTGCTGACTGCAAAATAAAACCAATATCAAGAGAATGCAACTCCAAAGAAGAACCAAAAGGAAGATTCGAATACTTACCAATCAAACTTATCAAAATCGAAGGTTTGATCCCCTGACTCTGACGACGATTCCTTCGGCAGCCGCATCTTCTTGCGAGAGGATGGCACCATGGCACTCATAGGAACGGCAGGGATCGGCGATTCTGCACCAACACCTGCACCTTCCGGAGTCGAAGGGGACGACGCATCCGAATCCTTGCTGCACGAACGCTTGCGGGTGTCCGAACCACTCGACTCGGGGGCTTCCTCCTCCACATCAGATGGGACGGTCGACTCCGACTCGTCCTCTTCCAAGGATTCACGAGGGATAACCCCCTCAGGAAGAGGGGGCATGCAGGGTGACACCGCCCAATCCTGCATACATGAAACAATTTAGCACAAAGTCAAGAAACATCAAAGAACCAGTTGACAAACAAAGCTACTACGTAGCACAACTGTACCTCAGGAGGAGGGTTAGCAACATCAAACGTAGGAACGTCTGGTTCATTGGGGAGCACATCCTTGATGGTGTACTTGGTGACCAGTCGCACTCTTTTATCTACCTCACTCGCGGACATGCCATCGGCAGACACGCGAGTGACATCATCTGTGCCAGCCCACTAGAACATAGGGTGGACTCGGCTGCGAGGCTGGGCAGTGCACCATGTGCGAATGAGGGCGCAACCTCCCTCCTCTTTGCCCATGCGACTCTCGAGGTCATAGACGTGGTCGTATAGCACATCGGTCTCTGCGGACTCGCCGGGCATAATCATGTTCTTCTAGGAGCGCCTCCTCCTACACAGCATCGCGGGGTCGAAGGGTGCGAGTCTGTAGTGGTCTCCGTCGGCCTTTTGATCGCAGACGTAGAACCACTTGTCCCTCCATCCTTGGACGGACATCATCAGCTTGATGTCGAAATACGTGACGGAGGGGTCGACATGGATACCGCAGCCGCCTACATTGTAGACTACGGAGCCAGACGCCGATTGGCGCTTCAACTTGAAGAGGCGCTTGAAGAGACCGAAGTGCGGCTCGATTCCGAGCCATCACTTGCAAAGAGTAATGTAGCAAGCTACATGGAGGATGGAGTTTGGGGGCAGCTAATGGAGCTGGAGCCCGTAAAAATAGAGAAGGTCCCTGAAGAAAGGATGCAGGGGCAACGAAAGACCGCGGATGATGAATGCTAGGAACATCACCCGAAAGCCGGCATGAGGAGAGGGGATTACCTCGCTGCCAGGGACGCGCGTGTCCGCGACTACGGAAGACAACACTCTGTCCTGGCGCAGAAGACAAAGCTCAGAAGACTTTATCACGGATGCGCGCCATGCACCATTGGTGACGCGAGTGCCTGTGCCCTTCTTTTTTTCCGGCGGCGGCGGAGCCACCCTTCTTCTTCGTAGCAGCCACGACAATAGCGGAATCGGCCACAACACCTCCCTTTTTCTTCCCCATTCCGTGGCGGCGGTGTGACCGGAGGAAGTAGCTAGGAAATACGCGGAGCTGGTCCAGCGCCACAAGGGAAAGGAGCGCAAAGAAGTAGAGGAGCAGCGGCAATGGCGACGGAGGCAAAGGCAGAAAAGAAGCAGATGTGAAATTTACGGTCACCGCATCACTACTTAACCCCTTGGAAGATGCAATCCAACGGCTAAGAAAAACCCTATCAGACGCGTGGCATTCATCGTGCTCGACATGTGGAGGACCTGAAGCATGAACCGTCCCCCACTACTCCCATTACAAGCGGAAATTGAGGAGGCGCAGTTAAAACAAAGATTACGCACGCCCGGTCAAATCAGAGTCAGAAAATGAGACCCACCGCTCGTCACGTCCCGTCAAACTCGCTCACGCGGGCAACTGAGGTCATGGATTGTCAGCACTGACGTCATCCAAAATTACGCAACAAAAGACTTCGACTACTTTAGTCCTTGCTCGAGTCTTCGACTCCACCCAGCACTCGGGGGCTACTCCCATAGGGAGCGCTGGTCGCGCACCCTATGATTTTTCTTCTTCTTTTTTATAGGAACATGGACAATCAATGCAAACCCAACCACTCGAATCACGATTCGATTATGGACAATGGGTTACTCCCATTGGGAGCGCCGGAAGCAAATTCGACTGAAACAAGCAAACAAAAGACGATAGCAGTCGCAAAAGTTCTTTAGTCCCTGCCTGAGTCTTCGACTCAACCAGGCACTCGGGGGATACTCCCATAGGGAGCACTGGTCGCACACCCTATGATTATTTGTACATCATACTATGTGTTGATGACATCCACACTCGAAGCTTATGGAGACACCGCCTCATGACATTGCCCTACAAAGAGATTGCGTCTCCTGGGTCACCCGAATCATCTCCACGATGACAAAATTCGGATGCCGCGCTTGTAGCGTGAACATAAGACCTGAATAAGGCCTGGCAACGCATTTTCTGCGCACTACCAGAAATATATCCGTGCCAACAGGTACGATGAACATGCCTTGACGGACGCGTCGAGTGCTCACACCCATATACTGGAATTTGACTCCTGTAAGACCTCCGTGGCTTGAGTCGAATTACGCTAGCACTTTTCCAGATTCGAGTCCGGGGACTCGAGTTCGAGTAGATGGCGTTGTTTTACCCCAAGATAGTTAACTCATACCGATACATCGGTTAAATCAGGCACGCACATCAACAATCCCTATGACACAAACAAAGTAGTCGAAAAACATACTCAGTCATGCACTCGAAAAGATTCATAAAGTCTCCAGTCGAATCTGCGATTCCACTGGCCACTCGGGGGCTACTGACATGGGTATACCCTACAGGTACTCGAGCTTGGCATATACAGCATGAATACAGTAGAGGCCCACGGTGTCGCCAAGGCCCAAATGGAGAACTCGAGTAACCTATGGACTCTCGATTGCTTGAAGAACAAGAAGCTAAAGATAGAAAGTTCAAAGGGGAAAACCCTAACATGTAACCGACTCGACCTGCTACACGAGACCTAGCCTATCTATATAAAGGCTAGGAGGGGGCGGCGAGGAGGACACGCGCAACCCTAGTTTCCACAACCCTCGCCAGATTGCATCTGCGCACCATTGTAATCCTCGATTCCTTTGATAATTCCACGAGCAGACAAGCAGGAGTAGGGACCTCTGCGAGGCCTGAACCTAGGTAAATCTTAGATTCCCCTGTGTGCTTGTTTGCTAGCCGATAGATGTCTCCAGCGCTCCCTCCTTCTCCAAAACCCAAGTCCATAACAATGGGCATTGATGAGTTAAACCCTCGTCACCACCAAATCAAGATGCGAAAGTCGAACCAATTGGCCACTTCATTCATCACACCTTATGGCACATACTTCTATGTCACGATGCCCTTTGGGCTGAAAAATGCTGGTGCCACAGATCAGTGGACAATGCAGCGTTGCCTACATGACCAGATAGGTCGCAATGTACACGCTTACGTGGACAACATAGAGATGATGTCAAAGAAATCAAATGACCTCATCACCAACTTCTAGGAAACCTTTGACAATCTTCGGAAGTACAACATGATGCTTAACCCTAAGAAGTGTGTCTTCGGGGTGCCTTCCGGCTTCATCCTTTCACATCGTGGAATAGAGGTCAACCCAAAGAAAATTAAGGCCATCGTTGACATTAAACGCTCGACATGCTTGAAGGACATACAGAGGCTCACAAGCTGCATGGCAGCAGTAAGCTCGTTCATCAGCCGACTTGGCGAGAAGGCTATGCCACTCTACAAGTTACTCAAGAAGGCGGACAAATTCATATGGACGGACGGGGCAGATGTAGCACTTTAGGAGTTAAAGAGAATACTCTCCTCCGCACCAATACTTGCAGCACCAGTATCAATGGAACCCATGTTAGTATACATGACGGCAACAAACTGAGCTATCAGCATCATCATCGTGGTGGAGCACAAGGAGCCAACACACGAGTACGGAGTTCAACAACTAGTTTACTATGTAAGAGAGGTCTTGATGGAATCCAAGCAGCGTTACCCACACTACAAGAAACTATCTTATGGAGTTTTCCTTGCTTCACGGAAGCTAATGCATTATTTCCATGAGCACCCCATCATAGTAGTGAGCAAAGCTCTCCTGTCCAACGCTATCAACAATAGTGATGCTACAGGGAGTGTGGCAAAGTGGGGCATTGACCTTGCCGCCTTTGAAATCACCTACAAGAGATGCGGCGCTATCAAATCTCAAGCATTGGCGGATTTTATTGCAGATTGGATAGAGCTACCAGAAGACATTCTTGTACCAGAGCCAGAGTTTTGGGTCATGCATCTTGATGGATCCAAAATGCTTAATCGCTCGGGGGCTAGTGTAGGAGAGAAGCTACAGTACGTCCTGCAAATCCACTTCAATGCTACAAACAACATGGTGGAGTGTGAGGCCCTCATTCACGGACTTCATGTGGCCAAGGATATTGGCATCAAGTGCATAGTTTGTTGTGGAGATTCCGACTTGGTTGCCCAACAGGTGGCTGGCACCTGGAAAGCGTGGAACCCTATGATGGCAGCATATCGAGACGAAGTAGACGAGATAGCCAAGTGCTTCGACGGCTATGAAGTCAAGTACGTCAAAAGGGAGGAGAATGAGGCGGCAGATCTGCTGTCAAAAATTGAATCAACTGTCAAAGCTTGGATCAGCTCGTCAACCAATTCCTCCAGGCGTTTTCCTAGAGAATTTATGGACCACATCCGTGAAGGGAGCGGACCCTAAGAACCCGAATAGAGTGGACTCATTTGTTAATGTAGTAATAGTGATCTCTTCGGCTTGGACAAAACCGTTCATGGACTATCTACAAGACAAAACTTTGCCCGCTGATGAAGTCAAAAGCCGGCAAATAGTACGCAGAGCAAAAGGCTACATCATCATTGACGACCAGCTATACAAAAGAAGTACCACAAGAGTTTTCGTATGGTGCGTCTCCCAGCAACAAGGTATAGATATCCTTAGAGAAATACATCTCGGAGATTGCGGGCATCATGCCGCTCCGTGATCGTTGGTGGACAAGGCATTCCTACAAGGATTCTACTGGTTAACTGCCAAAGAGGACGCCGACAAGTTAGTATGAACCTGTCTTGGGTGTCAGTTTTGTGCAAGGCAACCAAATGTTCCAGCTGAAGAATTGCGAACAATACCAATTACTTGGCCATTTGCAGTCTGGGGGCTTGACATGGTTGGACCTTTGCAAACAACACCTTGTGGATTTACGCATCTGCTAGTAGTAGTTGACAAGTTCACCAAATGGATTGAAGGTAAACCCATTAGAAAGCTTGATGGGGCAACAACCCTAAAAAAATTCCGGGATTTGGTGGTGAGATTCAGTCTCCCACATATCATCATCATCGACAATGGAAGAAACTTGTCTCTCGGAGAAGTTGAGGAATACTGTCATGAAAAAGGCATCCGCCTTGACCTAGTATCTATGGCACACCCATAGTCAAATGGGCAAGTTGAACGGGCCAATGGACTAATTCTGCAATGAATCAAGCCACGCTTAGAGGCACCGCTACATAGAGTAGCTGGAGCTTGGGTGGAGGAGTTTCCATCTGTATTGTGGAGTTTATGAACAACACCCAACATATCTACCGGCTTGATACCTTTCTTCATGGTTTATGGAGCATGAGCCGTCCTGCCATCCGACATCCTCCACGAGGAAGATGACGCTGACGAATCTAGATGCCTATCTATGGACATACTAAAGGAAGAGCACGTGCTGGCATTCCTGAGATCAACCATCTACCAGTAGAAGCTATGTGGCTACCATAGTCGTCGCGTAAGGCATCGCTCGTTTAAATAGGGGGATATGGTGCTTAGACTCAAGCAGTAAAAATCACACAAACTATCACCGCCTTGGGAAGGACCGTTCGTCATAAGCAAAGCATTTCTCAATGGTTCCTATTATCTCGTCGATATTCGCGAGTTGAAAGATAGACCAAAAAATTGCAAGCGCAACAATGTGACTCCGATGATGATTTCTCGGAGATAGATCGGCCATAGAACATAGCACAACTATGTCCCTTTTACACTTAGCATATTTTATATGATTTAATAAGTACCTTATATGATCGATGAAATAAAGCATTTGGTTCACTCATATTTTGTGAGTCTTCTACCTCCTTTAGTGTTCATTTTTGGATCATATAAACCCTTTTATGCGCAAGTTTGCATTTGCACTTGGGAAAATTCCTCCTACGAGTGTTAGCTTAAGTTTACTGGTCTACATGTTTTCTCATATTTTTATTTGGATTCCAGAGTAGTGACCTTTCGGCACTCAAAGCCTGCGATTTTGTTCTTAGGTCCTTGATGGTGCTATTAAGCATCATCACCCGAGAGAATAGTTCTATGTTGAGGGTTTTCCATCTTACAAAAGGTCAAGCATACAAAGCAGAATAATGAATAAGCCAACACTTGCTTAAAACTATATACATGCTAGATCTAGTTAAGTAATTGGAGGCTTGTAGCCAAGTTTTCCTCCTTACAAATACATAAAGTTTTTTCCGTATGCACACTATATAGATACATTTAATACATCAATGTTTTTATGGCTCTACTGTATGGGACTTCGCTACTACATCATCAGCGGTAGGAGAGCCAGGCCTAGAGAGATCATCAAACTCGGAGGGAACATGGCTAGATTTCAAAGATGCCAGGTCATCATCCATCTCCTCAGTAGGCACAAAGACGTACTCCTTGGTCAGCTTGGAAACCTTCGTGTCGTAGCTAGCGAGGGATTTCTATATAGCATCTCTATCGATCTCATTCCCTTCCTCGTCAAACTTCGGTATGCCAGAGGTTACCAGGTCAAAGTTGGCGTTGTCATAGTGTGCTTTGACCAAGGACAAGGCCATCCATGCACTAGCCCAAATGCAAGAGGATTTCCAGCTCTTGACTTTCTCCGGGGCTCAACACGAGATCTCTGAGTACTTGGCCGCAAAATCTGCCGCCTTGATGGTGATATCCAGGAGCTGGGCTATCTCCTTGGCTTTAGTGATGGCAGTGTTGATGAAGTTGCCGATAATAATCATGCATTCCTTTGGATCTGGAGCACCTTCACCCATATTGGTTAAACCAATGGAGGTTGTGTTTTTCGTTACAGACAAGGATCATGAGTACAACAATGCAAGTATGCACCTTATAGAATTGACAAAATCATAGGAAAGTTATCGAAGATACTCATATTAGCTTTCTTGTAGGTCTCCGCCAAGATTTCATGCTCCTTCCAAAGCTTTTTGAACATTTCAAGGCTGCGAGTATTCTGCCCTTTGGCATCTTGGTTTTTCTCCCTGAGTTGCTCAATTCATTCTTTAGGCACCGCATCTCGGTGTTAGCAGATTCTTGCATCACCTTCATCGCCTCTTCATGGCCCTTGACGGCTTCAGCTAGGTCTTTCTTTAAAATTTTAATTTCATCATCGAGCTCCTGAATATGCTTGGATTGCTCGACGATGCTCTTATCTTTGGCAATGGCCTCTGTAAGACGGGAAATGGAAAATCATTATGAGAATTCGGAGGAAATGAACCCATGAGGAAAGTATGGAGCTGTTAAAATAAAATAGACACTCGCTATTTCTGATATGTTCCTTCAGAAGGCTGTTTTACCCTGTTCAAGATCCAGATCTTTCCGCAATTTGGCAAACCTCTCATTGGTGGCCTTTCTCCGGGTATTCTCATTCTGCAAAGAAGGCAAAGTGCTTTGTTTCTCTAGAGCATCTAGTCGGAACCTTTCAGTTTCAACTAAAATGCTTGGGGGCTATAGTATCAGATTTTAATCCTAAGGTGTTCTCTCTTTGAGTATCTAGTCGGAATTATTTGTTCCAATAAGAAACTTGGGGGCTACACGGATAAGTTCTACACTTAGTTATCTGGAGCACTCAGGTCAAAAACTATTGATTTTCCGCCTAAGAGCTCGGGGGATACAGTGGGATATCTATACCTAATAATAAAGGAAGGAGTGTTTCTGTCCTTCATCCGTACGGAAAAGATGGTTCTGCCCCTACAGTTTGCACGGAATTACCCACATCTGCCACCGCTCCGTCAAACTACATGGTTCGCTTCCTTCGGCCATGGACTCGTGGGTGGTCAGTGATGGCTAGGTCACGCAGGGAGACAGGGGATGGGTGGGGGCGGTGCTAGCAGCAGGCGGTGCCCATTATCAGAGGTTCCCGCGGTCCTTGCTGCGTGCGTTCTGCTGGTTGGGCGAGAAGGGGATTGGAGGACATCCATGTGCATTCTATCGTTCAGACGAGCTCGAGGAAGGGGATTGGAGGGCAGAGCCAGCGGACTCGCCGACAGACTCGCGGATGGACGGGGCTTTCATATCATCTGATCCTCTTCCTTCAGGATCATCCCACCTCTCAACCCCATCCTCGGTTGCTGGTACTGCCCTACCCTTGTGTGTCTCGGGAAGATCTGTTTGGGGAACTCCTCTCTGGCTGGATCATTGGCATGCACTAGCAGGCCGCACCCTGGCCGTGAGCCAAGTTTGAGGGTGCACTCTGGCTAGCCCCAGCCTAGCTCGGCGCTCTCCGCCTGAGTCCCTAGCTGGGCATACAAACAATTCTGGAACGGGAGTAATTTAATGATAGGAACATGGACACTTCATGGCTGCATATCGTCTTGGACCCCCTTCGTTCATATGGCATCGAAGCTTTACTGCTGAAAAATATGCACTAGAGGATTGTACTGAACTATCAGTTCAGTACACTGCTCAACCCTCTGGGATGCAGTGCAATTATGATATGATGTTGAAGATCCTGAAGTTTGAAGTCGAAGATAATCACCAATGTGCCATATAAAGGAAGTAAGAGAACTACGTCATGGAGATTGGGAGCATTTGCTTGTA